>BGPR01000274.1:286088-504178 GCA_013235015.1 Araneus ventricosus | reverse complement strand
TTTATTTATATTAAGTATTTATTTATTGTATTTATTTATATTAAGTATTTATTTATTGTATTTATTTATATTAAGTATTATTTAAATCTCTTCGTGTTTATTCATTAATTATATATTATTTATTAAAACTGTTAAATAATAAAAAAATCTTTAATATCATTTTTAGTATAAAAGTTGTCGTTTTCGCTAGCTTACACAAATCATTCATTAGAGAATTCACTTGCCAGTGCATTGTCATTCCTCATTTTTCCATATAGTGGAGAGTAGGATAAACACGGGTAGTAGGGTAAAACCGGTAACCCATGATTCTAACGCTATTATTTTTCCTATCTAGCAGACAGATACTGAATTATACTCCACTAGTCAAGAAGACAGAATGTCCATAGTAGCCGTGCTGTTGCTCCTTAGTTCACTGCGTCTGTGAAGGTTTATTTGTTTTAAGGCGTCAACACTCTAATGTTCGTTTGATTTTAAACTATCCTTACTTAAAAGACATTACAATTACAAAAACTATATTTAATCAGCTTATTTTACGTTTACTAAGGATTTATTTCCATCAAACAATAAGAATTTATTCCAATAATATTGTACGGTTCCGTTTCGTTTTTTATAACCTCTGCACTCGGGGTAAAACCGTGTACACCAAGTGGCGAAAGACCGGAACAATCAATATTGATGATTCCTCTGATTAAGACGATAAAAAACATCAGACGCTGATTGTTTATATTTTAATGATATATTTTCTCTAATTTAAATAAAGAAGAAGGGTTAATACAATGTAAAAACTGTCTTAGCTGTGCCCACAAAAGCTGCAGTGGCGCGGAGGAAGAAGACATTTGCTTTACATGTGAATTTTCTAATGCTCTTAAATTGTCATGAAAAGTAAAAATGATTGCAACTTTTCCACTGAAAATCGAATTTTCCTAATTTCGCATAACCTTAACACGTGTGCATGGTTTAACCCCACTATTGGGGTAAAACCGGTCGCTTGACTTTTTTTATAAAAAAAATCATTGATAAAAAAAGTAATGAATATGAGACTTTTCTGGAAAGATATAATGCACTCCGATAAATAATGAATATTTTAATAAAATTTAACAAATTCTCTGTCGAGTATTTTAGCTCCAACAGGCCTTCGAACCTTAGCTTCCCGGTTTTACCCCACTTTCCTCAACTCACTTTTACCAGAACTTTATCATGTATTCTTTCTCGTTGAAAGGTATTCTTTCTCGTTGAAAGGTATTCTTTCTCGTTGAAAGTTATTCTTTCTCGTTGAAAGGTATTCTTTCTCGTTGAATGGTATTCTTTCTCGTTGAAAGGCATTTTTTTGTATCACCGTGTTGCTCTAAATAAAACCACTTTCGTTTGACTCTTCTATTTTCCATTCTCTTTATTTCTGTAATAGGCCATTTTTTCGTAATATTTAGGTACACAGCCAGGTAATTATAGTATTAACCACACGGCTAAAGGTCGTTTCCTGTACAGATATGGAGCAAAGCATCATTTCAACCCTAAGTTTTCACGCTTGTGTTACATTCGAAGAAGGTCCATGTATTTGAAATTCCTTTGGACTCATGGATTTATCTTCGATTTTTGATACGCCATGATTTTTATATTACGGTATATTTTTGCCTAGTATATTCAGGAAAATTTTCTAAATCTGATTGAATATGAATATGGGTAGATAAATTGTTATTTAGAATTGAAAATTATCATATTAGAGCATTCAGAAATCTGAGAATACAAATTTCCCTTTAATATTTTTCTTACATTGAGAAAATAAAGATAGTTTATTGCATGTCTGTGTTTAATTAGTCAAAAGATCATAAGTTTTTTTCACAGATAATGAACTGACTCAAATTTTATTTACTATGTTAGGTACAACAGAGCTTTATCACCATATTAATTTCTTCTTTCACAAACCCTGTAAGAAGCATTCAAAGTTATAATTTTTGTGCCTTTAAGTTTACATTTCTTGATCTTGCGATGTATCTGAATTTATTTTTAGATTTTACCAAAGAAATTTATTTTGACAAAAAGACGCAAAATGTAACTTTAATGAGCAACTTTGAAAGAGAATTTTGTTTCTGCTTATAAAAAATTCATTAACTTTCTGATCTGGGATGCATGTGGAGGGGATGACATTTTGTTGATCTAGTGTGAAAAGCGTAATCTTAAAGCAAAAAAAAAACTTTTGAAGGTGTTTTAATATTTTCAAAGGAAGGACAGGACAGATGTTTATTAGGCTCATCCATCTAAATCTTTAACGTGTATTGATAAATGCATTTCGTCTTGCTGTAAATAGGAGAAGAGAATAAAATATTCCTTCAAATAGTGAATTTCAGTCTTCTCATGAGAATCTTAGTTTTCTTCCTTGTGTATAGGAAATTTTTAAATATATATATATATATATATATATATATATATATATATGAATAGAGAAATGAAGGGAACATACATTTCCCAAGCTTGAAATTCTGATCACGAACAAAAATATGCACTAGAAAATTTTGAATATCACCCTTTTATGGCTGTCGTTTCTTAAACTTATAGTCAAATTGATTTTATTCGCCTCTCTATATGACTTTATTGTTAGGATGCTATGGATTAGGAAGACCATATCTTAACCTTCTCCTAAGTAGGAAGAAAATGAGTGTGTATAGAAATCATTATTTATTGGTGAATGAATATTTGACATGAAAACGTTTTTCTAAGAAACGCAAAATTCCGAAAACATGGATTTCAATACTTTTCCTATTTTTATTAAAATATTTTGCCAAAAACAGATTTTCTAAAAATTTTCTTTCAGATTTGATGTTCATTTTCACTATATCTAATTACATAACATAATTCATTCTTGAAATGTTAAAGTCGTTTAAAGCTTAAATTTCAAAAACAATTCTTGAAGTTGAAAACGAATTTAGCTATTTATGATGTTTATTAAAAGTTATAAACTAGCTTATAACCCGTTTAAAAGTTCATTTTTGGCCAAAAATCGCATTTTTTATATTTGCTGTCTTGGGCTTTACTTAACAAAGTATATATGCTTTTGTTTTTACCTAAATTAAGAAGCAGATACATTAAATGATTTATCAAAATCGGAAATACCGGAAGTGGGGATTTAAGTGTAAGTTTAAATAGACATATAAATAGCATTTAAATAGTTATAATCTTGTCAAAACTATATTTCTTAAGCCAATATGGTTTTAGTAAGTTATAAGAAAGTATTTAGAGTGCGAATATTTAGTTTAGATACGTGATAATAGTTAATATTACTTTACCTAAATTGCCAATTCCTTGAGTGAATTAAAATAGAAATGTAGATAATGCCATAATAACAAATATAACCATTTTTGGCTACAATGCTTGCAACTTGGTTTCCGAATTTATTAATAGTTTGATTATTAAATTGCAACTACAACTTAATGGATTGTGTAGTGTTTTATTTATTTATTTTTAAATTTACCAAAATGTGTAATAATGAAAACAGGTTTTGCTCGGAAATCTAATTTCAAGGAAATAGGTATGCGAATCTTGTTTCAAGCAATTCAACTTCGATAATGCTAAAAGATATATTAAAAAAGTCAGTGAATTAAAATGGAAATGTAGATAATGCCATAATGACAAATATAACCATTTTTTTCGTAATGAGAGAGATTTCTTGGAACTTATTGTCTGTTGCATAAAAAATGGAGAATAATGATTGGAAACAATCGTGTTTGATAAGCCTATTTAATGGTTAATAAGATAAATATGACATTATTTTTAAAGTTATTAAGGTAGATATGATAATACTTTTGCACATCTCATACTGATAACATTTATATTCAATATTCGTAAATAAAATAAAATATATGTCGTTAGTGAAACTAAAATGACTGAATTCGCATTTTGAAAATTATGAAACCTATTAATTTTGAATATAGTTAAGAAACTCTCAGCTAGATTTTCAAGAACACGTGCATTCATTAAACCAACATTGAGAATTTTATTATTAAATTTTTAAGGTTGTTAGCAATCAACCCCAGGCTCCCCTGGGGATAATATTTGTCTGGCAACTAAATTAACTCTGATGATTACTTTGTCTCAAAGATTTAGATTCAATTACATGTAAGCCCTTTCTCCGACTAGAGTTAACATAATTTGATATCGTTTAATCAAAATCGAAGTACATATTCATCATTAAGTTATAAGATAATATAATATTATATCGGTGTATAGGCTAAGAGCTGGGTTAGGGATTACAACCTTATAGTTAAATAAGTTAGATGTAATTGGCGAATGAGAAACGTGCCGATTTAAATGCAGTCAATTATTTATAAACATATAAAACTTGTATTAATGTGATAAAAACGCAAACGCTTTATGCTTAGATTTCTTTGAGGATATAAAAGATCAATTGTAAATACAATCTCCACTCGAATTATTTCTTGTATTCATAATCTCTGTATATGTAAATATCTATTTTAAGCTTTGTTATAGTAATAAAAAACAGATTATTTCCTTTGCCACAATAGAATGGGAACAAAATAATTTGGTGTACTTTACGTAAGGCACGTACTCCAGAAAATGTTGAGATGGTTAGAGAAGCTATGTTACTAAATCTACGCCTGTGTGTTCGTAGTCATTCAGCAAAACTTCAATACATAAGCAAAAATGGACATCATTTGCAAGATGTGAATTTCAGTTCCTGAATATCATTACATGCTAAGAAAGCATGAGTGTTTATTAATCAATATCTTTTTTTCTTGCCAAAACTAAAGATTTTGTTATTATTTCAAAAACGTCCTATTTATCTGTCCCACCCCGTATATAACTTCCAGCAAACATAAAAATTTTAGCAATAAACAACAAAAAATTTCAGAACAAAAGTTTATTTATTTATTTTTTATTAAAATAAGTTTTCAAAAATTTGTATTGCATTAAAGAGTTACAAATGGCAAAAATGTTCATCGAAATTTGTGAGGTAATTTCTGCCAAACGTTGGAAATTTGTATAATATTAAAATACATATAAACTTACATGAACTACAAATGCTTCAAATACTTTATTACCGCTTTTTAAATAATTTCAAAAATCTATTTAACAGTAGAGTATTTTTTTGTCAGCGACTTAATGAGACAACTTATTAATGCTTTGACAAAGATACTTCGTTTAATATGTTTTCTACAGTAACATATTTCTATCAGTTAAAATATGTATTCCAGAAAATGCGAGTTTGCAAATTGTGTCATGATTGCACATCCACCGAAAGCATAACATGTTTTGTTTTCATTTAAGTTCCTGCATAAGGTTGTTAGTGGTGACTCCTAACAATAAAATATTTAAATTTTGATTTGTTCAATCATAATACGATTTATGAACGTCATTTTAGTATTTCCTTAGTGAAATAATTCTTTGAATTTCGACAAAATCTTGTGTTGCTACTGCTTTAGTCAAATATTTCTCCGATGCGGTATGCGTTTCTTCATGAGGTTATTTCGTAAAGATAGAGTCGTTAGTTTGAATTGTTATTTATTCTTATGACTTGTGACAAATGTTAAGACTATTAAGATTGAACCATAATTTAAATGTTGAGATATTTAAATCCAGTTTTACATGCGGAAATAAGTTCATTCATTTTTTTCTAACAATACTTCTGAAAATTATGTTGATAAAATTAGTCATTAGAAGTTTAGATTTTAATCTTAAGTATAGGGGAGAGTGAGGTAAAATCGGGTTCCTTGATTATGACTCTATTTGTCCCCTTTTCTAGTGTGCATTTTCTGAATTATACTCCACTAGTCAAGAAGAAAGAATGTTCATTGTGGCCGTGTTGTTGCTGCTTAGTTCAGTGCGTCTTTGAAGGTTTATTTGTTTTAAGACGTCAACTCTCTAATGTTCATTTGTTTTTTAACTATCCTTACTTAATAATAATTACAGTTATAAAAACTACATATAGTCCACCTTATTATATGTTTACTAAGGATTTATTCCCTATAAAACAATAAAGATTTGGCCCAATAATTGCATGGTTCTATTTCGTTTTCTATAACCTCTGCACTCGTGGTAAAATCGGGTTCTCCAAGTGGTGCAAGACCGGGTCAGACAGCATTGATGATTCTTACGCTGAAGACGACAAAAACACATTAGACGTTGATAGTTTATATTTTATAATGAATTTTCTAATTTAAATAAACGCAAAGTGTAGATTCATTGTGTGAACTGACTTTGATGTGCCCACGGAAGCAGCAGTGGAGCGGAGGAAGAAGACAACTGCTTTATATGTGATTTTTGTAACTAATATACCTAAATTGCCATATAAAATAAAAATGTTTGCTACTTTTGCACTGAAAATTTAATTTTTTTAATTTCTCATAAAGCTAACATATGTACCGGGTACACTATTGGGGTAAAACCAAGTGGTTTAATTTTTTTATAAAACAAAAACATTGATAAAAAGAATAATGAAACTATGATTTTTCAGGGATAATATATTACTCCATTAAACAATGAATATTTTAATAAAATTTCACAATATCTATGATGAACAGTTTAGTTCCAACAGGCGTTCTAGCTCAGCTACCCTGTTTTACCCTACTTTCCTCTACCTATGAGGACTAGGATTGTTTAACTAGTATATTTCATCTAAGAAAAAGCTCAATAATATATGAGCCTCTTTAAAAAAAAAAATAAAAGTCTCGTGTGGATTTTACTTCGAGAAATCTAAGTAATGTTATCTTAATACTTGATGACTTCTTTGTTACAAAGAGCATATTATGTACCACTAATTTAATTTCGCCTTCATGTTATGACATTTCTTAAAAATATTATTTCGGATGCTTAAGCAATTTCCTGAAATTCATTTTATATTCTTGATATATTTCATGCATTAAATGAATTTGAATTTTTGTCATAATTAATCAACTCTTCATTTTTCAAAGAAATATATATATAGTTTTTTGAACAACGAAGCGTTTATTTTCTATCATCTAAACAAAATTGACATGAATAAAACAGATAATTAAATTGCCTCGACTAAGTGATGAGAACGATTTAAAGTTAATTGTCTTAAATCTCATTTAGCAAACTTTATTTTCTAGAGAAAGAAGAAAATGCATTAAACATTCCTGAACGCTTTAAATTGAAGTAATATGTTCAAATTAATGCTTTTTTTAAACATTTTTTTTTTTAAAAAAATACAGAATATTTAGCTGAAAAATTAATGTTTCTCATATACAAAATAGAATGTTTCTCATTTTATGGCTTATATCTTTTTAAACATGTGTCTCCTCCTATTTAAGAAATTTATTATTTCATTTTCGCATAGTAAACTAAATTTAAGCTAAATATTCTAGATTTTATGTAATTTTGAATTATGATTTAATTATATTCAGTCAATTTTCGTCACGTTATATTTATTCTATAAATATGACAAGCAATTTATTTTGTCATTTATAAATCAAAGTAAATTTTATCTTTCAAAAACAATAAGACTTCATTCAACAGTACCCTCAGCTACATGTTCGAATTTCATATATTCTAGTACTGATTTTCCGGCATCACTTATTTGAATACGAACAACCATATTTAAAATGGATTGCAAAACTCTATATGAACGTTGACTAAAAAATTGTGTCATGACTGAACTTGCAAAAACTTACTAAACTCAGATAGATAAAAAAATGAATGGCTATTAATTTTTATATTTCAAAATGTTCCTGGAATTCAAAATTTTTCTGTTCATTTCAATTAAGTAACCTTGGCATTTCTAGGCATTTCCTAGTGATATTATCCTACAATTTTTTGGTAGTTAGAAAAAATAAAATTTATCGGCAAGCATATTTATTATTACAGATTTAGATGATTACAACAGATCGGCTCTCTTTGCATATATCTCTCAAATACCATTTCCGCAGATACAGTATTCTTCAGTTAAATTTCTACAGATGGTAAAATTATGGTGAACTGGAGCGAAACAAAATTTAAAATATGACCTTAAAGCTTTTATAGAGTTTATTGGATCTTACTATTTAGTTACTCATACATTGAGAACCCAATTTTTAAAAATTGACATGGAATCGTCCATTAAACATAAAGAACAAAATTCTTTTAGGTGGGAAGAGGAAGAAAGTATTACAGGTTTTTGTGAAATTTAAAATATTCATGGATAAATGGGTTATTTAACCCTCCAGCATTCGCGCGTATGCAGAAGATACTTATATTGTGCATCGTATTACATACTTATATCGTTCTTTTATAAATTTAAGTGCAATTTTTATTTATAATCTTTGCTTAGTATAAAGCTAATAAATACAGATTACATAAATAAAAGTTGCATTTATTTTTGTAAAACAACATGATATAAATATGTAATACGATTCACGATATAAGTACCTTGTACATACGTTCGACTGCTGGAAGGTTAAAAGTCAAAATGTTAGTTTTACTCACGAAAATTCAAAATTTCTTTATATTTTTCTTTTAAACTATTTACCTTTTCAAGTATTCACTTAAATACTTTTAGTTTATGAAGAAAGTGAAACACAAAAGGGAAGAGGAATAATTTTGGAAAAAGGTTTCAACGTAAATTAATTATTTTAGTTTACCCTACAAGGATATTTACTTGAGCTAGACTTTATAATACATAGACTAAGCAACAATTGTTTTAACTCCAGTCTTTGGTGATTATTTTGTTACTAAAATCACAGGAAATTTTTAATATATGTTACATTTAACTGAATAATAGCTAGTCATCCAAATACAGGGTTCCCACTTATATCCCTTACTTACCTTACCCCCCTTAACTTCTAAACGGTGACAGCTTCAGCCATAAAGTTGGTGTCTAGGTACGTACAATGAACGTTTGTTTTGATTGTGATTTTCAACACTATGGCGTCGTGAAACGCGAGCGAAGCGAGAAATCCAGACCAGAGTGCAAATGTGTATAGTAGCTAACGCAGAGCATTTTGAGCAATATAAATAAATGATCCAGAAGACAGGGACGTGTCTCAATTTCTTTCTTCCATTCTTTACGACATGACAATTTTCGAAATTGTGACCAAACAAATGTTCATTTTTTGCATTCTGTGTTGAGTATTAATGTGCGCAAGGTATCTTTTCGTACTAAATCGAGAGTGCTCTACAACGTTCTAATTGACTTTTTTCTCGTATCTTTCACCGTTCACGAGATAGGACCTCTAATTCCAAAATTTGCCGATAGATGGCATTGTAAGTTGTCTCATCGAGTGGTGCATAGCCTTTTTACTATACCTAGACACCAACTTTATGGCCTAAGCTGTCGCCGTTTAGATGTTAAGGAGGGTGTAACGGATATAAGTGGGAACCCTGTATATAGGGTGATTCATATGGAATCGCTACCTTGTCCGAGGCAGGAAGGCTTAGACAGATTGAATTTTCATTTATATATGAGTTTAAATATCAGGATTTTCTTCGTTTTCCATCCTTTCTAGGAGGTTCTTTACAGGATGTTCACATAGTTTATTATCAACTTCAGTATTCCTGAATTTTCTTAATTTAAATTTTATATAAATTTGTTTGTCTAGAATAGAAGAGCACAATCTTTATAATGTTTAGTGGCTGACTGATTAATATATCTCTATTACTGCATGTCGCTTTATTTTAAATTGCTTAAATGCGATGAGAAAAGTCTATTTAAATCTTGATATATCTTTAACTATCGTAAAGCTGAAAGTTATATTTTATACACATTATTCAACTAACATTTAACATATTAAATGTTGAAAATTTTATTAAATTAATTATTAAAAGATAAATTTTATTTCTATTTAAGTTATAAATAGGTCACACACAAATATTTTTCGATTCGAAGAAAGTCCGAACAAAGAGAACTTCAAAAATTGAAAAGTTCAATTATATTTCTGTCAATAAATTTTTTAGAGTTTTAAAAGAGGCAATATTTTAAGCAATAACTGTGCGGTGCAACTTTAGTCATAAGATAACAAAGCTTGAACAACAAGCAGCAAACAGTTGATAAATTGAACATAATTAGTCTACCAGAAAATCACGAGTTTCTGTATCGATCCATTGCGTAATCAGAAATCAACGATAATTGCAAATGAATAATAACTAATCTCAACAGAAATTCTCCCAGGCTTTGCATTGACATTAGTCCAAATCTCTTAAGCACAGTCAATCATCTAAAAGATCCTTACAAGACTTATAATCATCTATTCTCTGTGGAACGTTGACACAAAGTACCAATTCCAGCTTCTGGTCCTCTTCGTTAGAGCTATTTGATGGTGACCTTCTCGGTAATGAAACAAAGATCGAAGAAAACAGAAACCAATCATGACCGTCTTACACAGAACTAGAAACGAAGATTTCAATGTATTGATGTATAGGAGGAAAAAAAAACATGTTAGTGAATAAATTCTGGATAATCAGAATGAGGGTTAAAGTTGTTGAATGCTAAAAGTATATACTTATTATGCAAAATCTAAAAAAAATCAAGGTCAGCTTCAGATAAACTGCCAAATGAAGATAATAATCCAAATTGAGACTGAACTATGGTTACTTCAAGCGCTGCAAAGCAAAATCTCAAATTACTTAAGAACTTTGAAAAGAAACTTTTTTTAAAGTTAAAAGTTATTTTCATCAAAATAAAATGCGTTATTCCGGCTTAGAAATTGTTCATAATAGATATTTTATATCTAGGATGTTTTTAAAATTTATTTTTATTGCTTTATTGATAACTAGGGTATTATACTCCAGGCCCGCTCCTCTTTTTAACCCCTAAAAGTCACGTTTTGATTCTTTTGGGATCACTACGTGCACCAGTTCGCTTCGCTCGCTCGCTATACAGTTATGCGATTATGTTAGTAATAGGAAATTATGAGCACATTAATTACTAAAAGTAAATTTAAATTATTTTATTTATTTATTTATTATTGTGGTAAGATTTTGTGTATTTTCCACTTGAATTTGCATATTTTTCACAGAAACATGCCAGGTAAACAGAACTCAGTCTTGCCATAGTCCCACAACTATGCTCCTGTAGTTCGGAAGCTTCGCTCTGTACACGAAAACGGTTAACAACTCTATTTCGTTCATTCCGATAGGATCTTCGTATGAGATTCTTCAACAGTTTAATTTGCCAAAACTTTTCCTTTCCAACTATTTCAATTTATAATCGAAACTGCATGACATAAATTCATTTTGTTCAAGGTATCTATCTGAAAATTTTCGCTGTCTCAGACTTTCCACCGATTAAAATATGTAAACAATCCAAACTTGCGAGTTGTTGCCAAACGGCGATTAACAAATTCGCCTAATTTTGCGTCCACATAAGCGTTTTATGTATCTAAATTTCTTTTCAGCGTTTCTATAGTTAAAAAAATACTCATTTAATGAAATAATTGTTCTTATTGTTCACTAGATAATAGTCTAGCAAAGCTGCAGTTAACTGGAATCACGAATTCAAAATTTTGATTGATAATTTCCAAATCTTCCTTTTTGATTGATAATTTTCTCCCCCTCCTGAATTTTTTATCTGTCTTTAAAATAAAAAAAAAATCTTAATTTAGTGTTGTAATCGTAATGCTGAAAATATATAGTATAGTATTACACTTAAAGTGTAATAAACTTTAAATTTACATAAAATGACTCTTAGAATGAAAATATATAAATTTCTTTAAAATGAATCTGATATTGTATAAATGACAAGAGTTGGAAGACTTATTAATTATATTAACGAAATGAATTAATTAAAATTTAAAAGACTAATTACGTAGGTATCAAAAATAAAAGACTAAAAATTAAAGTATGTTACTGTGAAACAACTTTCTTATATTTTAAAATTTTATGCAAGATATTTTTATGATAACACCACTATTCATAACTTATTAGAATAATAAATGCTATCAAAATATAATCGTCTAGCTCATTTAGTCTCTATTTTCAACGAAATTAAATTTCTCGTTAACTATATTTAAATAATTGTTCTCGAAATTTTAAAATGTCATTAAATATTTAATGTATACTGAATTAAAATTTAAAATAAGCTTAACTTAAACTTCTGATGAGTTTGTCAAACAGAGAATTTTCTAATATTTCCAATCGCGTGAAAGTAACACTCTTATCCCATTTGATATTTGAACTTAGTTGCATCTTAATTTGTAAAGTGCTTTTCTGATCAGAATTTTAATTCTCACTCGAAGTCAGAATCGTATTTTGTTAAAGTTAGAGTACTGTGGATTCTCTAGGTAAATTACCACAGCTTATCCACATTAGTGGTTGGTAGGAGTTTTAAATTTTTAACTCTGTAGGCGGTAATAACAGCATATTAGAGTATTAAAAATGGTCTAATCTATGAGTACAAAACCGACTATGTACTATTTCATTTTTTTAGTTCATTAGCGAATTCATTCTCGGTTCACAAATAATCTGTAAACTTCGTAACGTCAGATTTGGCTTAATAAGTTTATTGTATTTTTAAATATTAGTTTGTGACAATGCTTGCCAATCCGAGATCTTCCCATAGAGAAATCACTATATTCGAAATTGTAAAATGAAAAACAATGACATGCATGCCTAAAATCGAACAATCTGATAACACGAATAGAAAATTGTTCTTATTTATTAAGTTCTTGTTTTTGTGCTCCCACGAAATCATGTAAATGAACAAGGAATTCAAGGGTCTGACCAAATAAAATGAAGAGTAAACGCAGTTAAAGCTCATTGACGATTAGTCAGAGGTTGTGGAAGTGTTGTATTTTCTTCACACATTTACGGTTTTTTCTTTTGTTTTTCATTTGACACTCTTCGCATTTTTCATCTTTACTAGTATATACTTTCAATTCGATTTTTTCATGTCTTTTATATATATATATATATATATATATATATTACAGCTTTACAAATTTTACTAAAATATCCATTATTTATCAGAATATAATATATCTTTCAGGAAAAGTCATAGTTTTACAATTTTTTCCAAATGATTTTTTTGGAAATATAAAACCACACGGTTTTACCCACTAATAGGTAAAACTTGGTACACATATTAACTCCATGGGAAATTAGGGAAATCTAGAATTTCAATGGAAAAGTAGCATAAACGTTTATTTTATGTGACAATTTAACAATAAAATAATTTTTAAGATTTAACAATAGTTATAATAGTTGACAATTTAAGACAAAAGGCGATTTTTTTAAAAATTTAACAATAATTACAATAGTTGACAATTGAAGAATAAGGATGATATTTAAGATTTAACAATAGTTACCATAGTTGACAATTTAAGAATAAAGACAATCAAAAATATTTCCAAAATTCGTATCCAAATTAGTGATACAACTGCAGGAATAAAACAGGGAAGCTAGTAATGTTAATAGCTCATTGAAACATTGCTGATTTGGAAATTACAATAGAACAGAACAGCGATAAAATGAAATGTAAGAATCTATCAAATGTTGTACAAAACAAGAAATTGGAAAAACGTAATGGACTTACTGGGTACTCCTACTATTTTAATTATCAAATCCAAAAGCATGAGAAGAAAAATAACCCAATCCAAAACCAAACAAAGAAAAATGTATTCTTATTAATTCTTTCTTCTTTAAAATTCAAGCTAGCTAAAAGACCATCTCATTCGAAATGACGATGCGTTAAATAAAACTAAACGAGTGTAAAAACTTCGAGCAAAATATTTTTAATTTTCTTGCATTTTAAGTTTTATATGGAAAAAATGAATAAAAATCGTTTATTTGCAAGCGAGGAAATAATGGAATAAATAAATTCCAATTCTTTTTTAAAGTTTTGACTAAAATAATTCTTTGTATGATTTGAAATTATCACAAAACAAAAGAAAATATTAGAAATCGGAATAAATTGGAAATGCTTTCCATCAGATTATTTGACTCAAAGGTCAAATAGCAATGGTCCTCAGAAACTACCAACTATCTCACAATCAAAAAATTCCTCTTGGATCGGGTATCCATAGTTTCCCCTAGTACCCGGTTTTACCTCCACTAGAAGTACCCGGTTTTACCCCGAGTACAGAGGTTGTGAAAAACGCAAAAGGACCACGCAATTGTTTTCTAAATCTTTATTTTTTGACAGGATATAAATCCATAGTAAACATATAATTAGCCGGACTAAATATAGTTTTGATAATTGTAATGGTTAATAAGAAAGGATAGTTTAAAAAGAAACGTACATTGGAGAGTTGACGTCATAAAACAAATAAACCTTCACAGACAAAGTGAATTCAACAACAAGAACATGGCAACTATGTAGAATATAATTCAGAGTTTGTCCTCCAGAAAGAAGAATTAATAACTCCAAAATCAAGGTACCCGGTATTACCCCATTCTCGCCTATATACAGGGTGTTGCCTAATTCGACCGACAAATTCAAAGGGATGATTGTAGGCATCAAGAGGATGAAAAGTTTCCATAGAACATAGAGTCGAAAACGAAGTTTAGTCGGTCAAAATTGCAAAAATATAGGGTGTTCGAGAATTGTTGGGCACTGTTCAAAAATTAATAAATAAAACTAATAATGTTGCAACTACGATTTTTTTAAAATGAAAGCACATTTTTAAACATTCTTTTTCCAAATAGGTAACACACCGTTTTGGTGGTCCAAGGGGTCGTAAATTACTGAAAATCAAAAATTAGTTTAGAGACATTATCTGCAAAAATTTTAAAACTGGAAGAAAAATAAAAGCATGAAATTGTAGGGAGTTTTACGCACTTTGATTTGTTAATTCACATGTAGTGTGGAAACTGAAGAGTTTTTGAGATATTCAAGAAAAACCAAAAATTTAAAAATGCACCAGAAAACACAGATTGCCTTCTGCTGATCGGTATACTATCGGTATACTACCGATCAGCAAAAGCCGATCTCAGCCAATCTACACGCAAGTAATCCACGGAAGCTTACCCAACTTTCAAGAGCAGAATCTGTCACAATAGCTTTGCAGTACAAGAGAGCGCTTTCTGGTAATTCAGTCAGTATGTCGGATCCAAAGTCATTTGTTACTTACAAAGTAAAAAAATGTAAGAACTGCTATGTTTAAAAGGCTAAATTAGATATCATTCAACATACAGATTGCTACGAATTTTTTAATTTCATTTTATATAAAGACAGTTAAACTTTCTAGCACAAAATCTAGTTCTTTAGAGATACATAATCTTTACTTCTGTTGAAAGTATGTGTTTTATATTGTAGATCTAAAGATATATTAAAAATAATATTAAGCTGAATCCTTTTGATTACTTCCGAGATGCTTTTCAAGGTGAACAATGAATCGATTATATTTTGCATCAAGTTATAAGAAATCAAATAGAAAGCAATTACGTGCAGTAAAATGAATTTCTGTTCTTATATTCATAAGTCAAAATCCCTCATTTTCATATATATTAATTTTATAGGAAAAAAATAAGATATATAATAACAAAATAATGTTTTCTTAAAACTTTATGGAGCCTTTGAATTATACGTCATGGAACTATCAAAATTATAAAACTGATTAGATTTCATCATCTGGTGTCCTGCCGTTCCATCCCACTACTTTTATGTGAAATGTAATTTCGTATAGATATATATCAATATTCAATGAAAACTTTTAGCTGTATGAAAGCTGTCTTAGACCATATTCTTATCTGTTGAAATCAGACAATGATTACGTGTCACTATATATTTTTTTTGCCAATATGAATTGAAAAAGTTCTTTCAGAAGATGTCGCAGTACATTTGGCTCATTTTTATTCTCGTCATATTTTTCCAGGCTCAAATTTTACGTTTGAAAACATTCTTAAACCTCCAATCACAAACTATTTTTTACTTTTTATGTATAAAATCAAGGGTTATTTTAAAATTTTATTTATATGCAATGCTCACGAATACAAAATTTTTCTAGGAACAAAAATTTCTGAAGGAATGTAATTGCTATTTATATACAATACTTTATAGCGTAGCTCGTCAAATAGTATGGAGTAATACAGATGCGATTTCTACTTAGCCCGAGCCAAGATAATCAAGAAAATAACAAAAAATGCACGAAGTGCTTCGTATTTAAGCAAAAAAATCTCAAGTAATTTGTGGAAGCATTTGCCGAATTTTAGATGAAACAAATGTCGAAATTTCTAAAAAAAAACTTTTAAAAGAGGCAATGCTACTCTACGGCAATCTCCTTTATAAATACTATACATGTTTAAGTTTTAATAAATAATAAT
Organism: Araneus ventricosus; assembly: GCA_013235015.1. Classification (NCBI taxonomy): domain Eukaryota; kingdom Metazoa; phylum Arthropoda; class Arachnida; order Araneae; family Araneidae; genus Araneus; species Araneus ventricosus. The sequence continues at coordinate 487,975 of BGPR01000274.1, read as the reverse complement.
CTCCGGAATCAAGTTTTACTATAAAAGTCCGTTGAAGTAAAGCTGGATAATTTTTTTCATTTCTATAGACACAGACAGTATTAAAAACGGAATCGTTTCATTCCAAGCGGATTCCCACGGGCGACCATTGGGGAAAACTTTCCTCCTAGGAAGATGTTAGAAGATTAAGAAGAGAAATAACTGTTTTGATATTTATCTTTCCGCATCACCTTTTCGCCATCAATAAAGGCAAAATTTCTTTGGATACCTCATGTGTGCTTATTTATATGGCAACATTTTAAAAAGTATTAAGGAAATTATTTGAATTTCAAGAAAGAATTTAGTGAGTAAATTTATTTTTTAAAATAATCACGGTATTGAAGAACTACAATTTTTATGTCAACCATATAATAATAAAAAAGAAGCATTTTAAACACATTTGGATCAGAACAGAAACACATTCAACGCTTATAACTTGTATAGGAAATTTTTACTAGAGAAAGTCATCGTTCCTTCTTAAAATATACGCTCAAGATATCATTTTTTATGAAATAAAAAATATTTCAATTCAAACTTAAATTAAATTTTAATATAAATTTTGGAAGTTAGAAAAGGGTATACATTAAAATTAAGAATCAAAATTAAAATTCCGAAACCTCAAACAAGGTTTCAAAATTTCAGCAAGAAAACTGCATAGTTAAAAATATATGCTTCCATCTTCAACTGATATATTCATGAAGTAGAAAGAAATCCTTAAATAATTTCATGATTATAACGTCGTTATAATATTTAGTAAGCGAAATGAAATGCTGTTGGGAGGTGATTTTTTTGGTAATGGCTCTTGAAAATATATTTGAGAAACAAAAATTATGAAAATATACAACTTAATTTTAGGCATATTTTATAAGTAAAAGAAAAAGTTTATATTTAAGTGAAATGTTGAAACAATTTTAATCAAATAGAAGAACTGAGTTTTAAGATTGAAAAAAAGATTAAAAAATCCTTATTATTTCTTTTTTGCTTGCGACATGCATTACAGAGAAGTTTGAATTTGAAAAACTGTCATATTGCTTACGTTTGCCTACATTCTAAATTTGGTGCATAACATAATAAGGGTTTTTTTTCCTTACATCTTTCGAAGAGCAATCAGAAAGGTTATTAGAGTAACATTATTTCTTGAATTTTTTTATGAGATTACAGATAAGAATATTGTAAAAATAACGGTTGTAAATTCTGCAATTAAGAAATTAAAGTTTATTGAAAAATAAAAATCCCTACTTCTTAACGTACAATTTCAAAAATATATATTAGGAAATATTTGTAGTATAAGGAAATAAATAAATAAATACCAAAATTATTTTTTAATTAGAATTTAATGAATCTCTATGTTGAACTTTCATTACACTGTAAAAAATATCCGTTTTTTTCCGTATATTTGATGGTTTAAAGCTGTTTTGTTGACAAAACGGTTTTTCACCGTTTTCCGCTCCAGCCATAAACGGTTTAAAACCGTCAGTTCAAATTCTATTTTTCGTCATACGGTATGCTTTCCGTATGATAACTTTCCCTTTTCTTAAATGTAATTTTATTGCATTCATTTCATGTTTTTAATAGGGTTCCATCTCCGCTATTGTTTACACTTGTTGCAGTAACCTGTTGTCACTCATGAAAGCTAACCTTAAAACACGTGTTCTGGCAATAGTTGATTTTTACACCACTAGGTGGCGCCACTAGAGCTATAGTGACTTTAAAACTCAAATAGATTATTTTTACTTCATTTTATGAAGTCTCCGGGGGTCTAGTGGTTAGAGCGACTGCCTTTTATTTCTATGAACGCGGTTGAGATCCCCGGCTCGGAGGAGTTAAAAGTTTTGTCACCATCTTGCATCGAAATCGTCCTAGTAAGTTCAATTAAGAATTATAATAATTAAACTAATTGAAATTAATAATTAAGCCTTGATTAATTAATATTCCTAATTGATAATACACATCGGCACATTTCAACTCGAACAGAAGGAGAAAAATAACTCAACTCAGTCGATGACGTCACTTACTTCGATGACTTTATTTTTACGGAGAAAACTTAATTTCATACGGTAAAAAACCGTTGTGACTACGGATTTACTTCGTGACTTTTACGGTTTTGCACAACCAACCCAGCTGCCAGTTTAAAACCGTAAATTTTACGGGATTTTTTTTACAGTGTATATGAGTTATAAAGGTAGACATGGATACAAAAGGAAAATAATTTTGAAATGTTTATTCGGAAAGAAAGTTTAGTTTATGCGAACGTTGAGTAATGCTCTTTGTAATCTTAGTGTAAAATGGATTCTATTAGGTCACAATTTAGTAAACATATTAAAATAACAAATCAAAGTATTTTTCTATCTGTTTGTGTTTTAAAGAGCAAAGGAATCTCATAAGAAAACAAGAACCAAATTTGCATTGTAAAAGTCATATGTAGTTATTTTTAAAACGAAATTACAAGTTAAGTAATTTTCTAATTCATTGAATAAACTCTAAATTGCATTCTAGTATGAAATTATTAATATAAAATTCTTAAGTTATAGATAAATATACAGCAAATGTCAATAAAAGAATACAATGGAAGACTGTAAAATTACACATGCAAAGATTTTTTAAATCAAATATTACTCGTGTTTCATTTACATCCGCAGGCGTCCTTAAAGTTCTATTTCTTAACCAGCATAGCCCAATAAAACAGGACCCCATCACAGCTAAGACTAAAACCTCAGCCTCCTCAATATTATTATGAAACTAAAATTCTGTCATTTCTTTTAATAAACATTCGTGTCTTTTGAATTCTTATAATGCAAAGATTTAAATTCATTAACAGACTAAAATATAAAGAGTATTTACAAGGGAATACCCAAAATTTGAAGAGCTATATCTCCTGAACAAAACAAGTAAGCGCTATCATTCTACTAATTATAGTAAATGAAAGTTCATTAGTTCTTTATTCGATGAGACAAAACTTTTATGCCGCTACAGCCGGCAAGCATAGACGAACTAAAAAAGCGAAAAACTGCAGCCATACAAATTGTAACACCGAACATACCGGAAAAAGTGTGGGATGACTTCGCCTATCGACTGGATATCGTTCGTGTTTTTGTTGGTGGTCACAATGAACATTTATAATTTCTTAATCTTTAAAATGTTATTTTTGATTTGCTCAAAAATGCCGCTACTTCCTTGGTTTCGTAATTGTAGCCCTTCAAAGTTAGGGTATTCTTTTGAAAACACCCTGTATATTAAGAATATAAGAAAGGAAATAATGACTTCTATTCTTGCTTAAGTTTTGAGACAAATATCTGGGCTTTATTCATATTCAATCCCATACAGCCCTTGCAGCCAAGTAGCTACAGAAAGTGATATTTATCCAATCAGAAGATAAGTTTGTAGCTGGCAAGACAATGCACTATAAAAATTAAACGATTCTATTCAAGTGATTTCTATTTCTTTTACAATTCTATAAATTTTAGTCAATTAGGAAGCATTCAGCGTATTCCGTACAAAAAAAATCCAGTGTGTTTTAAATAGTATAGGCTGCAGTAGAGCTGAGCATACTTTAAGATTAAGAAACCTATCAAGTACCTCAACGATTCTTTCATCGATTGTATTATATTTTTCCATTCTCTCAGATAAAACTTTTCTCTATTTTTTATTATTATGCAGTGAAATAATCACTTCAGTTAACCATACATGTTGTATTAAACTAATATTTTAACTTTACAATATTTTGGAAACGCTCTATGTGATGGAAAATATGTCAAGCTGACTTAAAGCTTTTTATTCATATAAATTTAATAAAGAGAGACATTGACAATTTTCGCTGAAATATCTAATTTAAAATAAACTGTTACGGCTAATATAATGACGCTGAAGATACACTATAAGCTATAAGTCATCGATTTTAAAATTTGAACCTTTTAGAATAACTATTACAGTAACTTCTTATAAAATTTTCAAATTTTCGCAAGAAACAAATGTTATAAGAAAACTGCGTTCAAACACTTCTACAAGGTTATAAGGCAATACAAGAATATTTAACTAATTAAAATTAAACGTTTGAATGACACATAACTCTATTGAATAAATTATAAGCCTTTTAAATATAAGTTTTGGTCTTGAAATCACAGGATCCTGATAAAAGCTTTTCCTAAATTTAAGTTATCTATTAATTTAAGTTGTTTCCTTAATTTAAGTTATTAAGCAAGCTCATGATAAATGCATTCATTTTTAAATTCAGGAAGTTTGAATAAAAAGGAAATGTTAAAGCTTTATGCACAATTTTGACATGAGAAGAGAGTATTGCGCAAATTCAATACAACTTCGATAACAGAACTGCTCTTATCTCCCATTTTTGTTTCTCAGTTTTAAAATTAGTACTTAAAGAAAGATGAATTTCCATAGTTTCTGTATCCCGGATTGAACTTCACACTGCGTTAATGTTACTCCAAGCAGTTTTTTTTTGCTGTTAATGCTTGTAACTGAAAAACTTTTTCATCACTACGCATGTTTATAATAAAAGTTATTTAATAATCTGACTTTATCTCTTCAAACTCCCTCTGTGAACTTCAAAGAGAATGAACAAGCAGAAGAAATTTGATTTGACACTAATTATCAAATAAATCATAGAATGCAAGTTGTTCTGTAGAATTCTCACAGTAAAATTTCTCAACCTACTTCATCATTTCTTCCTAAATTTCATCATTTCTTTTCAGTTGATTACGATTGTCTTAAAAATGCAAAAAAGGAAAATGTAACTTAAAGTTTCTGTAATTAAAATTGTTAATAATGACGCACATTAAGCTCATTCTTTATAAGCAGACTATACTGAATTTTATTTCGAAGATAGTCTTCAAATTATCAATGTGAGCCAACTAAGTTGTAAGAATGTACGGCAAGCAAAAAATCAGCAAAATATGTCTAGCGTATATTCTTACTGACAATTCATCGCATCTTCAAAGTGATTCAGGATAGATGATTTAAAAGCATAGTAATTGATGACAGATTTGTTTGAGCAATATCTAAAGTAATTAATGCGAGATCCTAATTATTGTCAGTAATTTTTTGTAGCAATGATCTATTAATTTGATAAACAATATGCAGTTGGGGTATATCAAAGGATATATGTAACTTCTTTTTCATTGATGCTAATGTCTGAAAGAGCAATGTTACGCAACTGAAAATACCGTTTGAAAAAGTAACATATGATCAAATTTTCTACAATCCTTTAAATTTTTTCAAATATACATTCCTTCAAAAAGTTTTATTTTGGAAGGTGTGGAGTATAAGATTGTCAGATGATGTTCTTATCAATTGCAAGCTATCACTGGCTTTTTTCCTTTCTTTTATTTTTATCCAAGCGTTTTATAAAAAGAGTCTGAAGTTTCTTTGAAAGAAAGAGTTTAAATTATCTATAACCAAATGTTCCTTTTTGATAAAAAATATATCAAAAATCAGGTTGTGGATCGGTTTTACTTCCTTAAAACAGATATTCGTTGATTTCATGAAAAATCATTCATTTTGTACTGCTACTTTTTTAGTACAATATTTCTTTAAATTAATATAACTTTCATAGGTAGTTTGTATCGAAGTGAAATGTAATTTATCTCATGTAATTTAATTTTCTCTCGTGGTTTTCCGAAATGTGAAAATTGCAGCTTCTTATTTTTTTTACTGGGGGAATTTTTTAAATTTTTCCATAATAACTTAAATCTCATCAGCTCCTTAAGTTATTTTTTACGAGTGTTACACATTTTATTTCTGATGCTATTTCTTATTTTTGAAACATAAGTATTCAATGAGAGAGTCTTAACCCAAGGTATACTAAGCCATGCCATCCATCGAGGCCATCCTTATCTGACACTCATTCCTATTTCGTGAAATAAATTCATTGGAGATGGATAATTTTTTGATGAATATAAGTGCATAGAAACTCGAAAGAAAATCTTCATATTTACGCAAACGTACTTAGTATTCTCAAACCGGATACCACACGCAGTTCATATCTCTTTTACAATCTCGTTTATCTCATCTACAATTATCATGCTTCATTTGGAATGAATTAAGAGTTTAGTTTAATTATATCAACGTCCCGTTTTAACGAGGTAAGAACACGAGGGTTATTTTGGGACAGACATCGTAACTTTTAACCGCGGCCAGATGACGAGAGTAACATCTGAACTGGCACCCCCTTCTCCAAACTGCCTCACCATGCCAGAGGGAGGACATTTCGGCATAAGCGACAGATTTTTAGTAGAATCGGATTTTAAACCAGGATAGACATCCGACTCCGAAACCGCGATCAGACCACTAGGCCAACTCGGCTCCTAACGAATTAAGAGAAAGTGACCTTCATTAAACAGAATTCTCACTTCATGTGAATGCTCTCGTTTCATCATGTTTGCTTAGAATTTCTAATGAAATTGCCTCATATACTTTATCCTGCAAACATTGAAGAAATATATGAAAGCTTTTCAGTTTTAATTAAAGTACCTCCGAATAATTCAATATAAATTTAAAATAATCGACATATCCTTTAATTCCGTTACTTCGACAGCGTCTACAAGATATGAATCGAAATAAAAGAGGTTAAACGAGTACGAATTTAAATACCAAAGGTCCACGTTGTTAAAATTTTTTTAAATATTAATGAATTGGTTTATGCAGGTTATATAATGATAAACAGGCTGATTTTATGAAACTGATTTTCAGAAGTACTTCATTATAAAGGATCGTAAAGTTTTGTATTTATTTTTATCACGATTTATAAAAATACCATTTCTTTCTTTTCCGGTAAAGCCATAAAAAAGGCAAGCTAGAAGCCCTTTTTCTTAAAGAGTGATACTTTCTCTGCTAGCAAATTAAATCCTCGATAAATGGTAGCCGGAAATAGCTTAGTTTGCTTATAAGTTTTCTTTACTATGGTTACAACAACCAACTAGTTTCTCTGTCAAGGTTTCAAAATTGCACAAAGCGGAGTTTGCCCGTCCATTCTCTGTGGTATAAAACATCCATCTTCTCTACCATTTTATTGCTTTAAAAATGAACTGAAATCGTTGGAAGTGAAATAACATTCTTCCGTTTCATATTGAATAACGAAGGAAGACTGATGGTCCATGATGTTATCAAACTTTCCGAATAAATACAAAAGTTATAAGCAGCCTCTATCAATAAATTCATAGCCTATAAAATGTATTTGATATCTGTTCCTATAAATATGACTTTTACTTTCATATAGTTTCAATTTACTTTGGCTTTAAAATGTGAAGATGTTTGTCTGTGTGGGTGGGTGTTAAAAATGCATTTAATTTTTGAACTGAAATAGCTTTGCCAAATATTTTGGTTTGGGTAGGCTATCTATAGCAACATGTTCATTCTTTTTTCTTATTATACGTGCTTGTTCTCTTATAAAATATTATCAGTGCACCAAGAATGACATCATTTAAATAAAATAAAATTTTATTTGTCTGTGCATACGAAATTATCTCAATAATAACATATTCTTTTCCTTGGATGTTCAGTCTTTTACTTGTCTTGTTCACTGATATAAAAAAGCTAATCTAAATTAATTTATCATTCGAAAATAAAAATTTAAGAAGAAATTTGATCTTTGAATAAACAGTCGGTTTTCAAAAAATATTTATTGAAAATCGTCCTTTTGTTGAAAGGTTAAGGTGGGAATTTCATATTCCTCTAGTAAAGATAATTTTCCTTTAGTAAAGATAAATTTTTCGATATATGAAGCAAGAAGAAAGAAAATTGTAAGTGATTTACTCTGCTAGTGTATTCCAGTGAAAACAAGAAAAATTAATTATAAATTGAAATATATTTCATAACTATTGTATTTCTTGATTAGTTTTCTCAATCTACCATTTTTAAGAGGAGTGTTTTAAAACTTGCTGTATTTTCTAAACTTTTAAAATGATCTTCATTGCAAGGCTCAGACTCAGTCCATGATAGAAGAATTGACCAATCTGGCTACGAGTACTTAAACATCAATTGTCTTCTAATATATCGTTCTAAAAAATTATGCCTTGCCCCAGAGAATATAAAGCTTTTGAAACAAAAAACAAATGGCAACTTTACGTGGATTACCTGATCATAAACTGACTCCAGTGAGATTCAATAATCATGATGTGGGAAGGTCTATGACCCAGCATCAGTGTTTAAAACAGCCGAGAAGTAATAATGCATGCTTAGGGTGATAGTCCACTCAAAAGGATTCTAAAAGAAAAAGAAATTCTATTTATAGTGAATAAAACACTGTACTGCGTATAATTTTGAAGATTTTATCGTTCATTTGACAAAAACTCAAAATTTCGATGTAAGTGGTTTGAAACTTCCCCCAAAATTAGAAATCAAATAAAGCATCAAGATGACTGATTTGAATGACGAATTTGTGAAAAAAACATTTTCACAACTGACAGAAAATAAAATTGTTTCGAAAATATCTTTCATTTTAAAGAAAAATAAATCATTAAATCTTTAACTCTTTTTGGATTTCTACCAAACAAAGAATGATTGAACGTCGTAAGTTGTACAATGAAACAATGCGATTTGTTTTTTTTCGCTTACTTGGAATTTTAATCTCTCCTTTGAAGTTTTTTTCCTTGTAAAAAATCAACATAGTAAAAGAACGACCGCTGTATTTTTCACAAAGTAAACATGTGGAGATAGAAGCCAACGGATTAAAATTTCGATTACACTCGGAAAATAAACCAGAATTACCTAGCAGCATTTTAAGTGGAAGAAAGTCTTTAAAAACATTTATTTTTAGGCGCAAATGTTGAAAAAGATAATCCTTAAGAGAAAGGATTTTGAATGTTTGCTTTATCTCAACGAAGCGCACAAAAATAATATAAGCCTGCTCTGCCATCGACATTTCATTAAGGTTTATTCTAAATTTGTATAAGAAATTCTCGAAACATTTTGAACTTAGTTACAAAACTATTTAAATATTTATGGGTTTTATGAAAGTGTCGTTCATATGAATTTCAAAGTTCATGTCATGTACCTTCTTCTGCTTTAGAGGAAATTCTGTTTTTATGCAAAATGGAAATTATTTCCTTTTCAGTTATAAAAATTCATTACGTAAATGCATCATGTCATACACTTGATTTTCTTCTTTTTTTTCCTGGTTTAGTTTGTTTGGGTTTATTGGCGCAACAGCTAAGTGTGGTAATACTGCGCCAAACAATATTAAATTAGTGAATCCCTCTTTCAATGATGATGAATTTCGGTAATTATTGTCAATTAGAATGAAAAAAATTCAAAACATAAGCTATGTTTGGATGATGAATAAAATATTAGGTATTGTCAGAAAATGACACTAATGCAAATGAAAAACAAATTAGAAGATGAATCTTATATTTTTATTCAGTCTCTTTTAACAGGTAGGCATAAAAATGCGTCATATAAAACAATTTCTGCAAACAATACGTGTATATTTTTATGGGATATATTTATAAGGATATATTACATATCATCATCGTTCAAGCAAAAGTTATTAATTCCAAAACTATAGTTTTTTAGGATACCTTCCATTTAAACGTAATTAATTTTAAGTCTACATGATAGATAGTAAAAATTGTTTTTCAGGTTTCCAGCTCCTACGGTTGGTTTACTTGTGTTTAGATAATAAGTTATTATCACGAAATAATTAATTGGAAATTCTAATCGACTACAGTAGTCTGTCAAAAAGATTTTTTGTGGACTTAGTGACTTTTGCTATAACGACAGCGATATACAGAAATTAGATGTTATGAATTACTTATAAATTTTTCATTTCTGAACACTGCTGGAATAATCTGCATCGTTTGTTTTTATTATGCAAATTATTAATTTAAAAATTTTAAGACTTCTTCCAATGAATCATAAAATTAAACAATTTTAATCATAGAATAATTAAATACTTTCAATTATATACCTTCTCACCTTCAATGACTTGTATCCTATCAGTTTCCTGAATAGCCTGCAGGCCTGTGAGTTCAATTGCATAAGTAAATCAACATATACATAGAAAAAGACAGTTTTCCTAGAGTACCTAAAAGTAAATGTTTATTTTTGTGAACTTTTAGCTCTCTAAATTCTGGAACAGAAATTATGATGTGAAATTTGTTCTTTAGGTACATTTAATGAAACCCATCAGTAGAAATGAAATTTTTCACGTGAAAAATATCGAAATTCATTGACGAATTAATATTAATAGAATTTATTTCACCTATTTTAGTCACATGGGCTCCAGTAATAACCAGAATTTCATAAAACACAATTTGCTTTTGGATGATTGTTTTTGTTCATTCTCTCAGAAGTTACTGTAGTGATTAACTGAATCTGACAAATGACCATTTTCAACAATCAACGTCATAAAATTTTCTAAATCCAAATTTACTTTTCGTTGAAATAATTTAAATGCATCAGAAAAACCATCATGAAATAAAAGTTAGTTATACTTGCTTTGTTCCCTCTGCTTCTGTTTATAAGAAGATGAAAGTAAATTTAATAAAAGGGAGTTGAAGAAGTTAACTTGAAAGAAAACTGCCAATTCTTTTGCCATACACAAATGCTAGAAAAAAATTTTAAAAATACAATAAATTAACTTCCCTGGGGACATTTTCTTATTTTCAAATAAATTTGATGACATAAAACATTTGACTTCCGTGCTTAATGTGAAAATTCAAAAGAGAGAGTTAATGAAACTATTCCTTTTTCATAAAAGCTTGAAGTTTAGTTTCTTTTCATTTTCATACTGTCAAACAGGTATAAAAATTTAAAAAAAATTCTTCAGGTCATATTTTGCTATCAAAATCCAAGCTGCTGTTAAATTCAAATTTAAGTAGAATCCCAATGTTAGAAAGGCAGAGTTCTAGAACGAAAGCATCAATCTTTTCTAACTGCTCCAATAAACCCTAAATTTAATTCATTTACTTATAGAAAGAGCTAAGATGAGAATGAAATTAAGCTGATTTCCCCGCGGCATTATTCAATAGCATCGAAGGGAAATGGAGTTCTTCGGTATAATCAGCTTGTTTTTCCTCTCCTATTCGTAGAATAGCAGAAGAAAAGGTATTAAAGAGCAAAATTTTCAGTATTTCCGCTAAAGAAAGGTGTAAAAAAAACCTTTAAAAATGCAAAACATCCTAATGGTACATGAAATAAATTTGAGAATTTCGTGGTTTTAGATCACTTCTTATACCTACTAATATAAAAATTCTTATATATTTATACATTTAAATTAATATCTAATCTAATATTTCAAGCAATCAACATTTTTATTAGCTAAAAAAAATAAGTTTGTTCAATCTTTTAAGTTCTTAAACGATAAAGTTATGGATGTTTTATAATTTATAATGCAATAATCAGAACTCACAGCAGATGAAATATGAGTTGTTTTCTTAGTACTAAGAGGGATCTGCCAAATATGTATGACAGATGTAAGTTAAATCTAGCCGTGGCTCCTGCATCTTCATTTTACACAATTCATTTTACAGAGAAAATGTTGTAATTGAGGATTTGGCTCTCTTCATCTGACCTCGGTTCAAAATTAAGACATCTTTTTTTATTACCATCGTAAGACTTCAAGAAATTTATCTCGAAAATCAAATATTACGGATGAAAGTTACATAAATATTATTTATAATTTCACCGATTATATTATTACTATTTGCACTTATACCAAACATGCTACAATACTATTTTTTTCATCTTCACTAATATATTTCACTCGGTACTGGCTATAAGTAAATTGAAACGAATTAAAGTGATATTGAAATAGCTTAATGTTTATAAATGACTGAAGAAATAAGTGTAGTTGAAAGCAATCAACGGAACCACTATCTTCAGTAAACAAACAAATTCTCCGGAATTTTGAGGATTCAGAGTTAAAGTAAAGCAAATCCACCATATTTACTCCTGAGAAAACAGACCTCAAAGTTGGTTAGTTGCGTTTAAAATAACAGTGGACTTCTAATTATTCTGGCTGCTTGGTGGACACAAATTGAACAACTGACTGGAATCATTATTACACAGAAAATTCAACATTTCTTGGCTACCATGACAATGTTAGTCCAAAATGGTCAAAACATGGACTTGACACACTTTAACTTTGATCCCTCTATATAATTACCTCTCTAGAAAATCGAGATTCAAATATGGTAGATTTCTAAAAATGGAACACAAACAAGGGTTTCATGTTTATATTCTAAATGTAAGCTTCGTTGGAAAAATTTGAACATGAGAGAGATCCTCATGTTTTATCAATAATATTCAATCAAACATGAAAATTACCATTTTAAAGGAAGAGCTTGATTAAACTTCATATATTCTGCATGTAAGGCACAAACTGTGCACCATTGATTGATAAATAATATCGACTTTTACAGGTACACAAGTTGGAATTCGGAAATATCTTAACATTAACTTAAACACAAAACAAATACCTCATCACCTTGAAATGCGTTTAAATATTGCTATATTTAAAATTCTTTTCAAAGCCATAGAAACATTTTTGCCATTGAAAGAGCGGATTTAGATTACAAATTGCACTTAAGTTTATACAAATATCACGTTCTCACTCACTTTTTTTATATAATTCACAAGTAGGTATATATAATTTCCCTAGAAAAACAATAAATTCTGTTGTAACTGTGTATGGTGGATTTCTTGCTGATGATTGCTGAACTATAGCTGATCCTGTGCATTGGTAGGCGTATCTCTATGTATGCAAAACAAAATCAAACGGCCTTTTGAGGGGAAATTCCAGAGCTAGTAAACTAATTGCTACATATTTTGAAATGAAAAAAAAGCCATAATTCTTTATCATAGCAGAATGTTTTGGGTCAAATGAAAAGCGGGCAAAAAGCAAAAGAATTATCAAAGAAAAATGGCTTGTAATGCCACAAATGGGTGCACATTCCTTTGCTTAATTGCTTGAAAGCGTGAAAATAACAATTAGGCTTTCTTCCGGAAATTGTTGGATTATTTTTATTAAAATCTTCTTCAGTTTTGTTACTAGAACTTAACTTGAGTTGGGTTTTAAAATATTTCTCGAATTCAGATTTATTGAGAACATTTTAATTGAAATTTTTGAGTCATCGGACTTGTTGGCAGTATTTATTAAATGTAATATCTCAGGTTCGATATCAGGTAATATCGATAAGTTCAGGAATATCGCATGCCGTTTATATCTTATAATCTTATAATCGTTGTTATATCTGGCTGAAAAAAACACTCCTGAATCATAGACCTGTTGAAATGAAAGTTTTCAATATATTTTAATTCTTCAGTAATATTATTCAGTTCTATTATCAAAAAATTGCAACTACGTATCTGGTGAGCTAAACTAACTGGAATGTAGACTACTATTTTGACTTTATTTTGAAAGATTAACAGTCTTTTACAAATTTTGTAACTAAGAACTGTAATAATAAATTCTTCATTAATTTTAGGATTCTAGATGCAGTTAAACTGTTGCGCAATGTATGGTTTAAAAACCAAAAATTCTACTTAATGTTTTATTTAGTGCCGTGAAGTTGTTTTAAGGAAACAATGTACCTTACTAGTAAGCAATATAAAGCACAAGAAAAATTTCTAAATGAAAAATGATTGCCAAACACTAATTCAAACAAGAAGTGTTGCGAATTATAAGAAATACAACTACCAAAAATGTTTGCAAGGAACATCAATTCTCACATACGTCAATTAAGATGATTCTTGCATAATATTTTAATTAACGAAATTTAAAAAGAAATTTACGCCAAAAATAAAATTAATAAATAACAAAAGTGAATTATAGAATGTTGTGCAAAATTTCTAACTTCCTCGTCAATTAGCTCGATAGCAGTCATGAATATTTTCTGAGCTAATCAACTACATAATTTGTTTGAAATATGAGAAAACACTTCCTCTTCTACCGTTTTCTGAATGTAATTAGCTACTTTAGTTCACAACTTATGATAGATAACGGAAATTTCAACTCGGTAACGGTAATTTCTCAAAACTAAGTTTCCTAGTTATGCTTGAAATGAAAATCTATAACAAAAATATCTGCTAGTCGAGAAGTTTCTAAAGTTGATAGTATGCATAAAATAATTTCTAATATATGATTATTGGAGTAAATTAAAATAAAGTAGCCAGAAAATTAATAGTTCGAATAACAATTTTTCAAAGAAACTAAACATTCAATTACGACCAAAATACTACTTTGCATTCGTTTTATAATAAATGCTTATCTTTAATCGTTTTTTTCCTGCTTAATTTTTACAGGTAGGAAGTAACAAAATCATCTTTAAATTTGAAAATATTTTTATGCTATCTACTACCTAGATTACCTTTCAACTTTTCATAACTTGTTGATATATGGCTAATACAAAAAATGTTTTCCTTCTTGTATGTATGATTTCATGTTTGTCATACCAAACATTCTAAGATATTTTAGTAAAAGAAGACACTTAAATTTAGCACACGGTTTTAACATAAATTCCAATTTTTTTCTCATAAGTAATAAAGACTGCAATTTATATTCTATTTCATTCCTTTAATTTAAAAATCAAAATTTAAATGTCTATAATCAGATAAAGAACAAGTATTTGAATATCGTAGGATATTTTTACGATGTAATAAGATTCTAGAGCAGACCTTCGTAGTTATGTAAAATATCTTCTCCTTCATCCATTCGAACTTGCATTTATTTCATGACTATTTCAGTTGTATTTTTTATTATACAATGGCATTTTATTACATTTTATATATTTTTTATCGCTTGAATTTTCCCCCCAAACTTTCTATAAATGTATTTTTGCATCGCATTACGCGCAGAATCTCCATTAAATGGCAAGTATCTGATCAGTAACGAGTCTTATACTCGTGAGTGTTATTTATATTTACCACACGACCGGACATAAATGTAATGGGGTTATAAAGTTGTTCCTCAGCTGCAGATTGTCAAATGTTTTCTTCTTTAAACTAATTTAGCCAGATGAAACGGTGATGGGATTTCAGTATTTTTTTACAGTATTTAGCTAGTCGCTATGCTCGATAAGATGAGAGATGGGCTTCTAAATTTAAAATTTACTGCAGAGAAGATGACATGATAGTCCTTTAGCAAGAAAATTATCCTTTGGGATCAGTGAAAAGAGCTGCTCTTCTTCTATGTCGTCAAAGTAGAGAAATAAGACAAAATATTAATTAGGTCTGAACTAATGAGAGTGTGGGCACAAGCACCAGAGCTTCTTACGGGGAGTAGGAACCCTAAGTCAGTTAACCCTAACCCTGTTACTTCGATGCACCTTTTCTCAAAATCTGTTATAGATTCATGTTTGAAACTTTTTATACAAGTAAAGTACATCTTTCTCATTATACTGAAATGATATTTAAAAAAGATACAAAAATTTATTTTTTGCAAAGTTTTTTGCGTCAAAACCAAAAATGTGAAATTGGCCATTTCGATGTACCTTCTTCTCAAAATCTGTTATGGATACATATTTGAAACTTTTTATACAAGTAAAGTACACCTTTATCATTGTACTGAAATGAGCCTTTTTTAAAAAATTCAAAACTTTATTTTCTACAGTTTTTTTGTGTCAAAATAGGGTAAAATTTCACTATCTCTTATTAAATATTTTGTAAATTTATAAAAAATTTTAAATTAACCAAAAGCTCATTTTAGTATGATTAGAAAGGTGTACTTTACTTCTATAAAAAATTTTAAACGTGTATCTATAACAGATTTTGAGAAAAGGTGCGTCGAAGTGGCTAATTTAAAATTTTTTGTTTTGACTCAAAAGAAATTGTAAAAAATAAATTTTTGAATTAAAAGAAATCATTTTAGTATAGTGGCAAAGATGTACTTTATTTGTATAAAAAATTCAAACATGAATCTATAACAGATTTTGAGAAAAGATACATCGAAGTAACAGGGTTAGGGTTAAAGGACTTAGGATTCCAACTCCCCTTACGCTTCCCATGCGAAAATATCAATCCAAAGAAATGAACATAAGTAAGAATATGAACATTTCAAATCGGAAATGAAAAAATGTCAGTTCTTTATGAATTTAATTTCTTTTTTTGGATTTTCTTCTTGTGATGCGCTGCTCATTCCAATCATTCATATTATGCAGGGCGATTGAAAAAAACGTACCCAAACTTTAAGGGTATGCCAGGCATACGATAAGCATCCAAAAATCAAATAGGAACTTGGGTGAGCATCTTGAGGCAACAGATGACATTTAATATAATAGAGCGCTGGACAAAATTTTGGTCACTTTCTGAAATTTTCACATTCTTTTTTCCACACACCTTTGCTACATCGATAAACTTGTGATTTATCTATACTGTAACCATTATACTACTCTGTGTAAATATTTTATTAAAGAGATTGATAGTTAAATTATATATTAATACGAAATACTTGTTTTATGATTTTATCCGGACGTTTTCAAGAAAAATATACTGCGCGGACCCGAATTGCGCCTTTTTTTATGCTTTTTTGTCATCTTTCTTTTTTCCATTTAACTCATGTATAGAATCTTTGTTATTTTATCTGAAATTCTGTTTTTTTTCAGCTTTTTGCTTGAATTTGATTATTTTAACATTTGAAATTTCTGATCATACCGCATTGCAAATGTTCTTGACGTTATAATAAACTGATGAAGTTTGATTATTTTGATTTTTGTTTGTGTTTCTGAATTTAATAAACCGTGAGTTATATCGTAATATTTCCGACTAATGGCAAACATGAACTGAAGTCCATTCTCGCTGCACACCGGGGAGAGAATAAAGCAGTTCCAGTGCATCAGCTAATTATATTATTTGTGGTGTTGAGAGGTACCTCATTATATTGTTGTAATGTAGTGAGTATCGAACATAGCTTGGTGATCTGTAGTATAACAAGCCGTAGTACTAGAGCTATACTCGGTGCCCTCAAAAAGAAAAAAAAATACTGGCGATGGGGAAAATCGTGATATAGTATATTCTTTTCCTGATTTTATAACATAGTGTGTGAAAGTGAAATTGTAAGAGTAATTTTTCGTTCTCTGTTATGGACAACATTAGACGAGCAGTGTTAGCAGAACACTCAACAACAAATGGAGATAGAAAAAAAAATTCTATTTTTCTGGGAAAATGAAACTTCAGGACCTTTATGGTAATGACGAAGGAATGTAGAGCCTTTTTTATAAAATATTTTCTGTCTATTTATTTTCTTTGCTCCCAAAAGATTCTGAAGGTTGTGTCAAAAATATTTTTAGAAAAGTCATGAATCATAAATGCAACGAAATCTACAACAGAAACCTTTAATTTTATTATGGAATTAATATATATTGAATCCGATCGAGTCAAGCGTTCTCCTACTGGTGTGGTGTGGAGGTTTGTAATGTATTTTACTGGTTGAGACTGCGACCTCGTCATCTGACCACGGTTCAAATTTACGAGGTCCGACCCAAAATAACCCTCCTGTAGCTTCAAAACTGGTCTCGGGAAGAACTACGAACGCTGAAAGTCTTCGGTGTTTTCCGAATCAGAGAATGAAGAATGCTCGAAAAAATGTAATAAAGAAAGGCGAAATCGATTTTATTTTGAATAAAAGTAAATAGCGATATTAAAAAGCATTAAAGATGACTGCAATTCGCTGTCTGTCCTTTTCAATAAATTTCTAAAGAAAGACGTGACTACTCGATTCCAATAATGCAACTGGTCACATCAAATAAGCGTGGACACTTATTCAATCAGGAATATTAATGTGTCAGATGTGACAAGCCTCTTTCTTCTAATTCAATATCAAACTCATAATGGCTTAAAATGTACGACAATAGTCAAAATTCAATTAAAAATAGTGGTGATTGGATGGGCTTTAATATTTGTTAGAATTATTTAATGATGAGATGAAATGATTTCCCATGTGTTGGAAATATGACTGTTATTTTCAAAATGTGTCGAAATGATTTCAGAAAAATGCTCTGCGAAATATTGAAATGACAGAAGGCTTATCAAAAATGGTGTAGCTTGTTTATAATTGTACTCATTTTAAGTATCATAATCGAGAACCAAAGGTTGGCAAGATGTATTGTTACACCGAAGCAGGAATTTGTAAATATCATCCAAAATTATAAATATTCTTGCATATTTTTCGCAATTTCTTCTTAATTTTTGTGCTGAGATTTTTATGTTATAAAGAATGCCAAACATCGTAAAACGCTTAATAAAATGAACTCAGAAAGAAAACTTTTAGCATCATTTCTCTCTTAATAAAATATCGCAATCATGGGCAATAAAATATTATCTAAGAGCTAAAACGAAAATAAGAAGCGATTATGTTCTGGTCTAGTTACCATTAAATGCAGAAATTTATGTAGAAAGCTAATAATGTCACGTTCGAAAACAAAAGAATAAAAGACGTCACTTTTAGTGGAAACGCTAAAAGAGGAGATTCACTTATCATCTCGGAATGTTAACTATTTCGATTATTGCGATATTCGCACTTATTTTTCAGAATAAATTGCATGGACATCCCATTCATAAACCTTTTCAGTTAGACGTAAATATAAACATTCCTAAGATACTTCTGTCGGTGCTTGAATTTCTGTTCCTCAAGCAATTTCTCAATTCCTCTTAACTGAAATTTTATCACCGTGGAAAAAGGCACCCACGCTTAGAGAAAGAATGTGTATTACGGACAATGATGTGGGTGGGTAAATACCCAGTGGGTAGGTAAATATTTTTTTTGGTATATACCGGGGTATTTACCCAAGGCCTGGGTAAATACCCAAAAATTGGGTATTTTGCGAAAAAAATTGAATGGTGATTTCAGTGAAACATATAAAGTTTATGAATTCCCAAAAACTTGATATTTTGCAAAAATCAACCATCAGTATTTGTGAATAGTGATTCAAAATTAAACATAAAATTTATTACTACCCAAAAACTGGGTATTTTGAAAAAAAAAATATTATAGAAAGGTGATTCAAAATGGAACATAAAATTTATAAGTACCCATAAACTGAATATTTTGAAAAAAAATGAATGTGTGAATGATGATTCAAAATAAACATATAAAATTTATAAATATCCACAAATTGGATATTGGCAAAAAAAAAAACAGAAAGGCATTTTCGAATAGTGATTCAAAATGAAACATATTAAAATTATAAATATCCCAAAACTGAGTAATTTGCAGAAAAGGTATTTGCGAATGGTGATTCAGAATAAAACATATAAAATTTCAAAAACTGGGTATTTTGCAAAAAAAGTATTTGTGAATTTGGATTCAAAATGAAGCAAAAATTTATGCAAAATACCCAAAATCTGGGTACTTTGTTAAAAAAAGCATAACGGAAAGTATTTACGATTTTTAAAATTAAACATACAAAATACATATAATGCATAGTTTATAAAATTTTTTAATTAAAGTTTTGACAAATTACAAGAAAAACAATTGCTATCAGGATTGAGAATAAAGTAGTCTAAAAGTTAAACGGGATCAGAAGATAATTTACTTTTTTCTGATTGAAAACTATGACACTAATAGAATAATAATTTTTAACACCACTTATGTTATATAAACAGCGCCAGTGAATCTTGTGATTCGTAATTTACTCATATTGCCATGGTGATTTAGTGAGTGATTATATTATTATCAATGTAGATTTTACATGAAAAAGTAAAAGTAATAAAAAATGGGAAAAAATTACCGCTTAGAATTTTTAATGTTAAAAAGGATAAAAGAATCCATTGTAAGTACTGTAATTTTGGGTACAAACATGCCAATGTAAGTCAATTGGTTATACTCACAAAAAATTTATAATTCCTGTTGGTTTAAAATGTTTTTAAAGGCATAAAATAGGTAATGATTTTTTAAATCAAATTAGAACCATGAAAACTACACGAAATTTGGAGTTTCAAGAATATTTAAGTATTGATGTTCATGGTCCTGATAAACCCCGCCTAACCAGTAAACTGTGTGTTTGTCATCAAATAATACATCTGTTTCAGCAACAAGAAATTCACATTTCTTGTTGCTGAAATCTTGTTACTAAGATCACAAACCCTTGCTGAAAGTAATATGAGTGCATATTACTTTCAGTGCGAGCTTTTCATCAGATATATCTGGTAATTTGACTAATGAATCCAAATTGAATTATAAACAATTGTATCTTTCATTTTAGATTCTATTATGAGCTATTTATCATTTTAAAACTAAACTCAACATTTTCTTTTTATAAATTTAGTTAAAATAACTCTCATTTTTAAAAAGCAGAAAATGCATTATTATTCATTTACCCATTCTAATTACAAAGGATTTACATTTAGGCCACGTATTTTATGTAACATCCATGATATAGTATTCCGTTTATGTTTTTTCTGAATAGTTTTTTTAGTTTTTATAGAATTTAAAAGATTGTAAATGGCTCATATGTTACTGGTTTTTCTTTTTTTTACCTTACCTTATGCTCATTATATGTTCTATATATATTTATATTATATAGAAACATCATATTTCACAGCAGTGCCTGTATTTTATATGGATAGAGTTAATTGAAAAATAAATACCCAGGTAAATACCCATTTTGGGTATTTACCCTTAAAAGTAAATACCTGGGTATTTTACATCACTGATTACAGATGTCTATACATTATGTATCGGATAATTATGATGAAATACCAGATATGTATGAGATTTTATGAAGCAAAATATAAGGTTTCAATAGTGAAAATATTTTTCTTCTAACACTATGCAAGCAATTTTTGATCAAATTAGAATCATATTTTCATTCTTTTTAAAAATTCGGTCTTTCCGAAGTTGTTTGCATATGTGACCACCAGTATTTGAGATTCAAATATTCTTGCGAATGTTTGAGCTAAATAGTAAATATATTTTTTTAAATATAATTTACATACTTTCTCCAAGACATTGTAGGGAATGCCCAGATTTTATAAAAAATGGTAAATGTTTTTTCGTCAAAGTATAAAAAAATCGGATTTACAGGGGAAAAATGAATTTAAAACACAGGATACAAACAAAATGAAAGATGGGATTTTCTACAAAAAAGAATACACTTTCTAGACTAAATTTTGCTGAATGGAATTTTGAACAGCACTTATTTGCATTGTTTGTTAAAATACTTCTTGCCAGAACATTTTCCACACATTGCCAGGTGGTGTTAGTCTGCTGGTTAGGTCACGGCTCCGCAGAGTTCTAGGTTCGATACTTGATTCCACCATAGATCCGGAGTTTACTCGAGCCTGTTTCTCGTTAAATCTGACTCCGATTGTGAAACGTCTTCCAGCTAGTATTGTATGAAAGTTTTAAGAGATAGGTGTCATTTCGTCATCTCACTTTGGTTTAAAATTACAAGGTCCGTTCCAAAAATGGGGCCGAAAAAAAACCCACATTGCCAATGCTGGAGAACGTATTAAAGTATTAGAACTTGTTGAAAAAAAACATTATTTTACTCAGCCATTTTATTGAATACTTAAATATTAATATTAATAGTAACATGTAAAGTGAATAATTAAATAATAAATGTCATTAACACATCACATAACTCATAGAATAGAGAAAACGAGAAAGGTTAAGTAGTAGTTAAAGAATTATCTTAAAATTGATATCTTAGCATATTTTTGATAAAGAAATACTAAAGATATCTAAAGAAACTATTTTTAAACATAAAACCTTGTGATTATAATTTGAAATAGGGAAATGAAAATCACCAATTATATCAAGCATTAATCTATCAATACAAAGAAGAAATATCTCTCCGCTAATGATATATTCCTGCTAAGATAATTTTTAAAAATATCTGGCCAGCTGCTTAAGTATAATCACGCTCCTAAAATTACGTTTTGATTATACGTGCTGTTAATAGCCTGCGTCCTGCCAAAGGCACAAAGCATTAAATTGGATATCATTAAATTATCCATATCCTTTAGTTTAATGGTTTGTTGTTATACGAATTCTTTTTTTCAAGTGCAACGTGCGATCAATATGCATTTAATGAAGTCAGTTAATGGATTTTTTTGTCTTTAACTTGCAGCTGGCTAATGTTTTGTTAATGTGTTGTTTCTGTTCTCCCTGACCAAAGCAATTATTTTGAAGTTTTCATGTTTAAATTGCTATCAAATGAGTTCCATTTTTGAATATCATTCACTTTGTTTTTTTATACTATAATTTTTTGCTTTTTGCAAAAAGCAGATAATAGTGACAGCAAGATATGGCGATTGGATGTTTGATTTCAATAGTTCAAAATAATGACATTTAAAATGGTGAAAGTTAATCTAAATTTTTATTTTTAAAATACACTTAATACGAGAAAATGCTTTCATAATGAACCTTATTTGAGCGATATTTTTTGATTAGTGCATCTGATATAATACTGATTTATGAGGCCTCGAAATTTCCATTATACGATTCATATTTACAGCACTGAATTATATTTGTATTACTTTTTAAAGTATCAAAATCAAGTATTTATGAGTATTTCCAAATTAAAATTTAATAATTTTTTGAAAAAACTACTCTCTAAATAGATTGATTTACTGAATTGTATGGCGGAGCCAAATAAATGAGAGTTCAATTCAGTGTTAAATGCATTCATGAATCAGATAATTGAAATATTAATTAATGGAATTAATTATATAATAAAATGGAGGGTAACTGAGAGCATACGGGGCATCTGAACTCCTCCTTTGTATTTTTTTAAAATATGGATATAAGGAATTTCCAAAATTGTCAACACTGGATAGGCCTTCCCTGCAAAACAATGGCCAGATTGCTAGTC
This sequence comes from Araneus ventricosus, assembly GCA_013235015.1. NCBI lineage: Eukaryota > Metazoa > Arthropoda > Arachnida > Araneae > Araneidae > Araneus > Araneus ventricosus. The sequence continues at coordinate 465,197 of BGPR01000274.1, read as the reverse complement.
ACACTAGAGCAGTTGAGAAATGAGGCTGTTCATAAAGGAAAAAACTTCGTTGCTGACAGTTTGAGACACTTCTCGATTCAGGTTAATCTGGTGAGTTTAATTGTATAATAACTATAAAAATAATTAGATCACTTTAATATATAATTATTTTTGTTTAGTATAAAGAAAAAGTTATGAAGAGATGTACAATTGTCCCGTGTACATAACTGCCTAGGGGCAATTAGACACTAGAGCTTGAGTAACTGAGTAATATAGGACGTATTAGCACCCAGTGACGGTAGCTCAATACAGTGTAACAAAAAAAGGGTGCATGACCTCCGAATTTCTCTAAAATGTTTGTGAACCTTGCTATTAATTTTTGAGGGACGTGTGGCTTCGTCATCCTCTACGTCATGCTTCTGGAATCTGCATCTACCTCCCCCCGTTTCCGGTGACATCACCACCTGAACCAACAGTGCAGAAGTAGTTCAGTACTTAAAGACACTCTTCCACCTGTTTAACCCTCTCTTCTGTTTCCATTCTACCAGCGCGCGTAGTTGAAAAGGTGTAGATATTAATTTCTTTTAAGTAATCCTTATTGTTGATTTATTACATATTTTGAGGTTTAAAACTGCAATCTCATTCTTGCGTAGTCTTCTACATGGGCATTTTGCGACCATGCTATACAGGGTGTTTCGAAACTCATGGGCAAAAATTTAAGGGGTGATAGAAAACATCTAAACAAGCAATTTTCACCATACAATGCATGGGCGGTGAACCGCTAGACGGCGCTGTAATGGAAAGGATAAAACTCGAGTTTTCTTACACATCGTCATTTGTACCGTGGGTTTCAGAAGGCATGGCGATGTACAGTAAATAGGAAAAGACGGACATGCATTTTATGTATGGTCTTGCGAATGGGAATGATTTGGAAGCCGGAAGACTGTAGAGGCAGCGTTTCCCGAGAAGACAGTGACAGACCGAAAAATGTTCTAGCGATTGCATCAGTGCCTGTGTGAAACGGGATCCTTTGTCACCGGCATGCATGATACAGGGCGTAGTAGGAGTGTGCGGACGCCACAAGTTGTAGAGGACATTCTGCAAGGAGTGAGAGATCGTCCGGATATTAGCCGTGCGGTTTCCCGTGCCTTAAATGTGCCCCACTAGATTGTTTGGCGAGTACTACGGGACGAAGTATTACACCCCTACCATGTACAGAAAGTGCTATTCTTGATACCTTCAGATTATGCGCCACGTGTCGAGTTTGCACGTTGGTTTTTGCAACAGCTAGAAGCGCAGCCTGATTTTAGTGCACATATGTTATTCACGGATGAAAGCACCTTTATTCGTGAAGGCATTTCTAATACGCACAACCTTCATGTCTTCTTTTGAGCAGTTTCTGTAATTTTGCCACACATGCTATCAATAAAATTATTTAGTACCTCCTTTATCCGTTTGGTGTTTCATTCTTTCATGTGACAGTAACAGAGACTTCCTAGAAGTTCACCGCTTGCTCTACGCCCATGCATTGTATGGTGAAAATTGCTTGTTTAAATGTTTTCTATCACCCTTTAAATTTTTGCCCATGAGTTTCGAAACACCCTGTATTTAAATCACTTCTGATATAATGGAGTTTTGTAGTTAGATAATACTGTGGTGAACTGTGGCGTTTGTTCCCCATGACTGCCAACCAGAACCTCCTCAGACACGTAAATCACATTTCACTGAATGTAATCTATAAAGCAGACCATAATCAGGTACATACACACTTAAGCTCTCTTCTCACATATCACATGCCCAACTAATCCTTCAAGCTGGTTTGTTTAGAAATGTAAAGACCAACTAAGAAAAACTCTTGCAAAGCGGCAAACGAAAGGAAGAAAATACCAAAAAGTGACTTTGTCGAACTTGTAAATGAAATATTTGAGACAGAGCCAACTGAAAATATTTTCATTAGTTATAAATGAACGGATATTTACAGGGTGTTTAAAAAGAATACCCTAACTTTGAAAGGTTATCTAGTCAACAAATCAAATCAGCTCACCATTATATGAATAGTAGTGAATGAGAAGTTCATATTTGGTTCATAGATGTTCACAAGTTTTTTATTTGGTAATTTTTCTGCCACAACCGGCGAAAATTGACTATCTGAAAACACGATAAACTGCAGTCATCCAAACTCCAACACTGAACATGCTACAAAAAGTGTGGGTTGAGTTCTCCTATTACTCGATATCGTTTGTGTTTCTGATGGCCATCACTTAAACATATATAATTTTATAAAATTTAAAATGCTATTTTTGATATGATTTGCCCAATAAGGTTGCACTTTTTTGTTTAGTAATTGCAGCCCTTCAAAGTTAGGGTATTCTTTTGTAAACACTATGTATAATTGGGCAATAAAAAATCAAATAGGAGTGCCATCAGGGAAAATATATTCAGGTCGTGTGATCTTGCATACCTATGTAAATAACTATGTGCACGCATGCAAAATAATCGATATGAATTACATCAGATTCAATACTTGGCTCATTGCAAATCAGTTGAGAGTATCTGGCACGCTCTCACTTTACTTCTAAGGTAGAGGTTAGTGTCCCTTTCGGGAACATTAAAAATACATTACAATTAAAATTACATTTAAAATATTTAAAAAATATTTTTTAAAATTAGAAACCAGCATTGAGATATTGATAAACATCAAAAGAATACCCTAGGCACTAAAAAAATTCAGCTTACTATTTCTGAGTTTTTAAAAGAGGGAAATTGTAGCTAACAAAAAAGGTTTATACTCATAATAAAATTTGTGTTATTGTAAAATCGGTACCCACCTTACTTAAGTAGTGAATCACTCTTATTCTAATGAGCTTACTGAATTACAAATACAAGATTCTGAAATATTCTTAGTTTTACAATCTAGTCTTATATAAAAATTATGTAGTTTGGAAACTAATTTAAGTTCTTGGAGGATTTCTGTTTAACTTTAATAGTAAACCTTAAGATTCATTAAGATCCTTGGTATATTTCGTATATTCAGCCATACAGTAATGGAGCAAAAGATTGATAGTAAGAGTGAGTTAAGAAATAGCAACTAAATTAGGTAAGAATTGCACTCCTTTCATAGTGGTTTTTAAAAGTTTTCAAGTTTATTGCTGAAAAAGATAACTAAAGCTTTATAAAATCTCTGAGGGTCTGAATCGCTAAGTGGAATTAAGAAAAAAATTTTACTTAGGGTAGCATATTTTAAGAAATAATTAATCCGCAACAGTGCAGCAATTTAAGTATTAGCAAGAAATTTCGTTATTTATATAACATTTTTTATAAGAACTTTCTGCACATTAATTCTCCGGCATTAAAGTTCTGTATAAAAATCTCAGAAATGGAATCTATTATTTTGATGCTACAGCGAATTAAAAATTCAAAATAAATAAATAAAACCGAACGTTTTCTTAGAGGATCTAAATTTCACATTTACATTTTGGTTTGCCAAATTTATCACACTTGAAAGCTATTAAAGTATTTTCATATAAGAGAAAATAGCTCAATCATTGTTTCACAAAAAATCGAAACCACTATCATCAGGAGTCTTCTAAAGGTAGATTCAAAGCAATTCATATGTAATTGTCATATGGTGTTGAAGAATGATATAAAGCAGAGTTTCTCAAACTGTGCTCCGCAGAATAATTCCCAGTGCTTCGCGAAAAGGTAGGAAATGTTTAAAATTAAATAATTTTATTAAACATGTTTTAAAATTTAAAATTAAAAATATTTTTCACGAAAAAAATGGAACAAAAATATTTGAATATTATGACATTTTGCGCTCTCGGTGTGTAACAAAAAATCGAGTATAAATTAATTATCACCTATCAGATTAAACATTGACTATATAAAAAGGTAGTCGGCGTTCAATGTGTCAGTTTCTCGTCCATCAGTCGACAAAACAAATTAACGTCAAAAGTCAACACCAGACACATGGAGCCAGACAGAGGCTAGACTCGCTGTCTCCACGTTTGCAGAAACAATTAGCTTCAACGCTTTTCCAGAAGTATCGGAAAAATTTTTATTGCATATAAAACTGTTTGTTTACTGACTTCTCAAATCAGTTGCATTTTAGTCAACATTCAGTCGAGAACCGACAAATTATAAAGTTCATTATATGAAATTTATTATTTCTGTAGCTTCTCAGATTTTTCGTTTTGATGACAAAATATCTGTCTTGTGGAGGTTTCTTCAAATACTAAATTAGTGATACAGAGAATAACATCGATTGTTTTTCAATGGATCGCTGGCTGGAGACGGGGTCCTTAAAAAACATCAAGACTTATGAAAAGCCAATTGGAATAGACGTGGAAGCATCAACATCTAAGAGGTATGTACCCTTTTCGGTTGTTTTTCTTTTTTCCTGTATCAAAATGGTTAAACTCATTACGATATTTTAAAATCTTGAAAAATTAGAATGCCTAAGAATAAAATTTTACTATTCACGTATAATATTTTGCATTATGGAATTTTTTAAGTCTTACACTTTTACGGTATTTTCTTTAAAAAGAACCCTCAATGAATCTGTTTAGATGCAATATCTTATTTAAACATTTTACTGAATTTTGCTGTTGTTATATACAGCTAATGTTCATATTGCTTTCTAATTGCAGTGCGGAAGAAGATAGAGGTGTTACTGCTGCTGTACAAGCTGGTATTTCGGACGAATCATTGACTGCGGATTGAACACATCTTGATCTTGAACTATCGAACAAGTTGCATAGCTCCTCTTCCTCGAATATAAGTTCCACAATTAAAATTTTAAAACAAAAAGTATCAAGATTTTTATTTGGATATTGAGTTCGCTGAGACCACTGATAATAAACCTCAGTGCGTAATTTATGGCAAAATCTTGCCGAACAGTTCAATGTTTCCAGCAAAAATGCGTCGTCATTTTGAGGGGGTACCTCCAGAATGCAAGGATATACCAACTGATTTTTTCATAAAGAAGTATATTGAACTCAGGAAAGTCCAGAAATGTATATCGTATCATTCAAAAAACTGTCAACGAAAAGGCTTTGATGTCATCTTACTTAGTCAGTTACCGAATTTCTCAAGCTGGTGAAGCCCATACTGTTGCTGAAAACCTTATAGAGCCTTGTGTAAAAGACATTATCGAATGCATGTTTGACGAAAAGGCTGCAAAAGTGATAGACACAATTGCTTTGTCAAATGACACAATCTCGCGAACGAATCGGGGATTTAGCAGAGAATGTGAAAGCTACTTTAATTTCTGTTATAAAATCAACAAAATTTTCGCTTCAAATACATGAATCAATCGATGCTGCTGGTTTGGCAATATTAATGGTAATTGTGCGCTATCCATATTTGGACTCTTTTTATGAGAATTTACTTCTCTGGAAGCCATTACCGACTACCACAACAGGCACAGAGATATTTAATTATTAGATGAATTTTTCGTGGAGAATAGCATTCTATGGGATAACTGTGTTGATGTGTGCACAGATGGAGTGAAATTTATGACTGGTAAGATGTCTGGGGCAATCGCAAAAATAAAAGAAAAAGTCAACGGGGTCAGCAGTAGCCACTGCATACTTCATCGACATGCTCTTGCAATGAAGAAAATACCACCTTTTATAAAGGAAGTACTGGCTGAAACTGCTAAAATAATAAATTTTATAAAATCACGACCTAAGAAGAACAGATTATTCAAAATCTTATGTGATGCACACGTCTTTACTTCTTCACGCAGAAATAAGGTGGCTCTCCCATGGTAAAAGTTCAATCCGCCTCTTTAAACTCAGGAATGAAGTCGGAATCATCCTGAGGTTCAATGATTTTGCTTTGGGAGAGAAGTTATGTGATGAATTTTAGCTAATTTAATTCGCATATCTGGCAGATATTTTAATAAAAATTAATTATTTATGTTTCTCACTTCAAGGAAAAGCAGTAACTGTTTTTGATGCTACTGGTAAAGTGGAAGGATTTAAAAAGAAACTGAAGTATTGGGTAAAATCAATCAAAACCGGAAGTCTATATTGTTTTACACTAACAAAAGTATTTGGAGAACTCGAATCAGACATTCCTACGGATATATTAAACGAATTTGAAGTTCATCTCTTGCTTTTGATTGATGCTTTCAACTCTTATTTTCCAAAAAGGTTGCATGAAAACATAAAAGAAAACGTTTGGGTTGTAGAACTTTACTCTATATCCAAAAAGCCATCCTCTCTGACATCACAGGAATATGAATGGCCTGATTTGACATCAGATACAGCTATAACATAAAAGTTTAAAACTGAGAAATCAATCTCAGATTTTTGTTGTACGCCGAAAGATGAATTTAAATCCTATCAAATAAAGCGAAGCTTATTTTCCTACCCTTCGCAACAATCTATTTACTCGAAACAGGATTCTCCGCATACACCTCTACTGAAACAGAATATAGATCACGTCTCAATGCAGAGCAAGATATTCAGTTGCAACTATCCGAAATTCAACCAGATATAATCTCACTGTGCAAATCAAAACAGCCTCATCCTTCTCATTAAATTTCTGTTTCACGAAAACAATTAAAAATTTGTAAGAAATGTAATAATGTCAAATTAATAAAATAACAAATTGTGGATCTGCAATATTTGCTCTGAATTTATTTCCAATTTTTTTTCATGTGTGTGCTTTCTATCTGCAATGGGGAATTAGAGAAAAAAAATTAAACAGTGAAATCTAATGCCCAGCAAGGTTAAATGACGAAACTACTTTGTATCATCAATTCTATATATATATATATATATATATTGTAGTTCTATTTACTAAATACAGTATATATCTGCGAGATAAATTTTAGTGCTCCGCCTTGAATTTCCAATTTCAGAGGTGCTCTGTGACGGAAACAGTTTGAGAACCGCTGTTATAAAGGATCGGATCAAATTTATTGAAATCATAAGTATGATTGCATAAAGTAAGTGAATAAGCACAGGTAAATTGTGGGGATTAAAATATTTAATGTCTATACTGCCGAAAAAATAAAGTCAATCCTCATCTTGTTTGTTTGTTGGATTATCGTCTCATCATAAAGCTACACAAGGGCTATTTAAGTGAACTCGGAATTTGAACCGTGGCCATATTACATGGACGACTGGCTGTGAATACATCGCAAATGAAAAGAAGTCATGTTACGAGGAAAATAAAAGTTGTTTGATTGAGCATTCAACTTCTGAGCTTGTGCAACAAGTTAGCCAATTGCGAAAAAAAACTATGCAGCATCGAATACACTTAAATAGACGCCAACTGCAACTAGTGTGATCCTAAAAAGAGAGTTAAATGACGCTGAAACTGCATTTATAGTATACGCTTGTAATCGAAATGACCCTATCTTTCAAGCATTGCTCTGGTAACATTTCCGGTTCTTTTCTTACTGTTAAGGATATATTTTCATGGTATTTGATTTTATTGAATCTCACTAATTCGACTGACTGGCTGAAAGATCCATTGGTGAGATTAACTAGAACGAGGATATTTTTTCCGCGTGAATAACTTTTCTTTTGGAGTTATTTAGCAGAAGCTTTAGAGAGGTTCTGGTAATTCAAGATTCTTGACCGGTTCTGTAGTAGAAAAATGGAAAACTTTGTGGGAAGGAAGCAGCTGAGGTTGGGTTGTTTTTTCTCTAAATTGCGGGGAAAAACCTGTACTTCCTGATGCAATTATATTCCGTAAAAAATGCAGTATATATATATATATATATATATATATTATTTTCCGCATTTATTAGTCTGTGCGTTCAAGAATATACGAAAACTTTAAATTAATAGTCATTATGAAAGCTGATACTTCGTTAACATGAGATTTGTAGCAGAGAGTTGAAAGAATTTTGTAAACCTAAGACACATGCAGTTGGACTCCTCCTCCAAGTACCAGTCTACAGTTTTGAAACACAGATGCGTTCCTACGAGTCATTTGGTAAGCAAGATCTTAAATTTTACTCTGCAGGCAGATATTTTGAGAACCTGAAGAATTTAACAAGGCAATTTTTCATCAAGGAATAATCTATCATAATATACCTCCTCCTTCTCAAAGAGCAGATATGGTATTGACAGCGACGGCGGAAGTTTGTGAGCGGCAAACACATGAGTTAAAACTGAAAGATGAAATTTCTACACTATTTTGGAGCCTCTCATTTTCACCTCTTTCTTTAGCCAAGCTACCTCTTAGCCGACATTGTCATTAGTTAATAAAATTAACTATACGCCTACATCGTTATTGGATCACCACATAACATTGGTCGGAAATATGAAAGACACAGACAGCTGTTTTACGATGGCCTCTACAGTTGAATGTCATAAAGCATTATTCCATTCAAAAACAAAATGGCAACCTTTACATCGTGATGTAAAATTAACTTCTTGATTCTTTTCATTCAGATTTGCATAAAAGAGAACATTTATTTTTCTTTTTAAATAATGATGAAACAGTGTTTCTTTGTTTGTAATGCATGCCAATTACATTCGTCAGTCAGATTACTTGAGAATATCACTGAGTAAAACAATCCACTAACATGATGCTAGCAGTTGCTAAAAATGTCAATATAATTAATTAAATTCCTGTAGAATAAGCATTTTCTTTTATTCAAAATATTAACATCGTAATTACTTATATATTGTAGTATTAATCAGTCCCGAGAAGAGCATCATCTACAGTAAAATGTAAAGCTTTGTTTATAAAAACAACGAAAATCTTGGTTTTTATTTTGGAATTCTTGAAAACAGCTTCCTGGATGAAATACCAGGTAGATTCCGAGTTGATTATTAGCTTGATCACTGAGTATCATGATTCTCCGTTTCTCTGTATTCTATCTAGAAATGATCGAATATTTTTATATGAGCATTAAACCACTTTTAAAAAATATAATGGAGGTAAACAATAAATTGACTTCGTTGACAATTCGATAAGACCCAGAGAAAATACAGAGATCATGTCACTGATTTCTTACAGATTTGGGTTTAACGTTTGCAGATAGAAGAATTTCTTAAGTACAGAATCTCAGTACCATTAGTAAATAAGATAAATGGGTTTAAAGTCAATCACGAATAATAAAATTGAATTACCAAAGTTTGTGGCTATAAAAAGAACATATTATATATCTCTCTATATATAAAAGGCAATGTTTGTGTGTTTAGATGCAAAATATCGCATTTACACACCTGAAATTTGGCACACAGGTAGTACTAATCGTGAATCAATGCACCTCGAAGCCAGAATTTTAAAATTCAATCTAGAAATTCGTTTTATTTAATATTTTATGATATTGTGGGTGATTTTTCATACTCATTTATCCATTTCATTTTTTCTAATAATCATAGCAAGAAAATGGATACACCATAAGAAAGAACTAACAATTTCCTTTCTGATGAAGTTGATTTTAAACGTTTAAAAGTTTGGTTTAAATGAAACAGTTGCAGCACAATATTTTCTCTAATTTTAATAAATTTAAAAATATATATATTTTGGTATAAATTTACAACATTGGTTTTCATTGATACAACGCAATTCAAACTGTTTTCAATGCTTAAAAAATGAGACTGTCATGGAGAGAGTCTTAACTCTAAACTACACACTATAAGAAAAATATCTAACATTTAATAAACATACGCAAACTTTTTCACATTATTCTAAATTGCACAAAATCAATTAATTCTACATCCAAAATCTAACTATATTAACAAGGAATTAGTGAAAAAAAGTGTGAGAAATTCATTGTACCGCCATCAACAAATCCATCAGTTATAAGCCTCTCTTAAAGATTCAATACATAGTTCGCATAAAATATCTCACATATTCTTGAAAATTAATATTAGGTTTTAAATTTAATTAAAATGTCATATATAATTTAAAAATCGAGAGAATAATTTACAAACCTAAATTTTTTAAAACATACTAAATTTTTAAATAATTTTATGGAACAAATTTTAGAGAAACTATCATAAAATAGTGGCACCACCTAAATACATGAAATTGAATTATGTCAAACGAATTAGAATATACTAACTTAAATTTTAAACATAATCTCATCTGTAAAATTCTTAGAAAGGCATTTCTAATAGAGAAAAATAAAATATTTACCCAAATAAATATATATTTATTCTAAGTAACTTAAGTATCTCCTATCAATGTATGTAAATAAAAATGTTTTTGGGATTCCAAACAATATACCACTCTTAAAAAATGTGTAATGTTTTTAATTTTATTATTGTTATCTGTAACTAATCTATTATTTCTTATTATATAGTTAATTACTAAGTTTCTAAAAATAGACTTACAAAGATTACTATTCCAGAAAAGAAATCTATTAATTTCGAAGTCAAATGCATTTCTTTTATCATATATATGTCTTGATTTTTCCATCTAAAATTTTAAATTCTAAATCGAGAAATTCTGCTGTTAATTCATTATTATTAGTCTTAATTAGTTTTAAATAATCAGGATAAAGATTGATATGTGGCATTTGTTTCAGATCTTTACTAAATACAATAATATCATCAATAAATCTAAACATTAAATATTAATTATTAGAAATGAAGCCTTTCTCATAAAAATTAGATATAAATTAGCCAAAATATTACCAGCTGCTCCCCTCGTGGCAGTCCCTTAATCTGATTGAAGAGTCTATTATTAAAAATAATAAAGTTTTCTTTAATACTACATTAATAATATGTTTGTTTTTATGTATACTTAAATTCTTATTTAATCCAAATTGTTTATACATCACCACAAGTGTGTAAACCAAATCATCTATATCTATACTATTAAAAAGATCTTGGAAATCATAGGTTTGTATATTGAAGACATCAACATCACTAATTACATTCACTATTTCAACACTATTATTAATAATTATCGTATTATTTTGTTCTCTCAAATTATCTAAAGTTGCCTGCAGGTATTTTTGAAGCAATTTGACTGATTTAGTAATATAAATTAGTAATATATTATAGATTTAGTAATATATATATATATATATATATATATATATATATACAATAATAAACAAATATAGAAACCAAGACAAAAGACACCTCTATACAAAAAGAGCAATAACCAATCAAGAAATTAATGCTTTTAATCGAAGAAATACTATTTTAAATGAGGTAAAGGAAACGGATTCTTTAGGAAACAGATACTTTATGGTTAACATAAATTCTAAAAAAGATTTTAATATGGAAAAACTTCACTAACACGGTAAATGCGCCAATGCAGTAGTGCACCCGAAAAGTGAGAAATATTCCCAAAAGAAAACATTAAACTTTTTAGCATTATTGCTAGAGCTTGTGTTTAGAAAACACCGATAATAAGTATACGCTCATTGTGGACTTACCTACTGATGACGCGTCCCGGAAGTGAAGGAAAAGACTTTAGTTGATTCTATTCTCTTTTATTCAATCATTGAAGATAGGTTACCTTTTCATAGGTAAAAGGATCATTTTATGCGTAGCTCCATGACCAGGATTAAAGAGATTACTCTCGAGCGGCGTGCGGGTGTTGTCAGCTTACATGCTTGAATCAAAAGGGGCAGTTAACAATGCGCTGGGAGGTTAAATACGGCAAAAACGGGATTTTCTAGTAAGACTCGTGACTCGAAATGAAAGTCGTAGTGCGCTTATTATGATGGAAGTAGAAGTAATTAAAATGAGGTGTCGTTAAAAATGATTCAAGAAAGTTAAAAACTTAAAATATATATATAATATAATTTCGTTTTTAAAACTTTAATTTATGTCATTGTGGGCTTTTTTATTTTGTTGAAGTCAAGATGCCACGGGCAACGTCGTGCAGGTACTGCTAGTTACATAATAAAATGATGGCACAACAAAACTTAACTGCAGACAGCGCATGTGAATGAGACACCAACGAGTGGGCAGCAGAATGTGACTCAGCCTAATTTAGTATTCAAAGATAAACAATCTAGAGCAAAAATAAATTGCAAGTATTAATTTGTAACAAGTAAATGCGATAAAAAAAGGTACTTAAGCTAATTTAAGAGCATTTTAATATTCTATATAAAAAAGTTTACATTTCTTTGTGTAGTTAGAATAAAAAAAAATTAGCTGAGTAAAACTTTTCATTTTCAACACTGTTATACTTCCAAAATCTCTTTCTCTGCAACATTTTTCCTTAAAATTGCTTTCATTATGCGCATTAAATCATTTCATTAAATGTTGAATCACTGTGTTATGCACTAAAAGTGATCACAATTAAACTGATATTTTTTACGTCTTTAAACAAAATGGTTCTTCAAACAAAATGGTTTCACAATATTCTTAGCCGAAATTCTTTCAATTTGAAGAAAAGCATTTTTTCACCACTGAAAATTAGAGACTTTTCGAACATAAAATTAATCAAAATTATTAGAGGCCTGTACCGCATTGTTGTTTGAATCCTGGTATTCAGCGGCTGGATCATCATCGCCAAAATATTCATCAGACAAACTTCCACATTCTTCAGTAATATAATCTTCATCTGATGAAACTTCACAAGCACCCAAATTGCCAAAAAAAAAAATTTAAAAACAAAAGATTTCAGAAGGAATCTCACTGTTAAGGTTAATGTGATTAACCGAATAGTATGAAAAATTACCGGTAAAAGTGATGAATCGGCTTATCACATTGACCGGCAATTATTGATACTAACCAATTAACCAAATTAACCGCAACATTACAATGAGAAGAAACTAGAACACGAAAATGAGAAACACGAAAATGCTCGCGGGTTGCTCAGAAACCTAAATGTCTAGTAGGAAAAAAAATGAAAGATATCAGTTGTAAATTATTCGTGAAAGCAATATCGTCTTGAAAGATATTACAAAAGGCCGAACCCATTTTGATTGAAGGAATTTTAGAAGGGAGGGTGAGATGGATATTCCCGGGTGTGTGCTACCGGGTTAAAAGTTTTGATAACTTATAAATATTAAATATCATTTTAACAAATAATCTTCTGCGGATGAAAATTGATTATGCATTTCACTGAAACTAATATATAATCATTACTTTGATAAAGATTATTACTTTGTATGTTTGTTTTTACTTTTGCCTCTTAAAAATTGTAAATAAATAATTAACCTTTGTTATACAACGTCAGGAAGACTAATGAAACTAATTTATTATACCTCGAAATTTCAAGCTGGATTCAAAGAAAACTATAAAACTTTTGTTAAGCTTTAAAGTAACGCGTCAGAAACTTTTGAAAATGAGTCCCTTGTTTATTTTTATTCTTGATTATGAAGGACTTAATCCTAACTGTAATTAATAACTTTTCAATTACAAAAGGCGTTTCTTCAAAGTTTACTTTAAATAAAGAAAAGCTCACAGCCTAGAATAAAACTAAATAAATGTGCACTTAGACATTTTACAAAAACTCCAACTGTACAACTGGATTTTAGATAGTTGGAGGGTCAATTTAACTGAAAGCTCAGAACATCTACGATTCAGAATCTCGTGGGATTTTAGATTCTCAAGACTGTAGAATCCCATAGCTCCTCACTTTCGTTAAAACATTCAACTTCTAGTTTTCGACACAAAGCAAAAGAAAAAAATACATTCCCAGAGCGAAATGTGAAGTAGATGGATACTGTTAAATTGACTTTCTATGTTACATTTTCCTTAGTTGATGACGAATAGAAAGATTGCAGTTTATATTGAATCTGATTTTGAGCAGAATTCCAACTTAAATTTATAAATAGAAATATGTGAGTTTCACAACTTAGAAATTTTAGACTGAATACAACAAAATCACCCGTAGTCTTTTACATCGTTATAAAAAATTATTAACCTAATATCGTATACACAAGATTTAAATATTAATAGTGTATTATTAGTTATGAAAAAAGAATTGAATACATTTTCAGATATGTCTTAACCTGTATAGAATAAAAAGAAATTTAATTTAGTGTTTTTACAAATTCTGTGCGAAAGCTTAAAGAAAGTATTTGAGAAGTTTTAGCGAGATATGAAACCAAGTTTATTTGAAAATAGATGAGACATCAAGTATTAGGAAAGAATTCAGCGATTGGCTAGGAGAAAAATGTTGTTTTCATAATATATTGCAATTTTAATCATTGCTAAAATTTCTTAATGTGTATATTAGCCTTTTTATAAATGATATCTTAGAAACCAAAAGTGAATGTCCCCCTAATTACTCAATTTGAGTGTTAAATTATTGTCCATCGATAATCAGAGGCTTCGGAGAAAGGATATCTTCAGTCTTGAAAAAATCAGTATCCTTAAAAAATAATTGTAAAAATACGGAAAACATATACAAATGAAATAGTCTTTGACTTCTTATGCAGTAGTAGTAAACCGATTTTTACTCAACTCCCAGACTAACATGTACCCTTACTATAATCGGACCAAACTGTTCCTAAAAGATCATATAAATAATTTCTAATAATAGTGTTAATTCGCATGTCGTCACGATCGCATGGCAACTGTAACTGTATATGTCATCACAATCGCATGGCAACTGTAACTGTATATGTCGTCACAATCGCATGGCAACTTTAACTGCAAATGTCGTCACGATCGCATAGCAACTGTTACTACATACTATGTCATCTATCACATATCTCAGTGCAGGTTTTCTTATATTCTCTGTTATAACCTCCGAGTCTTTTTTATGTTTTAATATTCTCATTGTATTCAAAAATCACATTGAAAATTAATTGGCTTGTATCATCTACGGATGAATTGTGCATATTAGAAGAATGAAAATTACTACTATTTGTAGTGGAAGAAGCATTAAATCAGATTATGTAGGGACTATATATGATGCTTTGATAACAAAGTTTACAAAGTGTGTCATAACTCTGAATCAAACTATTGGGTTGGTCATATCTACGCCTAAGTGTTATTTTTACATAAACCTGTGGTCCTTGACTCGACGCACAACCCCTAGAAGGGTCTCTGTGGCTGTACAGTAACGTAAATGATTAGACATCGAATGTTATAGGACATGATTTTACTGCGAATATCTGAAGTACGTACCTACCTCTGTGAATACGCCATCCAAGAATTTAGAATAGATTGTCCGTTGAGCCGGTATGTGAGGAAGTATAGGCCGAGCATTTTTCCCTAATACCATTCCGTACGCTATGCTGCCTTATTACTCTTGGGTTTTCAGATACTTACTTGTAGGTGCCAGTTATGCACATTCATTAAAAATTTCCCTAAAAAAGTAACTTCCTTCATAAAATAAACACAGGTCGGAACATCAGCATGCGCAGCTGCCTATTGTTTCACTGTCACAGAGGCCCTTTTAGCAGCCGTTACGGTCATTATAATGTTGCACTTGAGACCAAACTTTCTTGTGTAACAAGAAATCTTGTATTCTTGTGTTGGAATAAGCCTTGAAGCTTATTAAATCTGTATACTGTTTGCAAATTCATTTACAGTGTATTTATTGAAAAATAATTAACTTCAAAATAATGTAGTTTTAGAGAAGATTTTTAAATTTCTCGATTTTTTAAAGATTTTTTTTAGTTCAGGAATAGTTGATAGTAAAGGAAAAAAGTATGTGTTTTTTCTCAGTTTTTTTTAATGTGCCAATGCTTCTTTTTCAATCTTTCTTACAAAATTTTTTGTAGTTTTTTTCTATTCTTTCTTTAGAAATAACATTTCGTTTATAATAACGTTAAAAAAATTGAAAAAATATCGATTCTTGCAATACCTGCTATAGGTAAATGTTTTGTCAACCATCTGAATTGTATCTACAATACATGAGCTAATTTCAGCTATAAATAGATCAAAGCTTTCTACTAGAAATTCTTTCGAAATATTATCTTTAACATTCCTCTATCGATCTTATTTTTTACGCTTGAGACACTGGAAAATAAATAATGATTCGTGATCATGCTTTCCTACATTTTTTGACTTTAATCTAGAAATTTAATATTTTAATGTAAAACCTTTTTAATGTAATGTTCTTTTTGCTTTTTCATATTTAAGAGTTCGAATCAAATGAATTCAATGCACTTGCCTTGTTTCATTATGAAAACATCATAACATCCAGTTAATCTTTAAGAGATTTTGAAGTTGATGCTCATTGAATTACTTAGTAACTTATAAGCAAATTATATTGTAGAAATTCGTTTTTTTAAGTTGAGTTATTTTTTAAATATATTTTCCTAAAATGTTTCAATATTTTTAGCATTTTTTTCTTGTGCGAGAGGAATTTTATCAGGTGATGCGAGAATTCAGCCTTTTCTTTCGGCTTGCCAGAATTGAAATTCAAATCCAAGAGCTGCATTTGAAAACTCAGTACAAAATTTACTTATTTTAAAATTATTTGTTAAAAGGAATTGATTTGAAATTTATGTTAAATTTCTATCATTTAATAATCCGCGATGAACAAAATGAGCACAGCACTAGAGAACTCAGTTGTTCCTCGTTCAAAAGCAGACTTTAAATATAAATGGTGCAATAGATTCAACCATTTAATTAGTGTTTGGAAAATATTCTCCAACAGACAGATTTTTTTGTACATAAAAAAAGTTTGCTTGCATTTTCGTAACAGCAGCAATTAGTCATCATTATTTCGCTAACTAGTCAATAAAACTTTTAAGTTTTCTATCATCAGTCTTGAAGAAAGAAAACAGAGCCGATTTATAGAAGAATTTAATTCCTTGACAGTAATTCGATTTTCACTTTTCTTTTTAATGGATTTATTTTCTTTTAACTTGTTTTGATTTTCTCATCGCATTACAGTTGATGGGAAAATTAAAATATCGATTAGAAAATTGCGAAGCACTTATAACGATCATATTTCATTTTAAAAACATATTTAATTCTCTGAAATGTAAAACGCTCTTAAATACTGATGTTATCATAAATATCAAATTAGTAAAAATAGTAATAAATATTTGAAAAGTTAGAATGTTTGAAATGAATTTTTATTTTAATTTAATTACAAGAATTAAATCAAATGAATTGTAAAACTATTTTGGTTTTTTTTATTTATTTTTAAATTTGCACGTTTGCTCGCCTTCTAAGCTAGTCATTTAAAGAATATCTATTCAAACATAAGGTGTTGTGACAAACCAAAAAGTTAGACAAATGCATATAACATAATGCTTTAGTTGAAGAGCAAATAAACATCTTGAACAAGAAGGCTGTATTTGATCCAATCAAAACGTTTTTTCAATTTCGATTTATCCATTTTATAGATGATGATGCAGGTTATTTTGAAAGATAACGTAATTAGAATTTAAAAACATCCATGACCAGAATTGAAGAGTTAACGCGCAAAAAAGGCGCGTCTTGCTTAGCGACTTACACGGTTAGAGAAAATATAGCGTTAATAATACACAGGAAGCTTAAATATTTGGGAGAAGGGGACTCCCCGAGAAGACTTGTGACTCTGGAAGTTAAAGTATACGCGGTTCTTTAAGATTAAAGTAGAAGTAATTTAAAATGTAGTGGTGTTAACTTTAGGCTCGATGCACACTGGCCGATTCTAGCCGATTTGGTCGTTGGAAGTAATAAAAGTCAAAGTGACACAGAAGCCAGAAACGACTTCAGGGGTATGGAGAACAGTTGGGTAGTATCCACAGACCTCCCGCAGAGCGAAAGAATCGCAAATGACTTGTCCGATACAATTGCCTGGAAGTTTCCCCTCGAATCGTACAGGAAATTGGACGTCTTTCAGTACGTGGCAACCAACTGGGCAGTATACACTTACGACAATTCGTGCATTTACGATAGGTATCATTAGGTATTACGGCATGGAATCATAGATTTTAATTTATAAATAATTAGGTGTTTAATTTTCTAGGTACGTTTACTAATTCCCTCCTTATGTTCCATTATATACTTGGGAAAAATGCGAAGAAAATATATTGAGTAGTTTTGTTTTCTATAGCGTATCAAATATTTCTGTGTGAGTTTAACTTTTATTTGCATAGATTTTTACTTTAAGTTATGTTTGCACACTGTAAAATTTAAAAATTACTAGAAGAATGAAGGCTTATTGAAGGTTTTGTGACAATCAAAATTAAATAGTTATTTCTTTATTAATTAGAACCAATGCTTAAATATAATTATTTAATGTATTTTTAATTAAATTTTTGTGTCGACTATGCGTTTTTAAAAACAATATTTTAATAAATTGTTTCTTGAAATAATTGCCTGAATTTTTTGTTGAGTTGCACACATTTATCTTGAAAGCAAAATTTAAAAATTACTAGAAGAATAAAATAAAAGTGAAACTCTCAAATACTTTGTACGTTATAAAAATCCAAGCTACTAAATAGATTTTCTTGAAATTTTGCTCACAAATGCTATGAAGCATAAGAAAGTTTTTATTGGAGGTTTTGTGACAATCAAAACTGAATAGTTATTTTTTATTAATTATAAACAATGTTTACATATACATAAAATATTATTTTATCTTTAGTTTTGTCATTCCTATTAAATTCTTAATAAGAATTTCGCTGACCTTACAGTTACAGCTAACATTTCTAGAGGTGGTATAGAAAGTCTCATCCTTGTATTTTGGTTCTGAATCTTATGAGTAATTTTTGCCACGAGTTCGTCAAATGATTGGACTCTCATCCGGAAATAATTTAAAAACTTGTCGGGGTTTTCTCGTAAATCTCCAAAAGATGTGTAAAACCTACTAATATAAGTCTAGAATCCACAAATGGATGTACCCAATATCGTCTATTTTGTTTTGAAATGTATTTCTTGTATACTAGGTACGCAAGTGCAACACGCTTTCTTCTATATGCATCCAGCGCTGGTAAGTGTCGTTTCTCGGAGTGAGTGAATCATCGTGTGAGTACTGAATTGCTCTGACACCCCTGTGGAGAATTCTAGAAAACGAGCCCACATTACCATTGTTGTTTTATTGCTTTTCCATTGCTCAGTCCACACGTGCACCACCCCATTGCTTTCAATGGATCTCTTGTCGCACTACAATTCCGGAGGGTTGTCGCTAATGACTTTCAGCAACACAAATCGGCTAATGTGCACCGGGCCTTATCGATACGGGAAGGTTCGAAACATCCCTTCAAGCAAAAGACGGCGACCGTCCGAAACGTCCGAATATCACTGTAAATTTTCCACCCCCTTTCGTTAAGATTTGATTGATTTCACACCCGCGGCGTACGATGGTTCCTGCAGATGGGTTGGTTAAAAAGGGTCGGCAGTGCCAGCTGTCATTATGATTTTTGAGGGTGGAAATGAATTTCCTTTACCTTTGAAAGAGGAACACGTGCCTTCCCGTATTTTAGGTCCCTCTATTCTAATGGTCTTAGGAATCAGAGGGTTGAAAAGAATTAATTAAAAAAATGTTAAGAAGTTAAATCATTACATACATTATTTTAGATGTCTTTCAATTTTATGGGAAAGAAATTCTTCAAGATATAAAATCAGAGATAGTGAAGATAGAATTTCGCATTGATGTGAATCGTAATTGATGAATGATTTTGAAGTATATGACAGATTTCGTTATGAATGAATGTTTTCAAGTAGATAAGGGATTTAATTTTAAAAGAATATTTTGCACGAAAACGAACTCTTAATACGCAAAACGTAAGTAGAATGTTAAATCAGGCCTCTCAATCGTTTAATTTGGAATAGAACTTCACAGTTTTTAACAGGATAAATTTTAAATTTATAATTCGAAGATACACATTATGGTGATTTTATTTTTTTCAACATATTGCGTCTGAACGATAGGAATGACTATTTTCCATGGTAACTTCAAATGAAATCAATTTGTACCAGATTCTTATGTTATTAAGCAATGAACACACTCAATAGAAAGGAAAACTCAAACAGGGAGATGCAGAAGTTGTTGTTTTTGAACAAAAATTCTGCAATGACGCAAGTTCAGAGAATCAGACAAATAAGCATCAAAACAGAGCAACAAGGAGAAAAAATATCGAAATAGTATAATAATAATTATCTCTGAGTTTCTAATATATCATTATAATGATTCCTAAAAAAGAAGGCACCGGATTCACAACTTATTGAATTGGAAATCAATAATCTTTCGACTGTGTATTCTATTTGGTAGGTAAGAAAATTAAAAGTCCACAAACTAGTTATCTCTCTACAAAAAGTTTCAGAATTTTAATTAATTCATTTACTTTTCATTTCGGTACCATATACTTGGTTTTGTCTAAAGTTATTATTGGATGCATTTTAGTATCAGAAACCTTTTACCATACCTCAAACTTCATGGTGGTTTTGACAAACTTACTGTCGATTTTTTCCCAAAACTGTGCGATTAGTGTCCTATTCGGTTGAAATTTTCGAAAATTAATCTGGTTGTGTCCCATTATAAAACATTTTCTAATTGATTATGCCTATATGAACATTGTTTAAAAGAGGAAAACAGTTGGGCTGCTTCGTCTTTCATAAAATACCTATACTTTGGGTATAGTATCAAATATTGACACAAAAAGAGTAAAATATGAAATTTGCTCTAGATATGAAAATTGCAATAATAAATTGATCTCAATATAGTTTGAAATTCTGCTGCATAACTTTGCATAAATAAAAAAAACACTTAAATTATCGATCAAAATTATGCCATTGTAAAAATTATAAGGTACGGGGCCAAATATCGCCCACTAAAGCCATTATCAGAGAGATAATTCATGCGCGATTTCTCTAAAAATTGTTCCAATCTATTATTTGAACTATTACCCAAAAACATACCGAATTACAACTCCAATACACAAGTTTAACACACACACCAAAACTTTTTTTTTGCGACAGCAGAATTTTTCTCCTAAAAACATGTTTCTAATATCGCCCACTATATGTTCCTAATATCGCCTATTCTAAAATGGATTGAAATAAAGTGTAACTTCTGTCATATCATACGTTCTTCATTAAACACGGAAATTAATGCGCATCAAATTTGAAAGTAAAACAAGACAGCTTTTTTGTACTTTTAGCAATTTAGTAAACGTATTCTTTTAACACTTTTCCCCTAAACAAAACATTAAAATAAAAAAAGAACTTAGGAGCATTGTCAGGTGATAGGACATCAACCATGTATTTTTTAAAGGTAATTTTTATAATATAGTGTCTTCAAACGGCTAGGGTGATAATGGGAATACACAAGTGAGCGATAATGGAAAAACTCAAATGGGCGATATTGGGAACAACCGAACCCTCAAACATGGCGGCACCCCCCTTCGGAATCGGATCGCACCCCCACCCCTAAAAAAACCACATCAAAATGTAGGCAATTATAGTCACTATGACTCCCTGAAATTGTATAACATTATGACTTGAACTTTACTAATTATACTAAAAGTAATGAAACATGATTATCAATTCACCTAACACGAAAATTAGTAAAAATTCCCATGAAAAAGAAAAATCAACACAGGTTTAAACAGCTTCCTCAGAAAACTACTGAAGATAGAGGCTTCGTAGTTCCGGTAGTGGCCACCATATACCCCTTAAAATCAAGAAACCATGGTGGGCGATATTAGGAACGTAAGCGATATTTGGGCCCCCTACCTATTCTTCAAACGTATACGGGAATGCTTTTCAGCATTACTGCCCTATCACGGAATTATTCCTTTTCTGTCATATTTAACCCTGCAAAAGCAAATTACATTATCAACGGATTAAAAGCAAAAATTTGAGAAGTAATAACAAAACATTCTGGGAACATATATGATAAGATTATTAAATAATACATATAATACAATTAAGAAAAGCATGATTAATGGTGTAAAGATAATATACGTAATTTAAATTCAAAGCATTATATGTTTAAAGTGTATTTTAAATTTTTTCTAACTTCAAGACACTGAAGTGATCTTTATAAGATTGCAGTTCACGATAACTTACCCGAGAAAAAGTAATTACCTGCAAATTAATTTCATATAATATTTGATGTAAAAGGTATTGGAAGATTGCCTTTCTTACTCGGACAGCGAAGTCATGGACATTACTCGAAACTAGTTTCAATCTTCGCCAAACAACCTCTACTATCAAGGTATTGTTGCAGTCATGGAAAGTCGCTTCCCAGCAATGCAAGTCTTATGGTTGGGAAGAGAGTTTTACAAGGTGAAGCATGGAGTGACTTCAGCAACTCTTATGGCATGCATGACCTTGGCGACCATTTTGGCGACTTGGCGACAAATTTGGCAACCTTGGCGACAAATAGATGATTCCCGAAAATGCAACCCTTTTCTCGATATTTCTATTAGGGGCCGAGATCTAGGTTTTTCCTGAAA
Organism: Araneus ventricosus; assembly: GCA_013235015.1. Taxonomy (NCBI): domain Eukaryota; kingdom Metazoa; phylum Arthropoda; class Arachnida; order Araneae; family Araneidae; genus Araneus; species Araneus ventricosus. Next base: position 442,972 of record BGPR01000274.1, on the reverse strand, counting down.
ATTCTATGTGACGACACGTCCTATCGGGGAGAGTATATAAGACCGCGTTTGGATCACGGGAGCGGTCTTTGATCGACTGGTTACTTCGCTTTGAAGCGTGAACGTCTTAGGAGTTCTATCCGCTGTGTGAGCTAATCAGCTGGTGAGCTGAGCTGTTATTGTCGTTACTAGTTATTTGCTGACTGTTTGTGCTGTTAGATATCAAAGTGCTGAACTGTCATTACCTGTGAATTGTTGTCTATTTACATTGGTAATCTGTGCAAGGACTATTGTTTCCTGTACCTGTGCTACGTGTTTTCCTGCATATTTGTAAATAAACCTTCATTCTCCATTATCCTGCGTGTTGGACTGCTTACACCATACACCCACGGTAAGATTTTTTGCAACAGTATTCACCGCTTGGTGAACCAGTGGGGAAAGTGCTTGTACAATTTTGGTGATTACGTTTAAAAATAAACTATGCCATTTTATTCTGTGGCTCCTCTTCTGTTTTCATTTGATCCGCCCTTATATAAAGGTTGGGACAGCAGAGAATAGTTACGAAAAATCAAATAGTCTTGAAGAAGTTTCCTGATTCTCAAGATGATATTTGCATAAGAATCGATTTGGAAATTCATAGTTTTTTTTTTATTTTATGCTATGTATAGAAAGATATAAAAGCATTTGATAAGAAATTATTGTTGCATAACATTCCAATAAAAATGAAAATTTTAGAGCAACCCCTATTCTCGAAGGAATAATTGAATAATTTACCTTTATGCTACTGCTTTTTACCATTTTAAAGACGATTCCTTTGTTTCCGCTCCAGTTTCATAATGGCAATTTATTGAGTTTCTCAAAGAGGGAGAAGAAATTACTATGCGAGAGTATTATTGTGTGATTTATTAAAAATAAAAATATTAACGTTTCCATCATAATAATAATAATTATGTTATTAATACCCCGACCATTCATTTTAATAGTGTTTTGAGAAACAATTCGGAAGTTATTATATTGAAAGAATAATGAGATGTGGGAAATTATGAAAAAAATATTCTATGAAGCTGAGTTTCAATTTAAATAACAAGAAATTTAACAATTTCATTCATAAATTCATTTGAGCATCCAAACTTACACTACAGTAAAACTCGAACCTGAAACTATGAAGATATTTGCGTAAATTTATTCCAAAGTGGTAGACGGTAAAACTGGATCAAGTGAGTATCACTTTTAAGGGTCATTCTATTTTAAAAGTTCATTATTCGAAACAGGAACAGTAGACGTATTTCAACATATACATATACAGGGTAATATGTCAAATCACTGCATACCCTATAACAAACATAACAATTGACTAAAAAAAACAATATCTCTATGACGGAGAATTACATAGAAAACCACGAAAGAAAAGCATGACACTACATCCGATACATTAAACTGGAAGGTTGCGAGTTCGAACCTTAGTCTGTCTTAACTAGCATTATTCAAAACTGGCAAATCGACATGCATTTAAACAATGTTTTACTAGTTACAATCGGACTGTTGGTTGGAGTCTTCCCAGTTTTTCTTACAAGCGAAACGCAAATGTGGGCCAATTTCACTGAAAGTCTTTCAGGAAGGCAACGCAATCCTAGATGCTGGAACTACTGTCAGACATCTATCTCAAGTAATAATAAAGTGTCCTGAGGTGGCTTTGACCAACAAAGGCCATCATACTTCCCCTTTATTAAGGTCCTTGACTATTGAACATGCCTAGTTATAGTAGGTCAAGAAGTGGGATAGGTCACAAAAGCACGTTCATACCTTTTTCATAAAAATACAAACAGTAGTTCTTAAATACTGGACATATTCAGAACTACTGGAAAATCTCTTACCTTTGAACATCAATGTATACATAAATGAAAAAGAGCGCTTCGGCAGTATTTGATTTGTCAGAAAAACACCTAACCAGTTGTATATCTGGCAGCCCTTTTCAGAGAACATAAATTTGGAAATAATTGCTTAATTACCAAGATAATTACTCTGTATTCTTAAAGAAGTAACTGCATGCAGATACATTTAACCCAAAATAGTTTCATGAGGACGCGGATAAAATTAATACAAAGCATTGACGGTTATAACGGGAAAAGTCAAGAGAGAATTAGTATTTTTGAGGCTTAATTAGATCGTTAGCCTTTGTTCATTCGGAATTTATCTTTCTCACTCGCTAAAAATGCAAATAATTAGCGAAAAGGCAATGAATGTATAATATTTTTACTGAAAGAAACTGAATCGAATGACAATTAATCTCAATATGAAACAATTGAATGAAGCAACAACGACGAAAAATGAGGAAAACGTAAAAGTCGTGTTGTGGAGAATTGAAGTTTACTTCACAGCAGAGATTTTCCTTACATGTAATATTAAAAAAAATTTACTTCCTGCCTTTTCTGTTTCTATATAATTTGCTTTCGCCGAGTGACATATAAGTTATAGAGTCAAGATACAGAAGAAATATTAAGCACAATTGCTTTTACAAAAGTTATTTACATGGATCTTTGTTGACATAGGGCCGTTAGAACTATTCATGGGAAATCATTTCCATTTCATGATATAAAAATGTGTTAAGGTATCCGAACACGTTCGGAACAATCTTTTTTTAAATTGTGAAATAGAAACACCAAAATATGTTTTTTAGATTCGAATTTAATAAAGATTAATATTAGAGTATGATTTTTGAGTATAAATTATTACAAATTTACAAAAATCTTAAATTTCTGCTGCTTTTTAGAGGAAATTCCTCAAAACTTCAAACATGCTACAGGTCAAACTTTTGTAATAATTCAAATAAAACTAACACTAAAATAAACTACACACTATGGACTAGTGCTTGTACTAGAATCTTAACATTCTTTGGATAAATAAAAATTTTAGAGCTAATCGAACAATCAATATAAGATTTTCAGCAAATTTTCTATGTTATTTTTCAAATAAAAGACCATGATTCAAAAAATATTGCTACAATATGCATTATTCTAGTATATTCACTAGAGAAAACATTTGAAGAAAGTGTTCACAAAATTTCAGAACAATCGAATGATAATGTCTTGAGTTATCATGTTTGAAGTTTGAAAAATATGCATAAAATCTAATTTTGAGAAAAATCAAATTTTAGTTTTTCCACGCGCTCAAATTAAGAATATCTAAACTTTAAAAAATTTCCTAAAAATATACTGCCATCATATTAACTTGAAAAAATGCAGTTTAAAAGAATTTTTGACAGGTTTCTGTCCCATTAAATGACAACTTTCGGTTAATTAAACGCCCACTTCCGGTTTTCGGTTTGTTATAAAACAATTAATATCTCATCTTCTAATTAACGTACCGACAAAAGTAAATATGTTTTAGAAAGGTAAATGAATGAACTATCGAAAACATCAAAAAGAAAAAAAAACCTGGAAATTTTGGTCGAAAATCGACTTTTCTACGTGTTCGGATACCTTAACTATGCATCTTTTCTAACTTTTCGTATTTTTGCGAGGTTTATGTCCATTGAGCTCTAAATGTTTTCAAATATCGAGAAAGCAGCTTCTAATACTTAACTAATGAATATTATTTTCATGAAATCTCTCAGACTCTCTAATAATTCTCTTTTCGAGAAAAGAGGCGGTCTTTCTTTAGAATGCTATTTGACTGAACATAACTTTGTTTTCAATTCCCCTTTATGCACATATAATAGGAAATAAAGGAAAGTATTCAAAAGAATATTTTTAATGAAAATGATAAATTTTCTTATTATAGGCGTACGAAGGCGTTTAAAAATCCAAATTTATTTTTCGGAACAGTAAGCAGAAGCCCAGGAAAAGAAAGAATAAAAACTACAAAATGGTTTCATGCTCTATGTATTAAATGTTTACTAATGGGGAGCGAAAAATGAATCATGAAAATTTTCAACACATACTTTATGACAAAGGAAGTGTAATATCAGAGTCGGTTGAGTAAAATTCTTGTGATTATTTTAATGATATTGCACTTTGCATAAATTTTAACTAAGGTGGTTTGAATATATAAGCACCCTTTTAAAAACAGGTATTTTGGTGAAGACATAGGAAAGCATTTTTTCATTCTTAAAGCATTTAGAATATAAAATTGTGATCCTTCATGGTGAAATACTTATTCTGGTTGTCCGTTAAAATCAATAAATCTAGCTATTACTCATGGGATGATACAAAAATATAGAGAAACAAAGCTATGCACAGCGTCATTAAGGAGCTCAAAAATTATGCAGTAGAGAGAGTGACATTCTAATCATTTAATCGTACATCATCTACATAAGCCTATACGTAGAGAGCAAAGAGTGTGCTGGTATTTTCGATCTTAAAGATAAATATATTTCAATCAAAAAACGTAACTAAAACAAAATAGTTCTTCTAAATGAAATACAAACAAAAAACTTTTAGAAATGGAAAAAAGAATCGTTTCCAGAATACATGTATTCAAGGAGTTCATCAGACCTCAAAAGTCGCGCTCGCATTTTATTGAAATCATTGTGTGGATGAAGATATCTTTGTTTTCTCGTTAGAAAATTCAAAAAATTTGAACTCAAATTTAATAATTCAAGAAATATATTCGAATGCTTGAAGTATTATAATTTAACAATCTTTAAACCGTTAATTTTTATATAATAAATTATTGAGATCAGGAGTACACAGCTTCACAGGAGCAGAACCTCTGGACCCTTCTCGGGGAGAAGCACGGCCACGTCTTTTAAGTCAATCCATCCATTTTTGCATCTAATGTAGTCCATGTCTAATACTTACATGGAGAAAAACTGTTAACTAAATGTAAGCAACTATAAGCAAAAGTGGGTGCGAAAACTCCGAACTATTAGGAAAAGTTCCAATTTTTACTCATAAAAATATGTGTTTTATTGCTGAAGTATTAAGTGAAATTTTAATCTGTTTGCTCAACTGTTTCATCTGACAGTATAATATTTGTTAAGATATACTTGAAAAAGTTCAGGGATTAGAAAACAATTAGACAACCAATTAATCTTGTTTCACACTTTTTTTTGAATTTAAATAAATATAGGTGTTTAACTCTGTTTTTTAACTGGCCACTCCATTACGTACTATATAAATTGAAAAAGATTCAGCAACACTTATATGACTTCTGCTTGCTTTTTTGCAAATTCATCGTAAATTTGATACCACATAAGTCAAAATATACATTTCTGAAATTCAGTATAGTTAAGTATTCCTGATGGCAATACAATATTAAAATATTTTGAAAACTTAAGTCGCAATTGAACGCTTAATTTTATTTATTATTAATGCAAATAGAGGCTCCACCTCGGACTAAATTCGAAAACATTGATTTCAAGACTCCATAATAATAAAATAACAAACAAAAGTTTTTGAAAAGGCTCGCTTTTGTCAGTGTAATAAAATCTTGATTTCTTTTATCAAGAATCTGGAGGTCAAAGCAGAAATCGAAAAAGTGTGAGATTTGAGGCACGGGAAAATAATATTACAGTAAAACGCCGCTTTACCGAACTCGGGTTAACCGAAACCCAGGTTATCCGAAATCCTTTTCAAATCGCAAATCCAGGAAAAAAACGAACTGTACAGCACGGAAATAATCACGAAGGCGAGACTATATGCAACGATATCCCCACTTTTTTCTTTAAACCTCCAAAGAAAGTCAGCGATTAATTTTAGGCAGCTAAAATCGGAATTAATGGGTTTAAACAGTATTAATTGCGATACTGTTTAGAAGTGCTTGGCGCATTGCGCCTAAACTTGCCGGTGCGAATGTAGCCGTCTAGTTCACCCGATGGCGTAGTAACCCGACGAAGGATTTACTTTAATAAATTGAGAGTTTTGAATTCGTCTTACACTCATTATATATCAGAATTACATACTGTAATTAAAGACAAAATAGGAATAGTTATGGCTTAACCGAAAGAATAGTTTTCCGAAACGGCTTCCCCTCTTTAGTTTGGTTAACCGGGGTTGTGTTGTATAAAGAAAATAAGACACATGGAATATCTTAATAAAGATAATTATTTAACAAGCATGAAAAATTAAAATATATAATAAATGCGATTACAATTTTTCTTAAAGTATTTCTAACAGCGGCTTAAGCTTTTAAGAGTTTTGCAGGACCTTCAAATTTTTGTTAAAGATATTTTCTTACAGTTTAATACACAACAAAAAATGTGCTTTTTAATGACTTTTTTGTTATTTTTATATTTCCTTCTTAAAATGTGGGCACCGTTTTTCTTCGAAATTATTTTCCCCTGGATTCAATTCTCATGGCTTGAGTATGAAAAAGAGAGTTTCTTTTAAAGGCTGTTTTTCATCTTTTTTTTTGCCCTCAAATACTCATGGCACATTTCTTCAATTTCACAAATGTCACGAACTTTTCAACTTAACTCTTAATTATGTCATCTTTAAATTTGGTAAAAACCGTAAGAATTGTTCTGGAAATTATTTAAGCGTTTTACTTTGAATTTAATTATCTTGTTAAAGCCTTTTAAAACAAAGGCACTTCATCTTAATGACCCTCAAAACACGTGCTTTTTTAGGCTTCATTTCTTTGTTCAGAAACTTTTATTTTTCTGCAGTTATTTTTTAATTTTTCGCAAAAGGGTCCGTTACATTAAAATTAATCTTCTTACCTTACAAATGGAGATGTTCAAGAAACCAGAATAATGTAGTGCATTGCGTTGGAAATTTATTAAATGGATTTTTACGTGTTTGTCCTTTTCCAATTTCTGAATCATGGCCATAATCTTTGATTATATAAAGATGTTTCCAAAGAGATAATTAATTTTCCCTGTTTCTTTGTATCAATCCATCCACAACGCCATCCATGTTGCATTGTTGATAGATCCATATTGCATTCTTGAAGCTTTCGAAAATGAAAGAGAAACAAGCAATTAAATATTTGTTTAAACAATGAAAACGGTTTGAATTGCCCTGCAACAATGAAAAGTATTGTTGTAAATTAGTTTTTAATTAATATATTTTTTACTAATTATAATTTTGGAGTTTAAATAGTCAAAATGGATTCCTTGGATTATTCCCCATCCTTTGGTCCTTTCGACGCGTTTCTTCTTTCAGCGGTTCGTGAGAAGATAGCCTCGCATACATATATACACGTTGAATTTTAATAATGTAGATGTTTCCAAACAGATATCTATTAATGATCTCAGTACTAAACAGATTCTGATCTCGCCTTTGCATGTATTTGAGTCATTTTAATGCTCATGAGAAGATAAAAATGAACATTGAGTTTATAACGTTTATAATTGTTAAAGATAATCGAATTTCACAAAATCATTTTGCCTGGAAACATTTCAAAACTAATATCCTTCATCAATTTCCATTCATGATCTGATCCATGAACGCTCAAAATGATATTTAAATAAAGTGAAGTAAGGAACTCTTTTGCATATTTAATGTCTTTTCTACTTAGTCTGTCTGACGAGATTCCTTACGGCACGCAATTTTTGCACAAAGAATTTCTCAAAAAATAAATGTCAGAGAGAATGATCCTACTCACCGGTATTGTTTAGAAATGCACAGCTCCACGCGATGAAAGATGAATACGATTACATTATTTTAACTAAATAACTGAAGACAGGAAATCAATAAATGCAGTGATAAAAGAAAAGCATGTTACAAGATGTTTAATTAAAAATTCAGGAAATTCTTTGCCTTCAAAACTCTTTAACGTTCCTGAAGCAAACGTATTGTTTAATAATTTCGTGTCGTTGCGCTTTATCTTTCCGGTTTCTATGGATTTCGTTGTATTTACGCACACCTAAATTACATCTTACAGCTCAGAAGGACTTCAATGTTTTAAAAACTAGATTAGGTGAACTCTTAAAGGGCTAAGTGTTATTTTGCGTGGAAAATAAATTTCGCATTTTTATTTTCGCTCAATTAAAAAGAAAAATAATTTGTTATTAAAGCAACTAAGTTACCTTTAAATTCCAATATTTTAACGCATTTTCATAAGATTGCTATCAGCAATAAAGTATTGTTGGCTTCCTTGCTTTTAATGTCATGACATTTTACAACTTAATTAATTTTTTTACTTCAACATTTTTATATTCACTACTCAAAATGAAAGAAGTTTAGATATTATATTCTGTATTAATATATTAATGAAAATTTCTTTAGGTATGTGTATATTAAAACAGCGTTACTGAATATTTTAATAAATTTCACAAACTTTCAATTTTTTAAAAATAAAGTGTTACATTTTGCAAGTCTGCAAATTACCCTTTATTTCTTTGGGTAAAGTGTTCTTAATATTTTTATTAATAATGATAGAATGCGAAACAATGGTAATTTATTGTAGAATCATTTATTTTCTTATTCTGAAATGTTACTAAATTCTAGGTCTAAAAATAAAGCATAATAAATGCAATAAATTATTTATAAAATGTTTTTTTTTGCAATTGTTTTTGAAAACTTTAAAACTCATATTCCTGTCGAACTTCAAGGCACTTTAGCTTCCTAAATTCATTATAAGATGCAGAGATTAACTTAACATACTATAGTTGAATACGAATTCAAAGCTTTTGAATTATAAAAATATTAATATTTTTATTTATTTATTATTCAGATTTTTTGAAATTGAAATTTTAAACTTATCACCTGTGTGAGCTTTGGAACGGTATAATTCCTCGTTTAAGGAGCAAACTGTAAAATACGCTAGCTATTAAAAAGTCTTTTCTGAAAAAATATTAAGCTTTTTCTAAAACTTGAGCATTGGAAATCGGATGCTGATAGTATTCCGGATTTGCAGGCAGAAAAAAAGTAACAAATTTATGTTACATTTCACACCTTTCTGTAAAAACTACCTGAGGAACACGTTTATTGCTCAAGCCTTCAGACATTTTTTTATACTTTCAGATAAACTCATTTCGCGAACATGGAGAAATTGCTAATTCATAACTATTGACTACACATCTGCTTGATAATCGTAAAAAATAATGAAATAAATAAGAATCCAAACCAAAAATTAATTTTCATTTTATAAGCATACACTTTCATCACTGATTTAACTCTTCACCACATTTCCCGGTAAGAAAACCGTTTCGTCTAAATTAAGTGGAAATATTTTATAAATGTCTTCAGTCAAGAGGACTTTTTACGACAATGCTATAAACCTGAAGGAATGGGATCAGTTATAAATTTCTAGAATGGAGTGAATTTATTGCCTTGTATTTTGGGACTTTCATTAAACCTTCGAAAATTTAATTTGCAGAATGATTAAAAGTTAGTAATTACATACATGGTGCTAAATAGATAAGAAATATATTACTTCTGATATTTGTTCACAGCTTAATTAAAAATACTCTTCCTGGACGTCAAAGGAAGCTTCTCGTTAACTTTTGCCAAATACTGCAACTAGTAAGTAATGGATGTACTAAATTTGTGATCACCTTAAATTAAAAGTTTGGTGAGCAATATATTTTTAGCATCACTCTATCCGACCGAGGGAGCGTTATTTATACATTTCGCCAGTATAATTATTTCTCGTACAACTGATTATTATTTTTTATTTACTTTGAGTTCATTTAAGATTTAATTAAAGCAAAAACACCTGTAGTTGTATTGGGTAGTGAATTAAATACAGTAGAACCTCGAGAATCCAAACCCGAAGAATCCCAAATTTCGGATAATCCGAACATCTTTTTTGCATTTTCTAAAAACATTTTATTATGACAATGAAGGAAAAATAAGAATTTCGAATAAGAAACAAAGTTAATGTTTATTTCTTACCTAAAAGAAACATTTGAATTGGTATTTAAGAATTGAAACAAAATTGGTATATTCTTTTGACTTAAGGAAATAAACCTGCCGACGATGCGAATGACAGCTGGCTCTTTCTCTCTGGCTTTCACGGAGCACCCAAAGACAATACTCTACTGCATTTAGTATATCAAAAGTATTTCATCGTACTTTCCGGATAATCCGACTTTCCCGGAATCCGAAAAGAGGTCAGCCCCAACTAGTTCATATTCCCGAGGTTCTACTGTATGGAACATGCAGAAACTCTTTTAATGACTTTCATTCACGGAAATATTATTTTTAACTAATGCGCACTTTTGTATTGAAATTTCATACGATGTTGCTAATAAAAATGTGACTTCAATGTATTGCCGTGATAACTAAGAGATATTCGTTTAGTTTAAAGTAAATCAATTAATTATATGCCGTGTGAATGAATGATTGATTGAGAACTTGGTGTAAAACTATTAACATCAAAAGATGCAAAGAGTAATTTGTTAATATCTCCGCATAAGTTTTACAGTTTTTCGCTTACTTTAAAATCAGTGACATACCACATGTTTCTTTTTGATACAGAGTATGGTCTTAGTTTAGAATCTCCTTCATTTTGTTATGTCAGATAATATTCTTAGGTGAATATAACTTAGCAAAAACTTGTAATGAGATAATAATCGTATTATATATTTTTTTTTAAAAACTTCAATTTAAACTAAAATTAACAAAACGATAAATATAAATGATAATTAAGGACTCGTTTAGAAACAAGACATTTTTAATTTATTACAGTGAATACTGCAATTAAACGTCTGAATTTTAAGTCACTCCTAATATTTGCAATCAAATGTAGAAGGTAGTCTTTCATGCAGTGCTAAAAATATTAGTATTGTTTGAAGACTTAAGTATTCAGTTTTACAAAGCATAACTTACAGACTTTTATCTGCAGGAAAATAACTACAATTATAATTTTTTATGGTTTTACAAATGCAAATAATAATTAATCTATAAATTTTCGAAAAGATAAAAAATGTTTGAATGCGGAACCTTAGAAATGTAAAGAAGATTGATTATAATTAGTAAACATCTTTGCTTTTATGAAATAAAAATTTACAGGGGAAATGTAATGAACATTACACATTTTTTAAAGCTTATCTATAACATTTTTACTATCACCGCATATCAACTGAACAAAAAAAAAATCATAGGTAGAAACAAAATTAACGTATAAATAGATGAAATTATTATTAAAAATAAATAAGAAATTTCAATTTACCCAAAATATTGTTTTACATTTCATAAGAGTTCCAATTATAGAAGTCATTTAATTTTATTAAGCATAATTATCATTAAATATGAAATTTTAATTATACAAATTAAAAAGTATAAAATCGTTTCCAAACGGAAAATAAGACTGAACTGAATGAAGAATTGAGATCCGAATCTAAGAACTGGCAGTATAAAAATTAGCTAATTCTTAATTAGCTAATTTAAAAATATTGCCTTTGCTACGCTCACAATAAAATTCTCACCTTTTTCCTGCCTTCCAATTTCTCTATTAATAATTCTTTGCATCTTTCAATCGTCACATTATATTCTATATATTTACTATATTGAAGTAGGAAAAATCGGAAATGCAACACACTTGGGACTCTTAAGCAGTGGGTCTTGATCCCTTACGGGGTTGATCACATAAACCTTATAATTTAAAATATTATTTGCTATTTGCTTTATTTTTATATTCTTCATTATTAGAAAGCAAATGTAATTCGAAAAATATCTTGATTTTAAATTATAAACTATAGCAAAAGAATTCTTAATGCTTATCTTAAATTAAAACTCCTTTTTTCAGATTATTATTATTACTAGCTGCTTGACCCGGCGTTACACAGGCTATCTCGCATAATGTGTCATTTTCTGGCGAAGAGGAGAAGTAAAGTCACGGAGAGAAGAAGTGACACATACTCAACATTCTCTCCTAAATAAATAAGGAGAAAAGAGCGGTTTAAACATTCCGTCAGCAAAAACGCGTCGAAATAGACTTATTTTTTAAAAATTGCAACAAAATACAAAAAATTGTTATTTTGTAAAAAAATATATACCGTGTCCTGGCGAAATGAATGGTCTATCCGATTCCAAATTTATTTTTTGTTTGACTTTAGTACGGAGGGAAGGAAATAACTCGGCGTTGCTCGGGTTCCATATTTTTTCATATGCCTGCCTCCAGTTTATTTTTCTACAGATATATTTTCTTTTTTTTGTAGAAATATCTACTTTGAATCTTATATTGTTGAATTAAAATCTCATTATTATCCTTTATTGTTGAATGAAGCCTCTTTATTATCTTAAAACAGTATGAAACAACAATGTTACAGGCAGTTATATCAAAATAAAAAAATGATGCTTGAAAAAATGAGGATTGCAAAAACAATGAAATGACACTTACAGAAACATGAACAAGTTACATTACAACAATGTTACAAGTTACATTATCATAAAAAATTACACCTGCAGAAATAAAAAATGCATTGTTGCAAGCGTTCATTCATTTTAGCGTTTTTAATAATTATTTAATTAATATCTTCTTAACTAATTGCAATTTCGGAATATAAATGGTCGAAATGGATTCTTTGGGTATTCTCCATTTTTTGGTACTTTTAGCAAGCTTTTCCTTTCAGCGGTTCATGAGAAGACAGCCTCACATGCATCTATACACACACATGCATGCATACATAAATACATACGCTTCGAATTTTAATAGTGTAGATATTTTCTTTGATTTATTATTTTCCAACTTATTTGTGGTGTTAGGGTCAAGAAAAAGTTTTATATATAGATGCACTTTTGTATTTTTTATGGGTTTATGAGTGGAAAATATTTAAGAAATATTCCTATAGATTTTAGAAACCTAACATATATTGGCATAGACATCCTGATGAAGAATGTAATCATACCGGAAAAATAATACCTTTTATTGATTTTTGTTTTCATACTATCTGGTTAATAGCTTCCATTGCGAAAACGGGAAAAATGATGATTCAAATTGAATTTTCTTCAACATGTTCAGATTTTCTTTTCAGGCTGTGTTTGGAATTTTTAAGATATATCAAAATATGCTAAAAAATGAAATGTGCCTATTTTTCTTCTCTGTAAGTTCTTCTATTGGGTCTAGTGACAATAGTGTGAATCTCTCGTAATATCGCCAAATAAGTTTAACTAAACTGAGAAGCATTCGTAAGATTCAGGATTAAGCCAAATATACTAGAGATCACAATCATATATTTTTGTTACTACATTGATAAAATATACTTCAATCAGCGAATATGAAAGATTCCAAGCCATAATTGATAATTTCCACATTTTTTCGGTTCGTTGATTAGAAACATACAGCTTTGAAATTATAAGAGAAGGGTATCCTGCATTTTTTTCCACTTCGACTTCTCTTTGATTTGGAAAAATATCCAAGACCCAATCTTCTTCAGAAAAATGTTGCCACTTCCATAAAACAGGTGTACACAGATCGATATAACAGTGTCAAATGAAAAAAAAAGTATTTTATTTACCTTACTGAAATTACAAAGGATCTAAAAACAAGTTTTTACAATAAAACCAGTTTAATTTCTTTATATCTAAATACCTTTCCCATTTCTTTGTGATTTTCTATTTTTAAATCCGAGATAAAACTTTTTTTCAGTGTGCCATTCGTCTTCAAAATAACTGTAAGGTAACCAGGTGTAATGAATGTTATAATCATGTAATGTTATAATCAAATTTGAAATGTATAATGATATAATTATGATGGTTTAGAAAGTGACTTAAATTTATTTCCCTTTCCAGGCTCCATGAGTAACATCGATGAAGGTTCGTATCGTTGCCCAGATGGATCAGCTCCTACAATCAGACACAAAAAAATTTCTGGAGTACTGGGTGCCGCATCTTCCGTCACTTCCATTCAAGTAGCGAATTTGTTAAGACTTTTTAAAATACCACAGGTAATGTAATTTTCTGCATTTATCTAATAAATTAACTACGCGACTATTCGTGCTTATTAGTATCAGTGCAAATCTAATCATTTGATGTTCTTCTAATGCCTTAATTACGCGTTAGTTTTACTTAAGTTTAATTGACCGTGTATTTTCCTGAACGTAAGTAAGAGTTATTGTGAAAATTATTATATTTGAGGCTGCTGTGGGTGCGAACATTCAAGTGATTCTACCTCTTTATAAGAAAAAGTAAAACAAACGTAGTAGACTAAAACTAATAGAAAAACTAAGAATCATTCGATTTTCCACTTTTCAAGATCCTGTTTTTTATATAAATTCCAAATTAAGTGAGAAAAATAGCTGTATTTTGATTCATTTCTTCGTAAGAGTACCAATACCACAGAATAACCCCACTTAATAATACACTAAGCGTTTAAAAAATTTTAGTACAAGTTAATCGGAAGGAGAATCATCAAAACCACAGATCGAAGAAATAAAGGTGAATTTACAAAATCTTTAAAGCTTAAATATTAATGTGAAAGGAACCTTTTCATTTTTTGATATGGTATACATGAATCATAGAAATAATAGATTTTCGCATTCAGTGCTCGCATAAAATTAATACATGTATACAAAATATGCATTGCAAAAACTGCAAAAATATTTAATTTAATGATTCGTCGAAAACACCAAAACAACGAGTTCTCCTTGTTGGAAATGTATCGAACGCCATCTAAAATTAATGATTTTAGTAAAGTAATTCGGTCTTTTTTGACGACATTTAAGTTATAATAATTAACTTACAGGTCGAAGAAATTAAAATCAGTTTCACAATAATCAAAATAACTTTTTCACTTATACACCGTTCAAAGAAATTAAAGGAACACCCGGTTTTCTCATCATTATTCTTATCCATCGAATAAAATATGATTAAAATCTGCCTTACGATTACCAACAGGTTCAAAACTAATTCGTTAGTAGATCTTCAGAGACATTGGAAAAAGAAGATTCTCTTTAATCAGAACAGACTTAATGACATCAATTTAAGAAAACCGTCCGTAGACTGGGAATCCCAGATTATGTTCTTTGCTTTGCCCAACATTAGGTTTGTCAGAATACTTTTTGCAGAGCTATTTCGATCAACGACAAGAGTGACCAAAATTAATAACATGACGAGCAATCGTTGACTACAAAACAAATGGCAAATTTCTTTGATGTGTCTCAAAGAGTAATTTTTTGTCTTTGGGACCGATTCTGATTTGGAGATTGTCGTGCACATATAACAACAAAAACCGAATATCGTTATCTGTTCATAACATCCCGTTGAAACAATAAGAAAAACCACTTATCTGCAAAGGGAGTTTTCCGGGCTACAGGACGAGATTGGTCGAAACAAACTCTACGAAATCGCCTTCATCAGTATGTTTTGTATGCACGTAAGCCCTTTGTTTAAATTCTCTTAATCCTAAAACATTGTATGGTAAGGAGAAACTGGATGGATGAACATTACAGTTTGGATACCACAGAGTGACGTGCAGTTCCCTTCACAGACGTGTCAATATTCGGTTTGATACCGGTATGGTCAGATGGAGAGAACGTGGCATGAAAACTGTGCGCTAAAGGTTACAAATTCGAGGCTCTGAGCCGAAGACTTGGGCAAGAATAAGTACTGATGGATGAACAAACGAGTATATCATCCAAAATGGCGATTCAATGGTCTGTATTTCAGGAAAGAGATATTTAATTCCTTTATTTTATTATACCCCTGATCCATCTATGATATATTTATTTTAAAGGACGATGTCACAGAGCTCTTCTTGTTGGAGATTGGCTTTTGGAGCAAGATATCGAGAGTACGGAGCAAATATTATTTATTTATTTATTTAAATCTAGTCGGCTTCACCTACCTACCCAAATGCTGTATAGCGCATGAAATCTAGTGGGGATAATTCACAAAAAATATAAAACGCACATATCAGAACGCATATAAAACGTAAAATGTCATAAAATCTATAAAACATACAGCATTAATGTCACATAATTTAGCAAAATAGACATAATAATATAATTCAAATTCATATATATATATATACAACACATTCACACACTCAGAAACTCCAGAGTTAAGATTTTGTAAACAACTATCTTTGAAAAGTTTTGGAAAATGGGGTACTGGGAAGTATGGAATGGATAATATATTCTCCCGACTTGCACTCAAAATAGCATTCATCGGGCTCAATAGGGACAAAGGTTTCTTATTGACCAAGGTCTCCTCTGACAATTCGAGAATTAAAGTGTCCTATTAAAGAAATAGGAAAGAGTTCCTCAGAATTTACTGGATTACTTTATAAATTCCAAGTCAAACCGATGCTATTGGAGACCACACACTCAATAGATATCGCATGAAATTCGAGGGAAAACAATTTGTTTAAATTTTTACTTCTAAGTATTGAAACTGTTGAAATCTCTAAAAGTGTTTGAGAGAGCTTTTTTCCTGTTAAACTGAATAAATTTGTCACTGATACAATTTTGTCAGCCAACTTTTCGAAACTATGCGTTCTCAGGACTGCATAGAAACATGCAATCCAATTTTTCTAAAATAATGAATAGAGCAAGCGTATTTCTTTCAAACACTGAGTGGTCCTTCAATTCTTTCGGGCAGTTTGTTCTTTGTATGTATAAAGAGGAGAGAGCTTCGGAAGGCATAAAACAACATACAATTTATATGATTGACTGCTTAGCATCTGAGGTTTAAGAGTCAAGCATTTCTTATATTTTTTTCAAAAAATTACTTATATATCTAATTATTGACAAATAAATGTTCATTTTTTAATTTTTAGAAAGCGGTAAATATTTGCTATTACTTTAAAAGCAGAATATTCTGTTATTTTTCTTATGTAGTATTCATATGTTTCTGCGGTTTCCAATAGAACATCACCTGAAAATCTTTATAATGAAAAGATATCCGAAAACTAATCAGAAAAAAGATTTTAATGTTTGAAGTTCTAAGAAATAAAGTTCGAATAATGATTCAAGTAATAATTATTTAAATAATTGTTTGAATAATTATCTGACGATAGTCAAGTACTATCAGCAAAATGTAGGCTTTTCAAAATCATTGCCTTCAGAGTTATTTGAATAAAAATGTTACTTCTTTTAACACTTAATAATCAAAATATTGATTTGTATTTATTAACCCTCCGAGCGGCGCAAACGTCTTTTTACGTTTTTCATCTTCAGTTCAAAAGCGGTGAGCTCGTTTTTATATGTATATTTTCTGTAAAAATCATGGATAAAGCATTCTTAAGATTTTAGAGATATAATTAAATGCAAAAAAGAGTGGTTCATTCTTTTAAAAACTAAATTTTCTAACCTGACAGCTAAAAGTTCAAAATAATTGGGCGCTCAAAGGGTTAATACAAATAATAATTTTCTATCTTACTTTGATTAAAATTGCATTAGTAATATTTTACCTTCATATCCGTCACTTATTAGAAACAAACCTTAGATTCTCAAATATATTATTCTGTAAAATTTGATTCCAATCTTTCCTAATAGATAGGAAATAACGCTAAGAATTATATATATCGTGTGAGACAAATTATCCATCATTAGTAACATATTTCGCTAATGTTTTTGCAAAACAAGTGATAATACCTAAAACTATAATGTGAAAGTATTTGGTGATGGTTTTCAACAATAATCAATGCTTGAATGGATAAAATTTATTTACGGAAATAGCTTTCGATTATATCATTCATAAGATGATGTCAATACTTAAATAGATTAATTTTAATAAATTATACAGGTAATTCATTTGACTCAAACTTCAGCTATTATTTTATTGATCTTAGTCCCTCAGACCAAGAGTAGCTTCTCCCTCAAATCAAAATATTCTTATCCAGAAGAAATGAGTATCTGCTGGATTTAATGACATTTGTGTTCAGATTCCCAACGTGTTATGGAATGAATAAGCTCCAAAACAGACATAAGAAAGAAATATTTTCCTATACAACTTTTGAACCCCACCGGGGAGCACCACGAGTACGTGGATGAAAAGCAGCCGGATAAGTAAGCGGGCTTTCTAGTGGGTATATTAATGGTGTAGGGTTGAGTTACCTCCACTCCGATGACGCGACGTATCTCCTGCAGGAGGGGTTTGTGCAATGGCCTGCGATGGCTATTAGGACTCCACTCTCAATTTATCGTGATGACCTCATTCCTATTTCTCAAAAGCTAGGGCAGGGAGAGGGAAGCCCCTTTGTGATTATTCAAATTTGAAGTAAAATGACCCTCATCTGCAAGGAATATATGGATTTAAATTGTGTAATCTTAAAATAAGCTTGTGCATCTGAAGTTCTATAATTCCTCTAAATCGCACATTCGGCTTAATGACAAAGTCTCAGATTTAGGCACGCAACTACATCACCCGACCCGATTGCAATTCGAATAGCTGTACTTTGTCTATCAGGCTTCTGTTTTCTGAAAGCATTATTTTGGGGGACTTTAGAAATCCAAAGCTTCTTCAACATTTTTCTTCCCTAAAACATATATCTCCCCCCACATTTTTAACTACTAAAAATTACGGTTTCTGTCCAGAAATCCAGACATGAATTGCTTCTTTCAGTAAAATTACAATCTATAAAGTATATGTGTATGAGAATTTCGGAGGGAACATACGAAGTCTACATTTCATCCATATGATAACCTTCAGAAAAAATGACATCCTAACGATAACTTCTGCAAACATGATATGCATTCGTTTAACATAAAATCGTAAAATCGTATTTTAATAATAAAATTACGCAATAATCGTAATTTTCTTAATATATGTCAGGAGTGCAAATGATGAAGTTGAAAAGCCAAGAATTTTCCTATCAAGGATTTTTTAATCAAATGTTTGCAGTTAGTCATTTGATTGGTCATGGTATGTATAGTGTTAAACACTCCAAATTCAGTTCAAATTATACTCTGCCAAACGACTTTTTTAGTTTGTTTTCATTCGATTTTTAACTGAAGTTTATTGCAACAAAAAGTCAACAATTTTAATACTTTTAAGACACGCATTTTTTGTATGCTGATTAGAAGAAACTTTTAACACAACTGTGAGGAAAAAACAATTATGATGCTTTGAAAAGTGAGCAATTCAGCATTCTCAACAATTATGATAGTTTGAAAAGCCAACAAGAATGATATTTTGTAACCAAGCATTCGTTATTCGCTCATAAAGAGTAATTTTTAATGCAATTGACAGGGAAGTGTGTAAAAAACTTTTATTCCACATAAATTCAGCAAGCACATTCGACGTTTCGGAAGAATTAAGAAAATATCTTCTTTTTCAAAATTAATTTTAAAATATCATCTTTTATTGATTCATAATGCACCTATGAGTAATTTTTACTTTCACTAATATTGAAAAATATCAAACAAAACTTTTGTTCACATAGTTTCAGTAAATATAATAGGCACATCGTAAGAATTAAAAAAAATGCCCTTGCTGTGTGAATTCACAATTGATATTTATTCTCTTACGTATTTCTCTCACAAAATGACATAAAGGGATTTAAATACATCCTAATATTATGAAATAAAAGATTTCAGTGCTTTCAACCAAACTGAAATCAGATTCACATTTAACTTCGAAACCATAGATTCAAATCTTGTTACAAACAAAAAAGCTATATAGTTATTTAAACCATTCCTTGTAAATGTCTGTTTTCCACGCACCTAGTTTTATATCCATTGGCTGCACCTATGCAAAGTATATTTCAAAAACTTGTTTGTCTTCAGAATGTAATGCTTTCATATGAATCCGGCATTCAAAACTATTCAGGAAGAAAAAATTCCATATTTTCACCGGAAATAAATGAAATTCCTTAAAGCTGCTTGAATTCTTTGTTTCAAATTTTGTTGCATTATGTAACGTCTGTAAGACCTTTTAAAATTGAAAATACTGCGTTCATGCTTGACTTTAACTATTTTGTTGACAGTCAGATGCTGAATAAGGTCTTTGCTTTAGTTTAATAGAATACTGATACCCGCAAACATTCAGGATAAAACTATGTTTAGAGCATAGAGTCAAACTGATAACGCGAATGGGGACGGGATTGAAGACCACGAAAAGTAGAGGATGAGAATCCCTATACGATAGGTTTACAATTACATACTAGAGCCGAAATAGTAGGAAATTCTATATTATATAGAAAGGCTCTTTGTATTTTGATCTAGGAATAAAGTATAATTTTTATTGCATTTTCTGGTTGGTCGCATCTAAAACATCGTTCAGAAACGTTTTCGCCTCTCTAAAGACAATCAAGATTTTTCGCATTTTATGATGCATGATTTTTTTAGCTCTTATGCTTTCTATAAATATTGCCTGATAAGAATAAAAACATATTTATAAATATTAATAAAATTGGAATCAAACTATAGTTTCAAGGTATACAGGGTGTCCACACTTATCGTGGTCCTATAGCTAATTTCTAAACCGTTGGATATAGACATATAGTTCCAATTCGAAAAATGATTTAAATGAAGGGTAAAATTATATTGTTTGTTCTTTGAGTCACTAAATATATTTCTGAAAAAGTTACGAATTCTAACTTTTTATACGGTCCCCCGGTCCTATCATTCATATTTAGTAAAATATTTTCGACAATCTAACATTTTAACCAAAAAAAAGTCCCATTCTTCAGCGACAAAAACTGAGTGAGTTATGGAGTTTTGAATTTCATGATTTTTGACCAATCAGCGGCCACGTCGAGCAAGTGCTGCGCATTGATTGGTGAATCGTCTGCAAGACAGTTATTGAAATGGTGTAAAGTGGTCTAAGTCAGAGATATTGAAAGCTCCATAACTTGGTCAGTTTTAGTCGCAAAAGAGTGGAACTTTTTTTTGTTTAAAATGTTAGACTGTCAAGCTTGAATATCTTTCTACCCTTCCACTTTTTTATCCCCTTTTTATAATACTTGTATTTATTTTAGACTGTCAAGAATATTTTACTAAATATGATTGACAGGACCGGGGAACTGTATAAAAAGTTAGATTTCGTAACTTTTTCAGGAATATATTTATTCACTCAAAAAACATATATCATAATTCTTTTTCTTTCATTTAAAGCATTTTTTAAATTGGGACTATATATTTGTCTCTAACGGTTTAGAAATCAGCTATTGAACCACAGTAGGTGTGGACACCTTGTATAAAATCCTAAATTTTATCCTAATAAATATGTTTCCGAAGTTCAATGCGAAATCCCATAGCATAATTCCGTATTATCTATCAAAATCAATAAGTGTAAAGTTTAATAGAAAACTTTGCTTAAAAGATGGGCATTGAAATAATATATTTATTGCATTTTGCAGGTTATTTTTCAAATGAAAAATGTGTCTCGGTAAAGCAGCTTAATGTATACCATGAAATTGAAAGTAAAGAAAAGTTTATTTATACCTCAATTAAATCATTATAAGATTGTTTAAATGAAACTTGCTCTTTTACTGTGGAGAAAGCTATGGCACATACTGCTTACCACTTAAGAGGGCACCTCAAATATGAGGATGAGAACCTGCCGTATAAGTAAGCAAAGTCTCTTTTACCGATGGGATATAGTAAAGGTGGTGTGGCTCTTAGGGCCCATCTCCGGTAACTTGTCGTACCCCTATAGAAGGAAGGTTGGCGCATGGGCTATATCATGGGGGCTATATTCCGTCTACCACAGTTCCAGTGTTTCTTTCGCGGCGGCCGGTCATTTAGATACACCGGTATGCCTAGGCAGATCCGGGGTTTTTCTTTGTGATGGCACATAATATTCCATATATTATGTTTAATTTAAATTGAAAATATTAACGAAAGAGAATAATTTTCGAACAATAAATAACGAAGACATTTATTTAAAAAAAATAATTGCATTAGAAGATTGTAGAAGGGAACAAGCGCCAACAATGCTTCATAAAAAGTACAAAACGTGTGTTATCGTCGAGAAATTCAAAAATAAAAGAACGCCACTAAATAAATTTCTGGCGTAAATATTCTCATATAATAGCTTGGTTAAAAATGTGCAAGGAAAATAAGGAAGAGCGTTTTTATTTCCCTTAGAAAAGTTTTGGATTCGTTCTCTTCGTCAAACTACTAATTCAATTAAGTTGTTCAAATGAATTTCCCATGTTGGTAAGATAGTTTTTGAATAAAACGGAATTTGATAAATGAAACCGATATGATAAGGATTGCTTACACAACATGAAATATATTGATTATGAAACATTATTGTTTGAAAGATCCAAACATATACCCTGTCAGTTGAAAGACAATATTTTTTTAAGAAAACGAAAAGCGACTAATATTAGTTAATTTGTTATAAATTTGGTTTTAAAAAATCAAATTTTTGAGCTGTTTTGGGTTATTTGACACGATTATCAGTGTAATTAAGCAGATTTCAGAGGTACTCAAATCAGGAGGTAACTTCACTTGTAGTTATTTTTTTTATTTAACACACACACACACTGATTTAAAATCCTCCGAAACGTATGCAAACAAAGGTTATAAAATTCGGATCAATGAAGTATCAGCCACGTGCAATTAGCTAAATATCACACATTTTTATAGAATTTTCTGGTATATTTCTCGTACAAAGGGGAAATTGCCCTACTTCTTAATTTTTGTTTTAAAAAAAAGCTGTGTGCGATATATCAATATTTGTACTTAGTTTTGACAACTGAGTACTAATTTTTTATTTGAATATTTGTCAAACTTCCATAATAAAAATTAAAAAAAAGCTAAAGATACTAGTTTCGTAAACCATTTTTTTTATTTTTCGTTTTATTGATCTGCATTAGAGAACTTAAAAAGTTCCGATACTCATTTCCTTGTCTGTCAAGATAACTTTTGTGCAATTTTACTTATACAAAACTATTATGGCGAAAGACAAGGCCGATTTATAACCGAAGTAATGAATGTTTCCAGTCTATTCTGATCAGAATTAAAGCACCTAATCTAATTCTGGGTCCTACAGGATACGTATATAGTTAGAAACGTGATATGATATTTTTATGATAATAATTTAGGCAAAAAAAATTTTAAAAGGGTATAGCAGAAGACATAATTCACTGGCAGCAATGAGATCGTTTACTGCATTTTTGCTGGCACGATAAATCTACAGAGTGGTTATAATTGAGGTTCAAATTTCAAAGTATATTCGAAGTAGGGGTGAAAAGTATGGGTAATCGGACCACTGAACACAACATATTTCAGATAACCCCACAGCCAGAAATCACAAGGATTAAGATCAGGTGATCTTGACGGCCAGTTTGCTGGAAAATGACGGCTAATAATTATATAATTTCCGAAATGCATGTTGAAAAAGCGCTTAACAGGGTTTGCAATGTGGGGAGGAGCGCCGTTTTAAATGAAAATTGTGGTCCCCACAAAAACACGCTGGCGAAGTGCTGGAATGACATGGTTGCGCAAAAGTGTGTATACCATTGACGATACAGGTAACAGGACCCGCAGGACATATCTCTTCGGAAAAGAATGTCTCTACGACAAACGAGTCTGAACGGATTTTCCGTTGCCCATATTCTGCGATTCTGAGTATTGAAATTTCCGTGGATATGCAAATAAGCTTCATCTGTCCAAAGACTTTTCCATCGTTTCTAATTTTGCTTATTCTGACGAGTAAAGCGCCATCTATTTCTAAAATTTTGAACCATTTTTTTCTGCCATACTTTTTGCCTAGTGAGGTCAAATTTCAGGTCATTCTGACCAGTGGTTCTTTTTTAACAGCTTTTTGAAAGTTGAACTTTGATTATAATCACTCTATAGATAACCAATCAGCGAAACACGCTGTAGAAATTAAATCTGTGAAAGCTTTTAAAGGATCATTGCTTTTTCAAAGCTAATACCTCCAGATTGCGTTCAGTGCTGCGTATGAAATTTGTCAATTCTTTCAAATATTAATTTGGAAACTAATAACGCAAGATCTAAAGAATTCCCGAATTTCATTTTCTCACTCTTTTCCAAAATTCAAGGATGAATCAGAAAATTCTTCACGATATGGCATTTTGTACAGTTCAATTAACACAGTCCCGTCATAGCGCTTAATTAACTTCTCTGGGTTAACTATAGGTTTCCGTCATTCACTTTCATCATTTCGCGGAGCTTTAATTAAGTTTTTTGGTTGGTATTTTCCCCCCTCATTCTTCAGCGGATTATGCGAAACATTCTTCTGTATTCCGAAGTTCATTACAAACCGCAATCATTCCACTAAAGGGTAAAATTATGAGCATTGACGTTTAATGAAACATTAAAGAAATCCTTCTTTTACTGGAACTGAGAATCTCTGGACTCATTTTTGCTAGTTCTGTTCTCAGGAAAACATATTTCAAACAGAAATAATATGTTTTTTAAAAGAAAGGCAAATCTTTAATAGTTATTTAGCGATTGCAAATTTCTTCCATCACGCTAACAACATGAATAAATTTTCTCACTCGAATTATTCGCTTATGAAATTCTAATTATATTCTGTCATGAACGCTACAAATCTGATTTTAGTGATCAAATAAAAATGTATAATTCTTCCATAAATCATATTAAAAACAGAAGTGACACGGCAGATAAAAAATATTTACATCAGCTTCGAAGTGAAGCAAAAATGAATCACTGCAAAATAAATTAAGTTAATCAAGTAATTGGCTTTTCGGTAGTTATACATTCCTGGTTTGAAAATTATCAATCAAATGTTGAAATATTTTTTTAACTATTTTCGTTACCTAAATTGGCTTATCAGGTCAGAAATGGGATTTTTAATATTTTTAAATATAAATTCACGTCAAAACATATAAATAAAAATTTTAGCAAAAATCATGCATCTTTATATTTATTAATAAAGAACCTGAGAAAGGAGAGACCACCTCATCACTGCATGGAAATAATTATTTTTTCCGCTGGACTAGAATTTGTTGCTTATGTTGCCGAAGACTTAAATTTAACAATAAGTGATATGGTTCTAAAATGCAAATGCTTAATTCAAAATAATGAAAATTTTAGACAAAACTATCTGAATTGTTATCCAACTTATGGATTTCCTACATTATAATAACAAACTACTGTAAGTATAATTGTAAATATATAAAAAATAGTCTAACATGTACATTTTAAAACAAAAAATTTGAAAAATATACTTAATTTGAGTAAATAAATTTATAATGTCATGCCCAGTCACGCAAAGAATTATATATGCTAATTATAATAATAAAAAGAAGACGTGTAAATTCCTTTGTATCGTCAAATAAAAAAATGTAAAAGAAGCAATCTTCTTCAAGAGATTCTGTTGTTTCATCTACTTACCCTTTTGAAACAGCTATACTTTTTATTAAATAAGCTTTAACTATTTAGATATTTTTATAT
Source organism: Araneus ventricosus (assembly GCA_013235015.1). Taxonomy (NCBI): domain Eukaryota; kingdom Metazoa; phylum Arthropoda; class Arachnida; order Araneae; family Araneidae; genus Araneus; species Araneus ventricosus. Next base: position 417,825 of record BGPR01000274.1, on the reverse strand, counting down.
TGCAGATTATTGATTTGCATATTTTGTACTTTCATACCAGATAAATCATGCTTCATACACAGAGCATTTTCTTTTAAGGAAGACACTGTTGATAAAATATTTTAAAAATAAATATAAAATTGTACTTTGAATTAAAATTATCTTTTAATTTGGATTATTTACCTATTCAAATCACTAAATGAAATAATTCTCCCGCTAATTGATAAATAAAAAATAATTAAGCAAATTTCACTTAAACTATGGAAGTTCATTCGACAATTATATATTAACTAAAATTTTAGAACGACTGAAAAACATCAGTAAAGACTAATTATTCTATGATCAATATGAATCATCTCAAAACACTATAAACACTAGAATTGATAAACACTAGAACTCAAGAGCCAAGCGTGGAACGATTTATATTATATACAACAGAATAAGAAGCATCTCAAGAAAGTTTGTCCTTCATAATTTAGCAATGTAGCTATCCAGATCAATTTTGATCGACAATTTGTATTCCAGAAAGTTGTATATCAAAAGATTCGGCGCATATATCTTTGAAATGTGACATAGAGTGAAGAAATGGAATAAAATTTTCTACTCTAATAACTTTCGAACCGGCCCAAATGTTTATTGCATGATCATTTTTAACCACAACATACATAAAGTGTGACATTTCTGAAATTATGAGTAATATGCTTCGTAGGAAACTTTCAAATATTTGATATATTCATACTCACATATATTCAATTGGTATAAATTTTCAGCCTGATATATTTTTCATGTTGGTTTTTGCATCATTAGAGCTTCTCTCTTATTGTCATTAGTATGAATTCACAAAATGAGGAAAGACTGAAATATATATCCTGGCAAAGTAATGAAATTTTGAAATATTTATTTAGAATTTTTTTCTATGATAAAGATGTATAACAAGCAAGTGTAATAACAAAATAATTGCATTACTTGAAAATTGTGATTTTCTAATAATTGCATACCGTTTTTCAGGGGCTTCATAGTTTCATAAAGTTCGCTGTATTAAAACTTGTACATAGGTACATAAAATGATTATTACAATATCTATAATGCTTCCATATTCTAGTAGCACAATATCATGCAATATCTTAAAAATATCGCAATAATAGTATAAAATATTTTGTGCTATTTTTCTATTTAATACTCTATGTCCCAAATACTATTTACAGAAGCGTTTTCGTTCATTTGTCTTTGCATAAACTTGTAGAATACTTAACATACATTTCAGAATGTTTTTTTCCAGTATTGATTATGATTTTTCTTGTTTTCTCTTTTCCTTCACTTAAAAATTTCATTTGTATGACTTGTAAGGTGATTTATGCAACATTTCCTAATTACAATCCTAGAAATACGGAATTATTATGTAATTTCATCTTAACATTTTTTACAATTGTATATTCTCTAGAGGGGTAACAAATTTAAATATTCATTTTATTAATTTTCAACTGTCTAAAAATATAAAAACAATCTTTATGTTTATCAGATTTTTCTTAATTTTGCTTTATTTAGGTGAGTTTCTTTTCTACAAGTCCAGAACTCAGCAACAAAAAACGGTTTGAGTACTTCCTACGAACTGTTCCGTCTGACACAAATCAAGCTGATGCGATGGTGCAGATAGTTATGCGTTTGAATTGGACATACATATCTATATTATATGAAGAATCAACCTATGGAATACAGGTTAGTAAATACTTTTAATAGATTTTGAAACTTAAGATAAACTTTGTTCTAGGAGGACTATGGAATCACTTTTAGAGTATTTGAGTTTCACAACATTAAGAGCGTCTGTGTATGCATATCCAATAACAGTAAGCTCAAATTTCATCAAAAAGTGTAAATCGGCATTACTTAATTATTCTTGATTGTCAGCCAATAAGCACATTTTTTACCTAAGTATAAGTGTTCTACCGAAAGTTTTACAACTTTACATCTGATCTGAGCAAATAAATAAATAAATCTGATCTGAGCTTTCTTGGTCAGTGTTAAACGATTTTTCAATATTGCTGAAGTATTAACTTAAGGTAACTAAGGTTAACTTAACATAGGTATTATATCGTGACCCGTCAAAATAGCCCAAGCTATAAAAGCCCCGAAAAAATAGCCCAAGACAAAATAATGTATTTTAATGTTATTCAGAATTTGAATTTGGGTTATTTTATCAGGGCTATTTTATCTTGGGCTATTTTGTCTGGGCTATTTCGGCACCAGCTGTTTTGTCTTGGGCTACATTGTCGGGCTCTTATGGCTTGGGCTATTTTGATGGGGTACCATATTATATGCCGTTGTTGTTTTTCATAACATTATATTTCAGTATTAAATATAAACTTTTCTTTCTTATAAAAACAGATTTGGCCCATGCTCTTTTCCGCTAATTTACACGATGGATTATCTCTCTCACCCTTAATATATTACGAAGTCTATGGATAAACAGTAACATTAAATCAACGTTATTTTTAAAATTTAGATCATTCCTTATTTAAGCTGATTCTTATCTTAGTGAATAAATATTTATGTTATCAGTTTTGATTTCTGAGTATATGAAAATATATTTTTTTAGAAAATTTATATTTTAATACCTAAAAGAAATTTAAAGCCGATTTTCAGATTTAATTCTTCTAACGTATTTTTCATCTAAGTAAAACTTCTAGAAATTATCCTAATTTTAAAAACATGAAGCTAATTTCATCAGAATAAAAACCGAAATACCTAACATGGAAAACAAAAGAAAATCTCAAAATAAAACTGTAGTTTTCTGACTCTTCTCATTTTAATAACGAGGATCTGTCTTCTGTGGCCTAACCCATAACTAAATTTTCTAGATTCTTTATCAGTAGATAATTAAGAAGTAATTATATTTTTGAATTCCTCAAATCCATTGTATATGACATTTGGGAGTCCTGAAATATAATAGTATAAATCGTAATAAAACAAGTATTTCAGAGGTATTTTAATATTTATATTAGCAATTTGTTAGCGTATCTGAAAAGAGATCATGTTTGCCACAAAGACATTCAATTGTTCTGAAAAAAAATACCATTCCTACTGCATGCAGTTCTATGCCCGAAGAAATATAAAACTGTAAACATCAAAGCATAATTAACAAAATAAAAATAAGCCCTAGAATCAAAAGAAATATATGCTAAGTTAAAGATAGGAAACAATTAATGACAGCTCCGGATTTTAGAACATTATAAAAACTACATTTTTCTTTACAATAGTATTTCATTTTTGTTCCTGAGAGGATATAACTTTAAAATCTTTAAAAGATAATTAAAAGCTATAAAGAAACTATTGCAAAAATTCATTATTCAGCGTCTCCTAAGCGACAGGTATCCAAAAGTTATGTGACATTCAAAAAATAAAATTACTGAAATTTAAATTTCTCAAAATTAGTGACAAAACTTGCAAAGAAAGTAATTTCTGAATGAGTGAGGGTTTAAATTAAATAAACATTATTTTCTGGGATAAAATCCATTTAGAATTTTTCTCGATAGCAGAAATTTTTAATATAATCAAAAAATACATTTTTCCTTGAGATCATTTTACTTTAAATAAGATTACACTCGTTAAGGAATGATTCTTTTTCTTTTTATATTTCCCAAGGATTTCTAAATTGTTTGTTTCTAATGATAGCCATAATTATAAAGCATACAATGTATGATGAAGAAAATGTTGAAATAAAATAAAAACATGCTATAGTTAATAATTCTAAGGTGTATTTCTTGTTGGATGTATTGAATAACACGAATATTCTATTATTAATTTGCTTGATATTCAAAATAACCCATTTCTCTTTTCCTAGTTTATTATAGATGCATTTTAATGCCATTTTACTACACAATCTTACTACACAATGAGTCATCATTATGACTACTTCTGTGCTAAATTTCAAGGCCGTAAGTGCGATAAATTCATCTGGACATCGCACACATACACATATAAGCAAAAAATTCTTTTTATAAGTACATAGTAGTATAAGTATATATAATTGTTTGTTCTATCTAATGGTGCTTCGATTGTTTTTCTACGATCACTATTTCTCATGTATCAGACAAAAACGTCTGAAAAATCACTCAAAAAATAACACAAAACATTAAATAAAAATAGTTTCTATATTAAATTTTAAAATTCAGGCTTCGAGGTGCATTGAGTCACCAGTACGATTACCTGTATGCAAAATTTCATGGCTGTAAGTGGGATAGAGTCGTCTGGACATCGCACACACACGCACGCACACACACACACAAACAAAAGTATAGATTTCAGTTTTAAGAAATTGAATTATGCTTCACTAGTACACGATTTGCTTAGTGTAAAAACCTCCTAAATACTAAAGTTTTTACGTCATTTTTTGGCTGTAAGTTGTCACTGAAGTGTTATAAAAATAAAGCTATTTTTCTTACTATAAAATTTATTTTGACGACTTGCAAGCCGAAGAATATTTCATGATTTCTTTTAACTGTTATTCTTCTAAACTGCAGTGTATCATGAACTGCACTCTTGAGTAAAGGATTCGTTTCGAACATCTTGAGCTAATATTTTTCAGCAATATATCCAGTAAGTTGTAATTATAATCCCAGTAGCACAAAGTTATTGTAAAATATTGTCCGATATTGAACAATATTCGTAATATTTATAATATTGTACAATAATATAATATCATATAAAATCGAACAATATTCTATAATATTGTGCAACATGTTGTGATACCTGGGAATAGCGGCTCATTTGAGTGCACGACAATACATTTCTAAAGAATCCAATGTTGTAACCTTATACATATGATGCCAGTAATAAATAAAATTTAGGCTTTCTAAAGAATATATAGGCAAAATTTAAAATATTTCCTTCATTTTAATATTTTACATGCGTTTCCAAGCATTGGTGAGATCCTAAGAATGCCAAGAATTTGTACAAACGGTCAGCAGAGTGCGATACTCTGTGATAATCTGGCCTCCCTTTTAGGAATAATCTGGGCAGAACAGGTTGTTTTCACGTTCAGTAGAAAACTGTTAAATTTTTCGTTTTGCTTTTTTTTAAAAATCAGAATACATTATCTTAAAAAACACCTTTTATCTTTCTTTTCATAAAAAGTTTAAAGACTAACGAGAAAAAATTATTTCCCTTTTTACGTAACGCTTTTGTATTATGTAAACTGCAATAAGAATGATGGTAAAATGTTAAAATCAAATAGATATTACCTAATTTTTTTACGCATTTTATTACGGCGGCGCATGCTCAGACGACATGTCTATTTTGGCAACATGACATCCATGGTCCGTGGCGGTTAGCAGACGCAATCTTATGTGCACTTTGAGTTCAAACATGATCTGAATGAACTCGGGAACACATTGAGTTACGTACATTTATAGTCGAATTTAGTAATTTAATAGTTTAAATTATTATAATTACTAAGCCATTAATTGTAGAATGATATTTTAGATATAATATAATAAATAGCATTATATATGCAATAACTAATAATTACAATTATCTCTTCTGTACAAATCATATGCAATGAAATTGGAATGTTTGACTGTCGCAAATATTTGACAGTAACGTTTGGAAACACTCGAAGACTGTTAAATATATGATTAAATTAATAATTATATTAAGAAATATAATTATTGAATTAAAATAATAATTAATCTGGAAATTAAATAGTCATAATTTAAACAGGGCTTTCAGGTGTGTGTATCTGTTGATTAAAGACATCAAATAAGTGTCATGGAAGTATTCTATAGAAAGCCCTAATTCCATAGATCACTAGTAACATGAACCTCCTGGAGGCGAATTAATTATCAAAAGCAATATCCTCTTTGTTTCTACTCAACTAATTAATCTATTTAATCACTGTATCCATAACTTTTCATTGACCATTTTCCCAGCTTGTCGGAGTAAACACGGACACGTTTTGCTGACTTAAATGAATTTCGACGAAATATCTCGGGTGACAGTGGTTTGATTATACTCCACAAATATTTCTATCAGCTATCGATTTTAAACGAAGTTATTATTCCCAATATATACGCAAAGCAGTTTTGCTCGGTTTCGTTAAAATTTATGTATAATTCTGTGGCATCAGTAGAAACGTCATTTTCGCGTTCCTCAATCGAGTTTAACTTACTTTTCGGTACAGACTAACTTATTCATCTGATTTTCAGAAACTATTTTAGCTGTTTTAGCATGCTCTGATTAGAAGTGCAAGAAGCAATTTACCTGAAACGTTTCCTTTTACATTCATCCCAAACTGCTAACCGCGATTAAGCCGTAAATACAGGGATTTCGCTCCTCGCGGTGAGACTAGTTGTCCGACATTTTCGTTATTTCAGGAAACAATCAAACATTTTAAAATACAGGTTTTTTGCCTTCATTGGGGTATATTCTTTTTTCTCTTACCAGGGATATTCATAATCAAATCAAACGTGGACAAATTATGAAAGAGGTAAAATGATTTTAAGTGGATCCAGAAAAAATATATATGGTAATAACATGAATTTCGTGGATTCCCCCCCAGATGATAAACAAAACTATTTGCTGCATTCAGAACCAGGGGGTTTGGCTCTAATAACATCTCAGTGTTTATGAAAATTCACAATGTCTTGTCATTGGTTTACTGCGATGAAAAACAACTTTACAATTTTATGCAACTCACCATTTAAATGTCATTTTTTTGCTATAAAGCTGTGCATTTCCTGCAGAACGTTCAATTTTTCAGAGTTATCTATGATTTTTTCTTTCAAAAACTATACTCTACTCATAAATTGTTATTATCAATACCATAACAATGAAAAGCGTGCATTGATTACTGATCCGGATTTCAAGAAAGTACTGAAGAAATTTGAAGTCACGTTTGTCTTATTTATTGTTCCTAGACAGAAAGGAATTCTACGGGAGGAAAGATTTTCAAGACAGTTCCTTGCAAACATGGAGATTGATAAATACTTGCCCCTGGAACATCTTCTGGATGGAGGAGGCTATTTTCATGAAATGAGACAGTCATAGTTAGAGAATCTTTGAGCAAGAAATTCCTAATGTTTTTCTTCAATTCCTGTAACATTCTCCCAACGTTACCATCTGACGCGACCTTACTGATTTTGATCTTTCAAGAGAAATCTTTAGCAGTACCCATCTCGTAATCCATAATTTACATCTGCTGTAAATTCATGAAAAGAAGATTCGTGGTACTTAATTTTTGACACCTTCTCATCTCAGACAGCAAGATTTATAAGAAGAAAAGTTTATTTTCACGTACGCGATACGGTTATTTAGGCAATATAAAAACGACACTTTTCTATTTCCTAGCCGCCTCAGTCACCATACTTCAAGTGGCTTGAATTTCAGTTTTGGGGTTATTTTGAAAACACAGTTAATAGTGCTAACATAACAAATTTATCATCGTTGAATGATTCTAATCAACGACATACTCTATAAAGTCCTGGCAGATATACTTTGAAGGGCAAATGTGGAGTTTACGATACCCACCTGTTTCTCGCCAATTTTCCTTGGCTCAATTTCATGTGCCGTCGCCAAATATTGTTTAGGATGTGCAGTGCGCTTTTTATTGCTCTCTTGAGCATGTGTTCCCTGAAAAGGAGAGATTGAGCACGCAATGTCTGCGGCATTTCAAGTGTGTAAAGGTTATTTTTTTAACTTAAAAAAACATCAGCAGCTTAGCTTTCAGCATAGCAGGAAGCTAGTAGCTTCTCTTTTTCTCTGAACGTTAGGAATCTAGGATTTTAAAAAAATTCCGAGCACGAGAATTTCCGCAAGAAATGCTTGTGGCACTTCAAGTGTGTACCGGGCAATTTTTTTTAAGTTAAAAAACATCAGCGGCTTCTCTTTCAGCGTAGTGGAATATCCGTAGTTTCGCTTATTCATTGAGGACCGAGCACACGGAATAAAATACACAGTACTGAACCGATATTCAAACCGAAGAATTCCAAACGAAGTTTTATTCAAATTCGAATGAATCGATCAATCGTATCGAAGAGATGAACAAAACAGTCCAATAGAAACGAGGCGCAATATGGCGTGATGTGCAAAATACCGATGAGAAGATTAATTTCCGCGCATGCGCGCATGTCACTCGTTAAAAATATTATTGAGCAACCAAAACAAATGTTCTCTCATCTTCGTTCTTGGCGGCGAAGAGTTGGCGATCCTAAGAGGAATTAATTAAAAAAAATCGTCCAAAATCGTCTCGAGGATGTTTGACCGAGGTATCGGTTCGACTCACGGCCACGGATGTAACGTTCACGAGGTTCGTATACACGTGGCATCTTGGATGAAAACGAATTTGGAATCTGCCATCCTCAGATCTCGAAGACTAGAATTTGCCACCATGGTACAACGACAGAGTGAAAAATAAGAAAAAAGCGCATTTACGGTGTCTAAATGGCAACAGATGATAAGCATTCAATTCAGTTCTCTATATCTAACTATATGAAATTTTTCTAAAGCAATCACATAAACAAACAATTGATAAAACTTCTGAATCCTAATAGCCGTTTCGTACACGAACGCGGACGAAAACATTACATTGTTAGGTATAGTAAATCAGTCTCTTTCAAATTATATTAACAAACATTATTTTGATATAAATATAGTCTTATTATATTTTTAACCAATTATTTTTACAGTTATGTGATTTTTTTCCGATTAGAAAAACATTTTCAACTCAAATCGAAGATCTATAAGATATTTATTTTAGTTATATGGAAATGCATTCAGAAAAAATAAAATAGAGTGTGTTTAATGAAATATTCAATTCATTTTCCTAACTAACATACATATAAATAATAATTATTAAAAATCTCATGTTTTCAGGTAGTAACGAATTTGACAAGTCTAGACACTAGGAAATCTTATTATTTTCTAATGATATTCCGGTATTTTAAGGTTTAGAAATATTCAAATCAACTAGGGATCTATACTGAGACAATAAGAACAATATTTTACAAGGCATTGGAATTTAAGAGATTATCAGTGTGACGCTTATTGAAGAAACTTCACTACAATATCTTTGAAGGTGCATCAATTTCGAAGATGTTTCTATTATAATACATGGATTAAAGATCAATTACCCGAAAAATTTTGAAGCATGAAAGGACACCTCAGCTTTGATGTTCATGGATAGGATGTTTATTTTATAGCTCTTTCTCAAAATAGAAAACCATAGATTTCGTATTTAGGCGGTTCAAAGAAAATTAAAGGTTCTTGAAGTATCACAAATAACGTTCAATGGCCAAGAGATGGGCCATCAGAAAAGAATTATTTTATACTTTTTAAAATATTTCTTTTTCTTTTGGTTAATTCCTTCATATGTTTATTCCTTCATATGTTTTTTATGCTTCGTTTTTGTTTTCGTAAATTCATTAGTCTCTGTCGATTTTTCACTTAATGCTTAAATTCGATAAATCTGGTCTTATTATATCTTAATTAATATTCATAAGAGTGCAAAATTAAATGATGAAGGGAAAATAAATTATATGATTTCATTTTCCACCTGAAATTAGTCGTTATATTTTTTCTGATATTATTTCACGATATTTTGCTGAATATTAATAATTTGATCTTTAACTTATTTTTTGATTTACGCTTATTGAAAGACAGAATGTTTTATTTGTGTTATTGATTCCAAAGTTAAAATTAATTGGCTGAGAAAAAAACGCAATGTTTCCCTTAGACATACTACTATCTTTGCTAAATCTTTCAGGAATCATCTCTGAATCATTGTTGAAAGCAATTCTTTTACCAGGCTAGCGAAAGGGAAAAATCATGAGTCCGCTGATTTTCTGAAAATGGCAAGAATGGTTATTGCTTATGAACTGGTCAAGAAACAATATTTATGAAATGAAAAGCTGAGCACCGAAATTGACTGCATTTTAAAATAACTTTCATTCAACCTAATGTTTGTGGTAATATGATAGAATTTTATTTGTTAATAATTCATAAACTGAGATAATTTTGATGAGATTGTGATTCCCGATAAATAAAATAAAATTCAGCTTAATTGAAATAAGACTCAGTGGAAACGGATTTATAGAGACAAATAAGAAAGTGGGCTATTTATCTTCTCTGGCCATAATAACTTCAAGGAAAGGTGTTTTGAGAAATTTTAAATTTCAAAGTGAAAACAAAAATGCTTTTAAAAGCTCAAAAATACAGGCATCACTAATTACCATGTGCTTTTCATTTTTTGAACATTACCACAAGCATCACAATTTTGCTTTGAAATAAGAGTGGCCTTATTACCCTAAGTTACATAGTTTATATATTTTTTGCTTATATAAGATTTTAACTATTTCATAGTTAAATGAGAGAGTCTTATTCCAATAAATATTTTAAATCAAAAGAATTGACAATTCTGCAATTATTTACAAGGTATCAAACAGCATTTAAAAAATTCGAATAAAGGAGTACTATCTGAAAATTTTGTTTTCATTGAAAGAAAATTTTTGAAGCATTTTTATCCGGATTTGATATTTAATGTAATTCGTTGTTCTTTCTCAAAATACAAATACTCACTTCTGTATGTATTCTTGAAAATTTTATTCCTAAAGGCAAAGAGTGTGTGATATAATTCACTCACATGAGATCGAAAGTGTTCATAGCATGGTGCTAAAAATGGTGAGTAGCTGAAATTCCGGAATAATAAGCAAATAACATTTCTCATTCTCATAACAGTGGATTTATATGTTGAAATCATGGTTAAGTAATATACAGCGTGCTCACTAAAGTTATTTATAGTTTACCCTGTATAGTTTGTGAGCTTACTCGCCTTAATTTTAGAACTACTACAGCTATAGTCATGAAAGTTGTGTATAGGTGTAATAAAATGGCTATGTGCTACACCATGAGACTACTTACAACGGAACCTGATCGCAAACTGCGGAATTAGCGTTTGTATCTCAAAACCGGAATGATATATAGAAAAAAAATTCAACAACAAAGTTAGCAACAACGAAACAAGCAGAACATTATAGATTTAGTACAAAAAGACAACTTGTGTTCATTAATAATAAGAACGGAACACTTAGAACTTCATTTATATGATTGCGTTTTTCAACACCGTTACCAGACGAAACGTGTTAGAAAGAGCAAAAAAAAACTACTTATCACAATATACCTTTATTTTTGGTACTTAAACTGCTCTCAGTCAGCTAAAACACATACTTGGACCTTTATATGTAATTCACGTTACACACTTCTTCGCACTTTATGTGTCACGCTGGCACAATCAACATAATACGTCGTCGAAGGTGAAGAGGCCGTATATATCTCTATTTGAGGTTCCTCCACAGGAAAGAGTCAATTAGGGTAATTTTTGACCGAAGGATAACATTTTCTTCTTTCGCACTTTTTCACTTTTTGAGACGCCACAGTTTTAAAAATCGCTAACAAACAAATGTGCGTTTTAAGTGTTCTATTCATAGTATCAATGACGCTAAATTGTCTTTTTTTACTAAATCGATAATTCTCTTTAACTTTGTTAAGGGGACATACGACAGTTAAACCTTGAAAGTTTTCGATTTTATGAAAAAAATATTATTTTCCTGTCTTTTCTGAACAAGTTAAAACAATCAGCGTTTAAAAGTTCCCCTAATTATGAAAATTATGAAGGAAAATGTATCAGCTCTTCAACGTAAACATTGAATATGACCATCTTAAAAACGCTATATCTCAAAATGTGTTTTTTGATACTGCGCGCTCGATATCTCAAGAACTATTGGATATATTTACATAAAATTTTTACCGAATATGTATTTTGCTATGTTCTCCAAATTGAACCACATTTTTGTGCATATTTCTCCAAAGAAGTTTATTGGGGAGAGTTAGAATAGTTGAAATTTTAACTATTTTTAACACTTTTATTTTAAATTGATATATAAAATAGAAATTAAATTTAAATATTAATAAATTGTGGTTTAAGTTCTTAAATAGACTGTTTGGATTACTTGCTATATACCCAAAATGTTGTGTTTAGATAAATATTTTCTCCGTAATCATGCACCAGGTGACTATCTCTTTTTTTCCTCCAAAAATTATCCCCATATTTATTAGTCCCTCAAATAAATACATACAAATATAAAGGTTTGAAAATGTGTGTACTATAAGAAAAAGTACAGATATTTTTCTAAAAAAATGTGAGTTTGTGAATTGCATTGTTTCACAGATATAATGCAATGAATTTGACAGTTTCTCACCATTTTTTCGAGGTTTAAGAGTGGCATGTCCCCTTAATGACTTGTTCCTCCTATATTGCACCGTTTTCGAGATAGGAACACTAATTCCGCAGTTTGCCACCAGGTAGCACTGCAAGTGTTCTCATAAGATAGCACATAGTCGCATAGTAATATTACACCACTTTTATGTCTATATCTGCAATCTTTCTGAAATTAGGGGGGTAAGTAACTTTAGTGGGCACCCTGTATATTAATATGCATACAAACTGAAACTGTGTCAAAACTTTTTGTTGAGTTAATAGATAGTTTGCAAATGAAATGAATAACAAACGTCGTCTTTAAAAATACAATAACTGAGAGTAAATAAAACTTCTAAACAATACTACAGAATATATTGCAAGAGGCTTAATTTTTAATGCAGCGCATTTGAGAAGAATTTAAACATCGTATTTTTATTTTATGTATTCGAAATATATGAATGCTTGACGTCAATGGGAAAAAGAGCATTGAAGGAAAATTATATTTTAATTTAGCAAAATTTTTTTTCGAACACTAAAAATAAATTATACATAGAGATTCGGAAAAATATTGCAGTTCATTAGAATCGCTTTAATTCGTTTTGAATTTTATGTCATTTTGCTATTTAAAATTTCCCCGCGACTATTACCCCAGAAGAAATTGAATTCTTTCTGAAATTAAGAATTAAAAAAAAATTGGGGAAACAACTAAGTTTTTTCCAATTTTTCTTGACTTACAATGCCATTGACAAAGTCAGAAAAAGTAATAGTTATGAAGGATAATGCGTAGAAATAACGATATAATATAATTTTTTTTAACCGTATACTTGATGTTTCCAAATACATCCTAGGTTTATAAATTTAGAAAAAGCTTTAAGTGCTTGTCTTTAGAAAATATAAATGTGAAATGTACGTTTAAAGGATATATCAGTCTGGAATATTTTCTTTTTCTCAAACGAACGAAATGTGAGAGAGAACATAATCCAAATCTGCGGAGACGGGCTACAAAGGGCTCGTTTCCTGTGATGCACAGATTAATGAATTTGCTTCCGCACATTCAGTATGAATATCACCGTTTGGGGCAGTTCTGTGATGAATATTCCCTCAACTCCATCAAATCTATTGGAAACAGAAGCTGATAGATTTGTGGACTTACTATGCCAGAGATTAAATTGCATACAAATTTATAAAATTTCTTCTATGAAACAACTTCACTGCAGGAGATTTTATTTTTCAACATTTCAAACGTTTTGTAAATCTAGATAAATAAGTATAAGGAATACTGAAAAAATTAATCCAATTTAATTTTCTAATTAAATTGGTGAATTTAAAGCTTTCATTGTTGAAATAAATCTTATTTACTATAAAGATCCCCTTTTTCGAGTCAAATTTGTAGTACGTAGCAAATTTTTATCCATCAGTTATTAAATTATGACAAATTAATTGAAAAACGAGATGAGGGAAGAACAAAATCTAGCCCACAGTTATTTAACTTCTAGCTTTCAGTTAAACTATTTAAATGTTATAAAAATACTGAAATTGACTTCGTTTTTTAAAATGGCTATGTTGGTGTGGTGCGGAAATATGTCGAAGGGGGAAGCAAAACAACCCTTGTGTATCTTTAGGAAGGGACAATAATCATACTAAACCAAACTTAGTCAGTTCACTAGAGTGGTTCGCAATATATGTTTTTAAAGAATTAGAGGGTGTACGGCCGCCTCGCCATCTAGGGCAAGACAATTTTGCAGAGGAATTCTGCAACCTCGAAACCTCGTCAGCCACTTTGTTACCTCGTGTATCAAATCCAAATTGCAACCAGCCAAGCATCAAATACGCCTTAGGTTCAGATGTTAGATTATTATTCAAATATAAATCAAATTTTAGATTCCAACAGAATTATATTGAAGATGAATAATTATAAAAAAAGAAAATCATGCATATATACGTAGATTTAAAAATTAGTCCGCTATAATACGTATCAATAAAACATGCCCGATTTTAGTTCTCCATTTATATTTATAGAAGATATAAATTACAATTTCTAATTTCATTTAACTAACCTGTTGACTTTAAATCTAATTTCCAATTTTCTTAACAAAAAACTATATTTTATTCTGGAAAAGTGCGAACTATATATATATATATGTGTGTGTGTGTAATTTTATAAGGGCTTAACACATAAATAAACGTTTCTTAAGATTAAGTCTAACTGATAACCGCTGGTGAAATTATTAACCGAATCTCGCGTCGTTAACTGTTGACCGTCACATGTATTAACACGTCAGGGCATTTGAACATACGACGTGTATGCATGCCGCGACGTACGTCCCAGTACATCGAGGTTCCACTCTTATTGTGTAGTTCTGAGTTTTGGTGAGTACTGAGAATTTCTTTTTTCTTCATTTTTATTTTAAATCATTGCTTTCAGCATTTGTTAAACAAACAATTTAAAGCTTTCAGTCTAAAGTTTGTGTAGAAAACATCGAATATTATTATTTCCACGTTCGCTCGGGATTTCTCTCCTGACGACGAGTCCCGGACGTTAGCGTTCTGTTTTTATTGGTTTGATCTCTTTCTTTTTCTAAAATAGTATTGTGTGATTTCTATTGTTAATATATATATATATATATGTGTGTATGTATATATATTGTATATGAAATGACAGAGCATTATGTTCAAAAGGGAAACAGCAAACAACTTAATAATTCTTTTCAAAACTTCAATTTTTAATTATACTATAAGTAATTTAAATGAAATAAATTAAGAATACTAATGGGTGTCAATAAGAACACAGGGATATGTGTTCATAGCATAGGAACACATTTATATATATATATATATATATATATAGGTTTACCAATGATATGATGATATGAATTAGGGCATTTTTCTGCTTAACGACATACGAAAAATCTTTAAAATTAGTCGTTACACAAAAAGCACCAACCGTGAAAATGGAAAGCGAATGCTAAAATATCTTTCTCCATTTCACTCATTTTTTCTTGTATTTTATGTAATTTTGTATTTTTAAGACAACTTTGGTTATTCCAAAAAAATGTTATTTCAATTTTATATTGAAATTCAAGGCAATCATTAATTCATAAAAATTATGTCAAAAGAGTTTTTAAAAATTTTAAATATAATATATAAATTGAATTCAAATATTTATATTTTGGAAACATGTGTCTTATTCACTAATTTAATATCTTTAGGTGTTTGTTTTTCATATATTTATTAGTGCACATTAATCAAAAATTCGTTGAGCGCTCGGTCATAGTGAGAAATATTTTTTTCTAGCCTCAAAACTAATAATTTGGGCCTAACAGTAAAAATTAACAAAAATCACTTATGAGATAAAAAATAATTTTATCAGAGTTTAAGGGTCTCAGAAAAGACATTTTGAATGCATAATAACTTTATAACATTTTTATGGTAGAAAATAAATAAATGTTAAAAATTAAATCAAATGCTTCAAAAAAAATAAATGTTAGTATTAGATAAAATGCATAGTATTTTAGATTAAAACATTTTTAAACTATGTTTCTACATTTAGAGCTTTTTTATTTTTATCGTGATATAAGTTTAATTGTTGCTTTCTAATGACGATTTCTCAATTAATTTATTTTAAGCCTACACCTCTCTTAAAGATTGTTTAGGTACCTTAACATCCCTAAGTTTTCAACTTAATTTTCTGTTGAAGGCACAATTTAATTTCAGACATTTCTTTAAAGTGAGCAACGACTTCAATTACTTAAATGTCAAAATACTTTCAGCTTCAACTCCATGTTTGGAATAACACGTCTGCTTCTAAATTGAAAACGTTCTTAAAAAAATTTGCTGCACATTTAAACGAACTTAATTTTCTGTTGCTACAGATATAGAATACAAATTGAGGCAAAATATTTCTACTAAAAGATAAGTCAAGTTTAGACCAACTTTACGAATCTGGAATTTAAATAAAATGGAAACTTTTACGTAGCGGTGAATTTACGGTTGGACAAATTTTGCTTTCTTCCAAGCCAAATGGAGGTTGTGCTTTCTTTGAATTCTGAGCATATCGATTTTTCTCTACTAACAGCTTCTTTCTAAAGTTGAAATTAAGCAAGACACTCGGTTTTCCTCTTCTTTATCTAAAAAACCCCATATGTCTGCGTATTCAATATCTGAGGAAATTTCTCTAGAAGGAAGGAGAGAGTAGATGACTAGATTATTGCTCAGTACAGATACGTGGGAAGAAAGTGGAGAAAAGTTGGAGAAAATGTGTGATTATAATTCAAACATTCAAATGTAAATCTGTAAAGTCTTAGAAATTTTATTCCTATTTATTTCATTTTTCGTATTTTAGCATCGAGGAGGAAATATACATAATTTTTTTAGATGTTTAATTTAGCCTATTACATTTTACACGCTTCAGCCTCAAGGCAAATCTATGTAAATAATGTTTGAGATGTTTCATTTGGTAGCCATTTAAACCTAACAAAGAAAGAAGGTTAATAGAAAGAATTTTGCCCTGTGCAAAATTTAAAAAAACTTACGAAGATCGTGTACTTGTGATATAATACCTTAAAATATTACTCAATTTTATCTTGTTTATTGGATTGCACAATGTAATGTCTTCTAATGAGCTCCCTACATGAACATTTCCATTAATTTCCTATAATTTTTCCAACATATCAGAAATCAATAAAAAAACCAGTTATTTAAAATAATATTATGAAAAGTAATCAGAAAATCAAAAGTTATTGAAAAAGTATCTTTGCAGAAATAATTACAAGATTTTTAAATTTAAACATTTAAAACAATCATTAAAAATTTCTTCAATATCAAATCCTGATAGATATTACTTTTTGGAATTGTATTCAAAAATTTTCTGCGTAATATTTAATCCTGTTATTCTCAGCGAAATTTGTATGCTGTCTTTATAATAAAAATAAAATGCTTCTACAGTTCGATCTTCGCAACGGACAAATAGCTTTTAATACTTCTGATTAGAAGAAGCCAATAATATATTAAGAAATAATTTATTTTAAATAATACTACATGAAATGATTTAAAAAATAACAAGCAATCAAAACTTTGAGTTATTAATAATTTTCATCAGTTCAGTTTTATGGTAATATTTATTTTATTCACCCCTCACATCTTTTATTGCTTTGAAAAAGGTTTCGTTTGTTTGCTTGATGGCCGATTCTGAAGATATAAGAGGCTATTTTGGCTTTGACAAAGGAATCAAATTATCCTTAGTCGGTCGATCATACCTATGCTTTATTGTGGAGAAATTGAATATGACATATTTTGGATCTATAAAAAACTAACCTTTCAAACTTCTTCAGAGATATAAACCTCACGAAACCTAGATTCAGACGATGGCCATAGAATACTATGTTTATCAAAAGCAAACATCACGTGTATATTCAGGGCTATTAAAAAGTAATAAAAGTAAGCCTAATCACTCCACAGAATTACCAAGAAAGTTATCATCCAAGCCATGAACATTATAGTGAATCCTTTCCATATTCCGAATAACCATGTAGCAGTTTTTGGCTATGAAATTTCTTATAAGGCTAAAGCTTCAACAAAGGTTAAATCTTCAACAAAGCTTTTCCAGTCTCTTTGAAACGCAAGATCAATTGTGGAAGATTCTTAAGTGTCAAAGGCCCTCTAAACAAACCCTCAATCTGTTGAAACGCTGTAACTGCGGCAGAAGCATTGCTGTTCGTTAGAAAGAGAGTTTTAAATAATGTGCGGTCTGTTAGAGTGGTAACTGGAATAAGTGTTTGAGGATAAATTGCACCATAATACCTTAGACACAAGATACTGTGTAACGCAAATCCATTGCTGCAAAGATCCATTTTCTCCCCTAGTGGTCGCGATGATAACGAATCATTTTATTTCCGAAATCGAAACCACATTCTCAGGAAAATATGCACCAACTCTGTTTGAGATTCGCCGAATAGTTTTCCCAGTAGAGAGCTCGAATACCTCCCGTTTCATTTTGATCATCCTTTACATTCTGTAAATAACATATTAGATTAGTTTAGAAAGCTCAGAAACACTTCAAAAAGAATTTGAAATTGTTTCTAGAACTAAGGATAAAAATATTTTGCTTAAAATAAATTAATTCAGTGAATTCTTATGTGATGTAATTAAATCAATGTATTCAATTTGCTGGAAAAAGACAATAAAACTAAAATGCTTTTCAAATATCTTCATGAATTATATAACTTGGGGATTAGTAAAAATAAGGATGGAAAAACCATTTCTGAAGACGCTGATATTGAAGCTTATAACTGTCTCGCCACAATTTCAATTCCAGTCCTTTACTTTTTAAAGGAAAAAATTAACAGATGCATGGTTTCAAAAATATTTCATTTTCCAGAAATTTTATTTGTTTGGAAACTTTCATCCTATTAAATTTTAGAATATTAAGAAAACTTTTAGCCCATTGATATAGATTTTTATGTCATTAGATTTTAAATTCTGATTCTATCCTTCTGCTACTATTATTGTTATGGACATATCATGGTAGTTTATTTACCGTGAAACGTTCTTTTCCAATTCCCTTTCTTATAATTCAATACGAATGTACAAACTTGACCTTTGATTGATAAACAACAAATTCTGCTGTCATTGTATGCAGGTGCTGAAAAATATAAATTTTAAGAAAAAAATATTGGAATATAAGTTTTTCAGCTTTATCTACGAGTTCAGATGAAACATGATGGATGTAAGACTATGTCCATAAAATTTTGATAGATGAAATATAATGAGTTTCAATATATTGTATTTTTTTAAACTTACATGAAAATTAAATAAATAAAAAGTTAATAATCACAATGTAGAACTTTTGTTTACTTTAACAAAATCAGACAAATATTATAAGATATTATTCGAAATTATATAATATTATACAAAATTATATAAGTCTCTTGATTTTACAAAAACGTGCGAGTCAAGAAGCAAAATTATAATTTAGTGAATAACTTTTATCCTCGTGAAACATTCATTATTTTGTTTTTTAAAACTCTCCTATTCTTAAGCACTATAAAAGATGCGGAATTTATCTTTTTTTCTAAGAAAATGACGTTTCAAATTCTAAACAGAAAATAATAAAAACCAAAAAAAAAAAAAAATCTAGAAAATCCTGCATGACAAAATCTCAATCTCTGATTAGATATTAGCGAATTCTATCGACAAATCAAAAATTCTTTTAACTTTCTAACATTTCATATGACAGTAAGCACTTAAGTTTCAATTTTGATGAATCCTAAGGTAAAAATAACGCCCTGTTTTGTTTTGACAAATTATAAGCTGCAATTATTTCAGGATGGAGTTTGTTATAAGGGGTTTGTGTGAAAAAATTATTATTTTCGTACATATAGATTCATTAGGGAATAATTCTTATGTCCAAGATTAGCGCATGTTTTGGATACTTTTTCTTAACTGAAAGTAAACATGGCAAACCCATATTGAGAAGATAATCGCGAAACATCTACACATAAATTCCCTCTTTAATTATATCCAGAAATGTGTGCCTTGTCTATAATATAAGTTGGCATCCTCTGTTCGACTGAAATACGGAAAGAATACACCATTAAAATCCGTTCGATGCTATTGGTAACTCACCACAATGCTTCCGAAAGATTCCTCGGTATCAGGTAATATGCTACCACAAGCTTGTCGTTAGGATATCGGTAGTTTAGGCTGTGCTCATTTGTCTACGTGACATATTTGTCTCCAAAGTTCTGTCACTCTAAAAATACCTTAATTGAGTTTAAGGTCTTTATTCGTGGCATATATGCATTATTAATAGTTACTGACATCGAAGCAAGCGCTCTGGTAACAACCGAATTCCCCACACGGTGATCTGACGACTGTCACGCAAGATTTAGAATGAGGCGTGCGAAATAAATGATCTTGGAGCTCTGATAGTCAAGTTTTTATAACCTTCATGTTTATCAGACATGATTAATATACCAAATTCGTAGTTCTCTCAATACATTAGATTTTCCTTCCTTAATAAAAGTTTGTTGCAGCCACCCCGGGGGAAAATAAATCTGTCAAATTTTTAAGATCTGAATGATAATGTTAAAACATTAAATCATTAAAAAAATTCAAGAATTTCTCAGTTATATATGTGTCATTTACTTTGGGCTACGACAGCAATATAACATATCCTGCATCGAATTTTGTCATATAAACTTATAATAAAAATACGCAGCTCTGACTTTACGTAAACGCATAATTCTAAATTATCACAATGCACATTAAAAAATCCTACATATTTTTAGATACAGGAATAAATTAAAAAGAAATTATGAGGAAAATCAATTACTAATTCATTTTTATTCAATAGAAAAATTTTTCCTTCGAAAAACGTGTTTTAACTAGCACATGTAAACATTAAATCACTTTTATTTAAATTCTCAGAAGCTAACAGAAATAAAAATTGCCATTTTGTACTTTTTTTCATCTTTTTAACTTTAAACAAAGGCTCCCATATCTTCTAAGATAGTTTATTTAGTATAATATGGATAAGTACCAAATAAATCTTCACTGCAATTTTGTCATTTCTGCTACACTCGTGGAGCTTTTTTTTCGAAAGCTGAATGTATTTCTATTGTTTATGCGATGCAAGATAATTAAATTTATCACTTTAACATTCTCGGATGAAAAAGAATTTCGGAGAATTGTAGTGAGAAACGCTTTTATGAACAATCCAGAACTTACCGAATGAATAATTTCATGATTGGTTGATTGAGAATAGTGTTTTGTGCCACAAAGACTAATTTTAGATCAAACATTACCAAACGCATGGTTGAAACACGTCTAAGTTCGTGGATGAATGCTTAGAAGAAACACTAATTAATTATAAAAGATAAACCTGGGATTTTCTGAACGAAATGTGAAGAAGCAAAATGGTAATAAGGTTATAATCAGAGAATGTATGACAATTGTTAAGCACAATTCAGAAATTTGAATGCTTAATGGTAAACAAAATTTAAAATTTGTGATATATAAGAAAAATCCATTCAATTACACACTACTCCCCGCATTTATAAATGAATCAGATTTTAATAATTTAGACTGTTTTTGAATTATGAAAAAAAGATTTAAGCATTGTTTATGTAAACATCCGAAATAGTATTTTTCATGCAAAAAAATTATGTAATTTCAGTGTTTGCCGAATGAGAGTGGAAATCTTATAGAGAAACTCCTTTGCTTTTGAATTTACTTTGTCTCAAAATCAACCTAGGCAAAAGTATTCCATTTTAGAAAATTCTTTTAATTTCAAGTTCCGAAGATCAGACTCATATACATGCAGGATTGCACCAATGAGTCTAGACGAAAAAAGAATTCACCTTACGATTATTTATGCGTTGTCCTTAAGGCTATAATTCTAAAACTTCCTCTAAACAACAAGTTTTCTTTTAAGAGTTACTGAAGCTAGAAATTCCAAATTAAGAAATAAAAGCAGTATTCGAAAACATTTTGAATGTTTAAAAACTGTTGAATTTGAAAATTGATATCAACTCTCATGTTTGCATAAAAAAATATACCAATTCAGACTCTAGGCTATGCTGCTTTGTCAAAGAATTGCAAGCATCGATGTACTTTCTTAGAAAACAGCTTTCACTGCGAAACAAAACATAAACAAAAATTTGTAATTAGGGAGGCATATACATTTACAGACTAACTTTTGATAAACCACGGATCCGCAACTAGGTTCATTTTCAAGGACTAATAATGTTATAAAGCTTCTCAATAAAAATTCTCTTTTTCTTGTTTTCAAAATTTAAATCGATGCTTTAATATACATTTTAGATTTTTTTCGTTTGCATTCCAAAACATTATTTTAAAATATTAAAATAGTCAACAGTTTAGAAGTAAAAAAAATTTGTCTTTATTTTCATTAAAATAAATACTGAATTTGACATTTGATTTTGAAGAATTTAAATATCTATTATGTACTTTATAAAATGAAAATTTTCTTTTTTGTTGTTTAATGTAAAAAATCTTCTCATGGTATTTAATCTCTTAAAAACTTTTAAATTTACCCATGCTACCATCAGTTACATTTACTTAGATCTTTTATTGGTCTTGATCTATTCTTCTTTCGACATAAATGAATAGAATTAGGCGTGCAGAAGTAACAGAAAAGTCTATTGAATCGGTATAAAAAATATTTCTTTTTGAAAATGAAGTATTGAAGAATTATTTTAAAAACAGTAATGTAAATGAATATAATAGAAATAAGTAAGCGACAAAAATAAATAGCATCTTCGAATACAAAGTTTCTTTAAGAAATGAGAAAAAAATATTGCTTGTTTAAAGACACAATTTTACAAGAAAGTAAAAATAGCTGACTTAGTTTACACGGTGTACCGATGGTGTATGTTGTCGGGAAGCAGCCGTTCACCATGTCTCTTTTAAGAGATTTGTTTCTTACATGAAGACACTTAACAAACTGGATATCACACATTACAAAACATTTAAAGCATATCAATTAATATAAACCGATCGAAACATGGTTAGGGAAAACTTCAATCATGGTAGGGCGCCATTTCGCTTCCTTCCATCACCCAGCGTCGGTCTTTCCCCCAATTCAACGTCTCTTTCCGTTCTTCGGCTCTTGCGTTCGCGAGGGGGAAGTGAGGTTAGTTCTCACAACAATACATCCCCGAAGGTGGAAACTGGATACTCCCTGTAAGTTCTGTTGGCATCTTTATTCCAGTAAAGAAGCTGCACAGATTTTGGAGTGCAGATGTTACAACGGGAGAACAATCTTTAAAGTTTAGTTCAAAACAATTCAGTCATAAATATACTCCGATTCACGGAAGTAAGATCACCCTTTCAAATTAGAGAAGCTATTAGAAAAATGATTCCAATTTCATACTTTGGCAAACTTGACGAAATTGCCCATTTTGAGTCAGGATCATTAAAATAAAGATAAAAGATTCTTCAGTTTTAAGTCATTTGAGCAGTCGTAAAACTTTAATCCGGGTTTGTTCGTATCGGACCATTGGTCAGAAGAAAGCTAATGTAAAATTCAATTTTCACTCTAATGAGTTCCTCGTATCATGTTGGCAATCTAGATGGTACTGAAACGAAGGTGTACAGTTACATGAAATTTTACGCTGCCTTTCATTATTTTATCGTCGTAGCAGCGCAAATGAAAGTGAATACACTGATTAAAATGACCTTCACTTAAAAGAGCAGGTAATTTATTGCTCTTTGTTCAAGTGTAAAGTATAGGTAACGATTCAATTAATTTATCCTTCAAAGCATTATACACCAGTGAGAAAGTTATTTACACAATTCTATTTTAAAAAATTATCTACCTAATTTATAGTGCTTCGTGTAAATTAGTTATATTACACGATCCTAGATAAACTCTCAAAAGTTTAAGTGTTAAAAATGTTTTTTAATGGTTTCAAGTCTAATTAATTGCATTAAACAGTCGCTTAAACATTGTTTCTCCCCGTAACAGTATAGATGTGCTTTTTTCAAACAATTTACTAAGAGTTTTCTTACATTTTAGAACAAAATAAAAATCATCTTTAGTAGAATTTCATATTTTTCAAGACTTATTTTTCATTTTTTAGTAGTAATCTACCATTTCATGGAGATTAAAAGCATTTCTTATACAAATAATAAATGTAAAGGATAATCACTAATTATTTTTTAAAAAATATTCAAGTGAAACATTGCATATTTTTTATGCTTGTTTGTCTTCAACATTTTCTGTCTCTGAATTTGCTTCTTTATCTTGCTATTCTGCAAACAAAACTTTAGCTTTTCCTTAAGTATATGGATATTTCTTTTCGATTTAATATTATGATAAAACGTTGAGTGCTTTTTATTTGAAATATCCCCTATCTTTATATTTGTTATGAAACCGCAATCTTTTACAAGTTAATGTCGAACATTCGCCCGAAATGTTAAACTCGATAAAATAAAATAATCTTAATTCAAGATTTCGTTTGCTTTATTTAACAACTGAATTTTATGTATGAAGATACGCAGGGTGTCCCAAATATGTAGAAAAACTATCTATTTCCTTAAAAATTGAGCTAAATACATACTTCCAACTACAAAGTTTTATCAAATAAGGTTTTTGTATGGAAACACTTTGGCGTCTGTGGAGGCTGTTAATAAAAAGTTAAAGATACGACGGTAAATTTCTAAAATATAATTGAGATAATTACAACTACAAATTTGGGCATTTTAGAGGTAAAGCTATTCTTGAAAAATTGTATTTCAACTGTAATCTATTAATACTTTTCTAGCACTATTTGCTTCTGAGCAGCTGAGCCGCCACTGCTTTGTATAGTTGTAGAAGATTCACAATTGTAAATATTTTTGTAAATACTTCACTTAATTTATTATTTGACCATCTTTTAGATTTAATATGAGTTAATAAATGCATTATTATTTCCTGATTTCGACCTTTTAATAACTCATTGAAATATGTATATTATCCCTTAAATACATCGAAATACTGGATCAAACAGCAGTTAGTGGTATGGAAAACTGGTATAAGTCAATAACTTTTCCTTCAAATATCCCTGTACGTTTCGCAGATAAAATCGTGAAACTTTGTTTATACATAGATGAGTTAAGAGAAATATTTACTCATTGACATTTTTCATTATGAGGGCGGTATAAAAATTTAAATTTTTAACTTTTTATTATCAGTACCAACAGAAATTAAAGTGTTTTCATATAAATTCCCACGTAATTTGATCAAACTTTGTAATTGGAAGTATATGTCTAGAACGAATATTTAAGGAAATAACCGCTTGCTTCACTTTTTGGACACTCTATATAAGTGATTTAAAGCATTCAAGAAATCATATTTTGCTGTAGTTGGCTTCCAAATTAATAATCCATACGGAATAGAGTAACTTATTACTGTTTGGCAGCTTTTTGTATTTTGATAATTTTATTACTTTAATTGGAGTTCTGCATATTAACGTTATTTTAATTTTTCGTTAGCAATTCAGTTTGAATTTTCTTTAACGTTAATATAAAGATTAAAACACAAAATCATGTTTTCCATGTTTTTTTCTGTATTAGCAAAATTGTAATCTTAAATGGATTAAAACTCATTTATTTATAGTACTTTCATCCTTAAACATATTTTTAATTAATGTCTTTTAAATCTATGAATTCAGAGGCAACCATAATCACGGACTAAGACACTGTTAGACATTTAAGACTATATAAAGATATTTTTTTAAGTTAAGCGGAAAGCAAATGTAAGCAGCAAAAAAAATCGAACATAATGTAACGAAATTAGTATGAATAATATTCTATGTCACATCGTTAATCTCGCACACAGATTCTCGAAGGAATACTTAATGGGATTAATTTTCATCTTGACGTTCCCTTTAGCCTTTATTGTTCCTAATTATATCTTATCCATTTAAAAGCTATAAAGACAAGTTAGCTCCAGAATATTTGATTAACACAATAAGTCTTAGCCTTTTGTGCTTCTCTTAAGAGTTATATTGCAAATTATTTTATACTCTTTCCTCTCTTTCTCTGTGATGACAATATTTAAGTAAAAGTTTCTGGAGAAAAGGTGAGTAACATTAATTAAAGATTCATTGCACATTTATTATCGTAGTCGTAATCCAAGTCCACAGAATTATTTCCTTGTAAGTATTCAAGATTTTAGATATTTGTGTCATAGTAATTAAATAAACTTATGCATTTTTACTTACAAGTTTTATTAAGAAGCTGTTAACAACTTTTATTTTAGACGTGAAGCTGTAATATATCCACGAAAATTGTCACCAACACTTTTTGGGCACAATGTATTAACTTATTAAAATAGTTAATAGTGGATTTAAAGATTCTGTTTAGTAGGAATTTTTTCCCAATTACATAGGAACAAACGCAATGCCAAAAGACTTGTTTAAACGAAGGATATTAACATTTCATTCCGATTTTCATAATGATCAAAGAATAAACTCTTGCTTACAAGGGAAATTATATTTGTTTGCTCATAATCACCCCTAACATGCTGGCAAGAAATTCTGTTTCATAAAAATAAAGTATTCGCTAAATCACCTTCTGTCCTGATCACAGATTGCATTTCACAGGGCGTGCTGTCAAGATGAGGTCAAATAACATCTGCCTCACATGCTAATGATGCCTCGAATACATTGTCTTCTTTCGGCTAGTAATTTTTTATTCTGTATAAATGCCATTGCTTCTGCACTTTAAATACGGTAGATGGAAGCATACTCAAGAACGCTAGATTTTTTCAATTTTGTAATTTCGTTTCTGGCCATTCATAATGACTTTCTTTTGTCAATAGGCTGTGTAACATAAGCGTCCCATTTCGAATTTTACTAATTACGTGCACGTACTGATTTCAAGGTTGCGCAAAAAGTTCGAGATTCCTCCTCGGCTTTTAACTTTTTTCGCATACATGAGGTGCGTTTCAGACAAATGACATTAACCTAGTCTCGCTACAACTGCCGATTTAAAAATATTTTGATGTTATGTTTATAAGGTAGCTACAGTCATAGTCAAAATTGATTTTCTAAACCACACCTAATCTGATGACAGAAATTATTTATTGCGGTCCAGCTTGAAAACGAATTATCTTCAATTGAAAATACTAGTCAAAGTCCTGTCAAACTCCGTATTTTATGTAGGAGATAGTGGGGTAAAACCGGATACCCTTGATTCTGGCGCTATTAATTTTCTTATCCAGCAGAGAGATACTGAATTACACTCTACTAGTCAGGAAAAAGGAACAGTCATAGTGTTGTGTTGTAGCTGTTGAATTCACTGCATCTATGAAGGTTTAGTTGTTTTAAGACGTCAACTCGCTAATGCTCGTTTGATTTTAAACTATTCTTTCTAAAAAATCATTACTGATATAAAAACTATATATAGTCCAGCTTATTATACGTTTGCTAAGAATTTATACCTTATCAAACAATAAAGATTTACTCCAATAATTGCGCTGTTCTATTTCGTTTCTCATAACATCTGCACTCAGGGTAAAACCGGGTACTCGAAGTCGCGTAAGACCGGGGCAGTCAGTATTGATGATTCCTTCGATTAAGACAATAAAAACACATAAGACGTTGATTATTTATATTTTAATGATGTATTTTCTAATAAATAAAGAAGAAGGGTTAATCGAATATAAAAACTGTCTTAGCTGTGCCCACGAAAGCGGAAGTGGATAGGAGGAAAAACTTCTCTATGTGAATTTTGTAACTAATGTTCTTAAATTGTCATATAAAGTAAAAAATGAGTGCAACTTTTGAACTGAAAACCGAGTTTTCCTAATTTCCCGTAACGTTAACCTGTGTATCCGGTTTCCCTCCACTAGTGGGATAAAACAGGGTCGGGTGACTTTTTTATAAAAAAAAAATCATTTATAAAAAAAGTAATGAAACTGTGACTGTTCTGGAAAGATATATTGTACTCCGATAAACAATGAATATTTTAATAAAATTTGACAAGCTCTATGTCGAATATTTTAACTCCAACAGGCCTTCGAACCTTAGCTACCCGATTGTACCCAACTTTCCCCTAAATCACTTCGCAAAAATAATCAATGATGTTTACCCAAAAATTAGAGCAATGGATGAATTTGTTTGATTTCCATTTGCCATAGAAAAATTATGAAAAATACAATATTCAGATGAAATAATTTCAGTAAGTTATTTGATATACTTTTCTTATTGAAGTAATTCATCTGATTTCGCGACCCACGCTTTACACAAAGCAATGAAATCAGCTTTATTCACCAGATAAATAGCAGTTTTACCTGACCCGAAATTAAGGCTGAATGTAACTAAATAATGACTGTAGGGGTTTGTATAGGAAGTGATTTTTCTTATTATCGGGAATCAGGAAACTACTCAAATATAATATTTTAATCCGATTACCTCTTATCTAATGATAGTTAGTTGTTCTTAACACACTCTTCTAATGTTTCAAAGGGTCTGGGTTTATAGATTACTTTAGATTTGATTGGCCGAAATGAATGTCTGGATTAATTCTGCCTTCTCGGTGGAAAGACAAATAATGCAAGTCCCAATGGCATATTCATTAAACAGTCTTTCCTTACTAATCAAATTCATTGACTATCATTCTGAATACTAAAGACAGAACTGAAATAAACATATCCTCACGTGTTACATTTAACTGAGCTGATGGTACAGTATGTTCATTTATACTTCATACACCAAAAGAAATTTTGTCATCTCGTGGGATGTTTTTCATTACCATCAAGCACCCGTCTTGAAGTTTTTAAACCTTTCGTTTTGCTTAAATTATCACTTCAACCATGCATCCGCCCTCCTATAAAGTTTCGATACGAGCTTAATTAAAATATGTGCGAAAGATATTTGAAGCTTAATTTTAGAAAATAGTTATCCAAGCCAAATATTTATTTACGTTACTGTATTCATTCATTTTTACCGCTTTGATTAATAATGGTTCAAGATTACATAATTATACGAGACTACTATATAGTTTTACGTTTTTATATGTGTAGAAGCAAATTATCAATAATACATCGCTCTATTACTCTTTAATACAAAATTTATGTTTTACATCAGCATTATATTTTAGGAAAGCAACTCTGACTTTAATATACTAAAATATACTTCATTTCTAAATATAATTGGTAATAATCAGAAAGCTAGGAGAAGGCCGAAATTGCGCTGATGTTAGAGATTACAAGTTCATGAACGTCCACAGATCATTTGGTTCTGTGATACAGAGCACAGCAAATTACCTAGAGGATGGAAAGTCCTTCTAGTTGTTCATTGTGGTAGTTTGGACCGAGAGAGTCATCAGGGGTTCCAAAATTTATGCAGCCCACACCACTTATGGTAGGAAATCATAGTGTAGAGTGAAATGAAATCAATAGTTCAACCAGATAAGGATTTTCCTATATAATTTTTAGAAAACAATTTGCATATTATAATTTTCCTTTATCTTGCATTTTCCTTTAACTGATCGTAGGTAACAAGAGAATTTTATTTGAAGAATCACTATTGAATTAACTATGCAGATCTATAAATACAGAGCATCTTAAAATTACATGTTTATTTCTTTTTCATTGCTTTTAGTTGAATAAATAATCTTTAGCAAATGATTTCTACAATCAACTAATTACTAAAACTCCATGCATACCAAATAAAAAGATTTTAAAAAGAAGCAGTTCTGAAACATTATGGCCCTCAATATACATACTTGATTTCTAATTGTTTCCAATCTGCATTACGTTATAATTTGTTTAATCTCATAAAGCTTAATGATCAGAAATATAACGTAGAAAAGAAAGCTGTTTGCTTACAAATTGTGTTTGCCCGTAAACAATCAGTGATTAAAATAAATAAGTATTGAAGCGATTATTGATTTTAATCTTAGCTGGTTGATATTTTGAAATAGGAAAAATAGTCTCATTAAAATGCCGAAGGAAAATGGATAAAGCAGAATCGTTAAGCATGGCTTATTATGGAAAGCATAAAAAACACCCTGAAGGGTGAGATTTCTGCCTCTAATAAATTAGAGCTGGTTCATATATACAGGTTTGTCTTAATGCAAAGCTAGGTTGTATTAAAAATAGAGGTTTTCTGCTCACTTGTGCACTGCGGGCTAACATGTAGGCTAATAATAAAACTGGCTTAGATGTTACCCTTAATATCTGCTCACAATTCATAATTACGAGGATATCCCCATGAAACATGCCGTAGCTTCAAAATGTGTTATCATTCGAATGGATTCTATGATTTATTTACCTATAACAACTAAATATTTGAAGAGAATTCGTTTTTTTATTTTCGTCGTAGCAAAATTTACTTCAAATAATTAGAACGCGAAATATACATTTATCGCTGTACATGATTTTCCCACTCTATTTTTCGAGAACCAGCGAAACAGAAAAATATTATTCTTGACTGCAATGTATTGCTGTATTGTAGCAATATATCATTACTTTAGGAGAAAATATTACCTGAATTTCCATTAATCTGTCACAGAATTGTTAGCAAATGCAGTAAACATGAAAATTAAGCAATAGTCTCAACTAATTGAGATCATGATCTTGTACGAAAAAAGAAAGAAACCGTTAATTCGACGGGAAAACTCCGTCAAAAAATATTTTTGCAGTTTCAAACCAGACTATGAACTTCAAACGAAAAAACTGTAGGTTATAATGAAGTCAATTCATGCTAAGAAGACACACAGAAGTGTGCACCGAGTCAATTTAATTTTAGATTACATGGCTCATCTGGGAAAAGGTACATCGGAACGCAACATAAGACATTATGGAATAAGCTATTAGATGACATCAGCACTTTCTTTTGACCTCATGGGAATTGACCTCATTGATTTAATCTAGAAGAATCTAAAGATTGTTTTAAAATGGGAATTTTAATTCTTTGAAGCAATCCTGAGGCCATTTTGGTCTGATGGTAAAGTTACAACTTCGAAATATAAAGCTAGTAGGTTCGAGACTTAAGTTGACCGATGACTTTGTATGGGGTTCTGGTGCTGAACAGATATGTCTTATGAGTTAAGCACCCTGAATTAGAGTGGTGTTGAAGCCTAGAAAGGTGGGTGTCGATTCATGTATCAACCCTTTTATTTGACTGTGTTTGAAAATTTTGAGATCAGTGCAGAAATAGTCCTCGCGTACCATCAGAACTATGAGTTAACCTATCAATTTTAAACTGAATAAGTCACTTCATTATACGGCGAACATTCATGAAATGAAGAGGCATTCAGATACTAAATTTATTTTATAAGTGGTTCAAAAATGCTAGACTGAATAATTAAAAATATTAGAGGATTTTCTAGTACAGAATATGAAAAACAAACAAATTAATTAACTAGTTTTATTAAGTTTTGTAGCAAGTAAATATATAGTGTTTTATATTTGAATTATTTTTCCACTAAAAGTTGTTTCTTCTATTCAAAAATTAAGTAATATTTGAAAAAAGTGTTTGATGGTAAAGCTTCACACTTGTGTAAATGCCAACAAAATGAGTTACAAATTAAAAACTTCCTTCTGAAATTTTGAAAAATTCTTTATTTCAAATTAATTTCAAAATTACTTTTCACCGCTGCAAATAACAGAATGCATAATTTTCCCCCTTTACAGTTAGTCGAATAATTTACGAAAACAAATTAGATGAACTGACTCTATGCTGTTTACTTCTTAAATTATCAAATATAAATCCTTCAAATAGGCGCTGTGCAACTGACAGCCTACGATCGATGGTCGCATTATCAGTAGCTCGTCATCTGAAGTTGTTGCATATTTTAAACTCAGAGTTGAAGTTTCTGGTGAAGGCATTCCAAGCGAATTTGTTCAGATTTACATATTTTCATAATGCTGACGATATGACGAAATCTTACAATGGAACCTTCAGTACATTTTTTTTATCTGAAAAATATCATGGTTTCTTATAATGCTTTTAATTGAATAAATTCATGCTCACGCGATATGAGTAATATATACGGTGCGAATGTGATTTTAGAAGCCATAGAGCATTTTGAGGGTAGAAAAGTACCTTAATTCGAGTCAAAGTAAATGCAGCCTTCGTTGTATGAAAAATGTCATGCATAGTTACTTTCGTTATGTAACTGCGGCATTGTGATAATTAAGTCCAGAGTTGAAAGCGATCTAATTAAAATGACATGATAACTTTTAATTTTTAAAAAATTACTGTGTTTCTAATTTTAAGATGTCAAAAAAAATAACAAGTCATATCAACTTAGTATAGTTGTATATTTTACCTCACTATGGAGTCATAATGTGAAACATCGGAAATACAGTTTCACTACCAGCCCAAATTGTAAAAAGCTTTAGAAAAAATTGCATATCTGAAGTTTGTTGCCTCATAACATACGTTTTTTAAAAAATAATAGAGGAAAAACTATGTATCATTGGAAAGATAATTTAATTATATTTCAGTTCAATCCTGTATGAAGATACTTTTATTAAATAAGTAGTAAAGAATATAGAAAATCTATGATTTACAACATTTCTCACATAGCCAGTCAATACTTAGTAAACTTCAAGATAAATTATAGCATTATAAGACAATCCCATGAACTAAACTATGCTTTTTTAACTCTACAGCTGTTAGAATTGTAATATTGCACTATATTTTCTTTTATTTGGATTTTGTTCCTGGTTGCTTTTGACTAAGCTGTACCTTTAGTTGGTTCTAGGGTTCTTTCCTTGTTCTTAAGGTCTAAGCTGTTTCAAAACCATACCAGCAATAAAATATGATTGCCTACAGTCTCTTCTTGCACATATTTGTAGTATGATATGCACCTTAATCCTGTAAAGCTTCAGCTTTGTCTAAAATATACCATTGGTGCATTTCGGGATATTCATATTCCCATTAATTTTTCAAATCATGCTCTCACCTATTGATGTCATGAAACCTTAGCTTATAGCACTTACTGAGTGATTCGCGGCAAGTGTGATGCTGTCAGAAAGTTAATCTCCTCTAAGTGTGTTCTGCATATTTTTTTTGCCTTCATAATCAAAAATGCAGACTTAGGTAGCATCACTCCAAATACCGATTTTTCATAGTCTTCACTACGTTTTTAACACGAATTTAACCGAATTTAACCTATTCCACTTGTTTGAGAGAGAGAGAGAGAGAGAAAATGAATTTTTCCTGAAATTCTGCGACTTAAAGAAAATTCCTGCAGTTTGTCCCCAACTGCCCTTCTACTTAACCTTACATTTCGCTTCTTATTTCATCTTGTTTACTCTTGGATCATATTTTCGGTCTCAGAATAGAGAGAGGGTATCTCGATAATTTTATCATCAGTTGTTGTTGTACACATTTCTTGCCTTTATCAAATTGATTTTTAGTTATAGAATCATTTCAAGCCAGTTTAAAAATTTAGAAATGTTACCTTCGGTTAAATCTTCAATAATATTTCACCGTGTTTCTTTTGAACTGTAACATTTTCTACATAACACTATTATTTTGCATCGGATCTGGATAACTAATAAACTATTCTGCGCCGTTTGAATAATTTTATTAAGTTTTATAAGCTTACTAAACAAAGAAAAACAAAAAAGCAACGCAAAAGCAACGTACGACGTACCAAGCAACTTGATAGCAATCAAATAAAATAATGAAAAGTATCTTCCTGATATGTTCAATGCACGAAATGAATATCTGAAACAAGGTTAGAAAAGGTAACGCGATATTGGATTTCTAAATTCTCTTGCGAATTGATCATACTGAAATGAAGAAAAGCTACTTAATATTGGATTAATCATGTTGGGCTCCATTTGTTTGGTTATTTAACTATAACGTTAAGCAAACTGACTGACTACTGGATAATCTTTGCTACATTATATTTTTAATAATATTATCTTTCCCCTTATAACTACTTGTTTAATATTTGCTGACAAACGAGAAGAGGAGACATCAATAGCCATAAAAAATCTTTTCTTACAAGGTTTCTACAAATTTAGCGATTGTTTAGCAAGGTTTGGCGATAACTAATGTGTATCAGTTCTCGCAAATTTTTCTAACATTTCATAATTTCTGCACACTTTTAGATTTAATCCGCAAACATTATGAAGTTGAGCTAATGGATTTTATATTGTCATTATTAAAATTTATTCAATACGCTTGAATGAATTACTGCACATCTAATAATTTTGATTGCATAAAAAGATAGCAGACATTTGTAAATATGTATAAGATAGTTTATTCCTATATGAATGGAAAATTTTGAAAGACCATAATCAAAGTCAGAACTTTTTATTCTAAAAAAGAGTTTAAATGATTTCCTTTGAAAAAATTATGTATTCAACAAAACATATTAAAAATGATTTTTTTCCATGAAATTACATTTAAATCACTAAGAAATGCTTTTCAAATTATAATTATTATTTTTGTGAATTCCTTTCTTATGCTTAAAAGATTAATACAGCTTGGAATAATAATAGTCATTATTTTAGTTACTTAAGTATCTCTTTTTAAGCCGAAGTCCATTTTTCAGTTAGTTTCGTTTCATCTTGTTAATGCAGATAATATTTAGATGAAAACGATGCAAACAGTTTCTTATGCGCTAGAATATGAATCATGTAAAAATTATGAAGTTTAAGCCAGCAACCTTGTGAGAATAGTATACTTAAATTAAATCGCCATCTTTTCTTTTCCAAGAAAGTAAAATGCATTCAAAATATTCATTATATTTAAAAACGCTAAACTGTGCAGAAGAATTTAAAAGCATTCAAGAAGATGTATATTTCTATTAAATCACCAATTGATGGCTTTTTCTTCCACCTCTTTTATTCTAAGTCTAATTATATTCGAATACTTCTAATGTACTATTTCTTATCATTTAAGAAAGTTTAAAAAATATTTCCCACAAAGCCCACTAAGGAAATTTAAAACATTTTATCTGATTGGAGCTTCTCTGTAGAAGAAAATTTATTTTAATGAGGAAGACACTGAAAAATTAAATAAGTTTAATCTGTCTCTTTATAATTTATTTATTTATTCAAAGAAAGCACACTACAGAGATGACTTCATTTACAGAGTGCATGACCAAAAACATATAAAAAACACAAGCCACAAAGTGAATTAAAACACAAAGAAATAAAGTAACTCCACAAAATACAACAGTGCAAAGCTCAAAACCACATCAATTATAAAAATGTAAATACATAAATGTTTTAAAACGAAAGCACGCAATTACAAAAGCACTAAAAACACACTGAGAGTCCAAAAGTCCATGTTGCATACCGCGACATTAAAATTATAAAAAATCACACATTTTTTTAAAAATTTAGAACATTAAATCAAAAAACCATTAAAAAAGCAATGGTCAAAAAGTTAAACACACACAAACACTCAAACGCATAAAAATCTTAATATGTATCTTAATATAATAATTAACTTTATAACTTAAAATATCCATTTAAAGTTATAAATTTAACTAGACTTCTTAATTTCGATCGCCTGTGTTTTAATGCACTTAAATAAGTAATAAAAATAGATTACTCTTTAAAATGAAGACTTCTTCCAGTAACAAAAAAAAACTGAAATACGAAAGATTCGCTTCATTAATGTGAAAACGACTTACTTTTTATTTCTCATCTTTGAAAATTATTAGAATATTGTGCTAATGCATCTGATTAATATTCAGGAATAAATAATGATTCACTTTATTCAAACACTTTTCGACCTCTTCTTATTTGAAAAATAAGCTGAACGATCGTTCATAACTTATTTTACACACAATTAAAATTCTCAGAATGTCTATTGTCTGAAGAATTCTCTATTTTATGACAAAATAGTTTCCTATGAGAAAAATTACTCTTAGGAATTCATAATAATAATATTTTCCAGTCTTTGACATACACGTGCGTAGATTTTGTCATTTATTCTTTTCTTCTGCAGACATTGATTATCTAAGCAATGTTATCTGTTTGAGTTCTGATGAAGAGTGAGGATTTTTTTTATCAATGGTTCTTATTTTAATCAGAGGTTCAGACGACCTCATTTTGAAAAGATGTCTCGATGAAGCTATGGAGTATTCGATTTATATTGATACAGAACTCATCTCGAGAAGAATATTGGTAGTACGTTTATGTATTTTGAACAAGAAGTGTTCGCCCTGAAAAGTAGTAGAAAGGTGGTAGTTGCAGGTTGCATAAGGATGTTTTTGATTGGAATATGATAAACGTAGAGCTAGAAAATTGGTAGAACAATATGGAAATCAATATCTGATATACTCTATCTTCTATTTATTTACACAGTAAAAATTACAGATCTTACCTACCTCGAATGTCGTGAGGGTGTGAAAAGCCGATATATAGATTTGCAACAATAATGTTGCTGCTTTTTTCCTTTTTCTTATAAGATGAAATCTCCTTTTCTGCTTCTCATATCAACTAAAATAATTTCGCTTTCGATTTGATGATTTATTTACTTGATAAAACCACTTATCTTGCAGCCATCAGCACGAATGGTATTTTTAAAGAAATAGTATGGCTGCTTATACGTTTTCGTGGTTGATTGATTGTGGCATTATTTTTTATTAGTTAGCAACAGCCACGAATTTTTCCCTCTGATAAATTCTCTTTAATTCAAGAAGTATTTTCAGTACTCATTATGTCTGAATTTTCTTTACCTATTTTTTTTACAAATACTTAGTATATTTGGTTAATTCTTATAAACATCGTAATTCAATCTAAATATATAAAAACAGTGGTATTCATATTATAAATTTCCGGGAATGTCGTTTCCATCTAACAGGCATATTAGTTCCTGTTAAAAATTCAAAACTGAGTTACCGATAATCTATATACGTGAACTTCGCTAACATTTCGTGTTTGACATCATTTCAAAGATGAGCAGAACCAAATTAAATGAAATACGAACAAAATAACATTCAATACATTCAATTTGGTCTGAAAATGGAAGGAAATGCCAAAGAATTTACAATTATAAGTTTCAAATGAACAGAAGTCATTAAAAAGGTACAGATTCAAGGTAACCTAAGGTTTCCACTGCTGGTTGTTTGCAAATTTTTCGCAATTCCCAAAACTTTTCTTAGGTTATTGGGTCGAACAGTCGAATAATTAAGTACTACTAATTAGAATAGTGCATAACGCTCTACAAATACAAGATTGTTATAATTATAGTTCGTTTATTCAGAAGACTCTACAGCCGATTCTATGGCATTAAACAAAACAAAATTTCACTAGAACGTGGTACAAGGGATGCGCCCTATGAAGACATGAAATTGTGGTGCACTGTCTTGTATAAGAACGGTATTTTGAACGTAAAAAGACTTTATGTTCAAAACTGAATTTCTTCAGGGTTTTAAGTTAAAGAGAAAATGAAGCTCAAATGCTTCGGTTATAAAATAAATCTGCAAAATTCACATAAGATACTGGCGCAGTGCTAACTATTGAGAAAAATGTTAGCTTTATTTTCTATTTTCTACTTTTTCCTCCTTCTTTTTTCTCTTTTAATTTTTTTGGAATTTCACAGAGCTCATCACTAGTATTACTGAAATTTTGTTCCGTTCGTTTGTTCGGAAGTCCAGAACCGGCTGTAGGGCCTTCTGAATAGGTGAACTTTAATTATAACAACACTGTATTTAATTAAGCTTCTCAAATAAATATCGGTTATCATAACTTGCTTATAAATGTTTTCTCACAAAATTTAGAGATCCAGCTTGAGAATTTAACGCTGAAAGCTTTTCAATAGATGTTAAATAAGTAGGTACTTCACATATTAAAAAATTAAAAATATATTTTTATAAACTTCTGAATTTACAGTCTAGACATCCTTAAGATCATTACATTTTACAGTCTATTCATATCTTGAAATCAGTGTTTCTAATATCGTGTTTGAAGAAACTCATAACAATAACTTAAAATCTTAACGCCAGAAACCTAAAAAAAATTGTAAGTTTTTCATTCCTTCAATAAGAAAAGTATCTGTAATACTCAACAGGTGTGGTTTCAGCAATGTTTGAATACAGTATACTCTCTATTATCCGTGCTCATTCCGGACTCATAAAAAAATTTTAAAGAGAAACATTTTCACGCTTATCATGCATGAAAAATCGACGTTGATGTTCGATCGAGAAATTAATTCCGTAAAACTAGTCAGCCGTGACGGCGGAAGCTAAAGAATAGATTTTTTCTTCCTTCACGTGCAATCTCTACCGGTTCAACCCCTAATTTTCCAAGAAATTAATCATCCACTTTCTGCTAGCTCATTCTTGTACTAACACGCTTCTCTCTGACACGTCATTCTTTAACTTTTTCGTCTTCTTTCATTTTCGCACGTGTTCCTTTAGTTTCTGCGTCTTGTTTATCGTCAGTTAGTAGTAGCGTGACATTTTTTACTGGTAAAAATGAGTGGTGGGAAACGAAACGTTTTAAATGTTAAACAAAAAATTAGAAATCCTTCAAAAACTTGATAATGGAGAATCAGCTAGTACTGATGCAGACGATGTACTAAATGAGGAAAATAAAATTTCTCATTCTGCTGCTCTACAATCTGTGGAAACTTTGTTAGATTATATGGGACAAAGAGGATTTGATTACGATGACATTACTGCGGTTCGTAAAATATGTGTCGATATACGACAAGACATGAACAAACAGCAGAAGCAAAGACGCATTACAGATTTTTTAAAGCAGTAACTGTTAAAATGAAAATTCCTAGTTTGATGTTATACAGCATGCAAATGTAAGTAATTTTTATATTTTTGTACTGATTTTGATTTTTTTCGTTAATAAAAAGGAGTTTTTGGATTATCCGTGTTTTTATATTGTCCGTGCGTTCCCTCCAGGTGATTAACCCGGATAATCGGGCGTGCACTGTAGTTAGTTGTAAAATATTTTATTTTTTCGCATATAGTCTACCTTAAACACATTTAATATTTTGGCATGTATTATAAGAATTTATCGAAGTAGACTTTCTTATTCATATTTTACTATTTATAATAAAGGCACCTTTATTTGATAATTATGTCCTTAAATATCATGAATATTTAATATGCATTCCTATCTTCGGTACTGATTTCATATGTTCATTTCTTTCAGGCATTTACGGTTTTGGAAGAGCTCCTTCTGTCACACGGCATCTGCATAGCAGTTAAAGAAAGATTAACGAAGGATTCCGGCGTTGCTGGAGAACTCCAATATGACAACATCGTCAAAAGAATCATGGCTAAACCAAACGCAAAGGGTAAAACATAATTTCATTCTAAATTTACATATATGGTATCCACGACCTTGTAACTGAAGTCACTAGCTAAAGTACATAAAAAAATAAATATCATTTATCTCAAAATTTCGGAAACCCGGGTAGCTATCCATCCATATTCTCTGAAAATGAGATTGCGCTCCTCCAAGTCTATCCTTTGCTAGAGAATAAAAGGACTGAGGGTCCAAAGACCTAATGTTTCATATGTTCTCTCCGGAAGATTAACACTGAGTTCAGAACGGGGTAGTGTGGTGATAAAGCTATAAGTAAATACATAACTGCTTAATTTATGCAACCGACACCACTTATGGTAGGAAATCAAAGAGTAGAGTGAAATGAAATCAATAGTGCAAGCATATAAGGATTTTTCCTATATAATTTTTAGAAAACTAATTACATACTATAATTCTCCTTTATCTTGCGTTTTCCTTTAACTCATCGTCGGTAACAAGAGAATTTTATTTGAAGAATCAAAATTGAATTAACTAGGCAGATCTATAAATACAGAGCATCTTAAAATTGCGTGCTTATTTCTTTCCATTGCTTTTAGATGAAGAAACAATCTTTATAGCAAATGATTTCTACAATCAAACCCATTAATGTTACTAATACTCCACGGATACCAAATAAAAAAATATAAATATTTTAAAAAGAAACTGTTCTGAAACATTATTGCCTTCAATATACATACTTTAGGCTTGATTTCTAATTGTTTCCAATCTGTATTACGTTATATTTTGTTTTAACTCATAAAGCTTAATGAACAGAAATATAACGTAGAAAAGAAAGCCGTTTGCTTACAAATTGTGTGTTTGCCCGTAAACAATCAGTGATTAAAATAAATAAGTATTCAAACTATTATTGATTTTAATCTTAGCAGGTTGATATTTTGAAATTGTTTTTCATTGAATTGTTTTTTCCCACTGTACATCAAAGATGAGCGTTAGTATCGTGGAAACGATTTAATTGGGCTTAGAAATGTTTGTTGTGATTTGCCAAATATGACATTAGTTTATCTTGAAAACTGGTCCAAGAAGTCATCTATCTTTTAAATAACTTCTTTTCTTTTACATCGTGGTAACAAAGTCCCAATATGACTAATCAGGAATTGCCATGAATATTTAACACTAGATAGACGGACAGCGGTCGTTTTGACCGCAAATGAATTTCAGACACTCATATTTCCTTTCTTCGATTTCTTATTCCTTCATTGACTTTTCCTAATTGATCTTAAAGAACCTGTGAAAAAAAGTTTATTTGATTATTTGTTTTTTCTTGTTATTTTCGATACTATTAAAGTTTATACTTAGAAAGACTGACTGCAGTCATTTTGACCTAACCCCCGATACTTGTGACTACTAGAGTCACCTCATCTGTTTTAAATGGGCACGAGGTGAATAAAGCACGACACTAGAGACGGCACTTTCCACAACCAAAAGCCAGAACCACTTTATTGAGAAACAAAATTCATAAAACAATTTACAATTTGGTCATTTTGAGAGCTGAACAAACACCATACCCTATGTTGCTTTTTCTACTCTATTTTTTGTTATGTATACTCTTTTGTTTTACTACTCTTTTAATGTTTTGTTTTGCGACGATGATTTGATGAGACGGAATATAAATGAGACGGGAAGGGGGCTGAAAATTGCGATTTTCAGCAATTCTTTTTGTGCTTGAAACATCTACTTTATTGAAATCACAAATATTCGATATTCATTTTTTTGGATGCTCTTCGCCTGTTGGGTGATCTGTTTTCTCTCATAATGTCGGGAAGAACCATTGGTAAAAAAATGTTGTCGGAAAAGAAATTATACAAATATTTCCTAATTCTGATTCTGAAGAAAAATCTGATTTATCACAAGATGTATAATATCCCAGCAAATGAACGTGAGCCAACTTCATCGGACGGATGTTTTACAGAAATTGCACAAAACAATCTCTTCTCTGAATCTTAAAATGAAGAAAATTCATCTATAAACACCGATTCTCAGCACGCAAATACTTCAAACAGAAGGAGTCAAAAGCGAAATAAAAAAATGAGAAAACGTCAAGAGGTAACATCTGTCTCAAAACGAGCTCTATGAAGGAGTAGCAGAGATGTAACAGTGTGGTCTGCAGTTCCTTCTGTTACTGTTTCTTTAGCAAGACGGCAGCAGCACAATGTGTTGAGAGAAGTGCCTGGACGAAGCTCATTCGCCACTAGGTATGCAATTCTTGGGAATTTTACTAGTGTATGCAGAGTCTTCATAAACGAAAATTGAATTTTAATAAAGGTATCAAGTAATTAATTAATACATTCTCCGAAACTGTTGTAACAGGTAAAATTCTTGAAAATTAGACTGATACATTTTGTGAAGGCTTTGCCTTATTTATAAGATTAATCAGAGAAGAAACTAGAAAACTAGAGGAAGAACACAGTTTGGTGGAATTCCAGGTTGGAAAATAAGAGAAAAAAGTCAGAGAAAGCGATACTGAGCAACTGCCAGGTATGAAGAAAGAATTATTAAAAGATAGATGTACAGTATAGTGACATTTAGATGTAACTTCCGATGGATCCTTAGCCATCCAGACTAAATCATTCACTTGCTGAATTATGGATAATTTAGTTCAGTTATTTTACATTATTTAATTAGGTTATTTTAATTAGCATTCCTTATCAGTTTGAGATTTTACCTAGAAATGTAAATTTCAGCCAATACATTGACAGTTAGCTAATAGTTTCAATAGTTTTGTGTAAAAGTACTCTACTACGTTTTGTCACAAGTATTAAAACAAGATTAAGGTTATAACTGATTAATTTAACTAAAATTTGCAGACAAAATTAGGAAAATAAATTATAAAACGTATCACTCTCATAGTAAAAGCTCATTTGCATTGTACAAATTAGTTTAGATTCCTGTGTCTTAGGATAATGTGACATGTAATCATTTTGCTATACTGAAAACTTTCTGAAATTGAATATATTCTTTCCAAAGAAGTCCTTTGTGTTCTTTGTCTGTGGATCGAATTGTGATTTTGTGTTTTTAATGGTCTACTGCTCGCGCCAATTTTCAAACATTTGTAAATGATTTTGTATGAATCCCACAAGAAAATTTTGAGAAAATATGCTTTGCGATCTGAATGAATAGAATAAATTTGCGAAAACGAATATACGTTAATTCCTTTAAAGAATGAAAGTTTATTAAGCATTTCTAAGATTTGCAAAGAATAAATGAAAATATTCCTCACAATCTATATTTTGAAAATGGAAGAATTTTGCAAAATTATGAAAATTTTATTTCAATAAGAGAAAGAGTGATTAGATTTTTCTTGCACAAAATTAACCGTTATTAGTCACTGAATAAAACAAAGCAAAACGCGGTTACCTAAATCTTCTGAAAATAAATACGTATATCGCGTTCATTAAACTTTTACTTCCTCTTTTCAAATAAAAACATATAACTTAAAAGCTGCGAGATTTTCTTACAAGTTAAATGATTAAGGTAGGTGAGCCAAAGGTGGCCAGTGTTCCTAAGGTAGCCCACCCCTCAAAAGTAGAATTAATTCCATTTTTAATTACAACATGGTGCTACTGCATTGTAAATCATGAATCTTCTGTGCACGTGCTTGAATTTGAAGAGATCCCACTTGATCGGCCTCCATGGTATGCGGTGATTTCACTCTTGAGGAGTAGTCGTTATAATTTCCAGGTAAGAAGATATTTTAATTTGCATGTGTTTAAATTTTTAGAACTTTGAGTTATGATACGTTTTTTGAAAGCTTATTTTTCTCTCTTTAACCACATTTACTTCAATTCTAATAAATTTATCATATTAATAGTTTCAAGTCGTGCAAATAGCGACCATATGCATACTCCCAAGGTGGTCCGGGTTCGAACCACCTTAGGAAACAAATATTGGAATCAATGTTATAAGCGTAATTTTCAAAATTTCTACTTAAATATCTGAAAAACCTTATTACCATTTATTGTAAAATTTATAACAATAAAAGTTATATTTTTTATTTAATTATTGAATGGTGGTTATAATTTTTTTTGCATATCAGAAAACTCTCACGAAATCTAAAAGAAACTTTTGTTAATTCTTGGCCTAGTTATAAGTATAAACATAAAGTATTGAATATCGTAATACTCTTTTAGAAGTAAAAATAGTTGGTTTCTGAGTATTTTTTCTTTGACATTTTGAAACTGATTTCAATATATGAGCCACCTTTTGAACACTATGCACCGAAGGCGGCCCACCAGCTACGATTTTGAAACGGTATTGTAAAAATAATAAAATTTTATTTTACAAAGAAAAGTATACTTGATATAAGTTTGAGATAAGTGTAAAATGTTACAAAAAAAATCAGCCACACACACCTAACCGGAAAATTTTAAAAAGTCCTCAAAGCTTAACTATGGCCACCTTTGGTTCACCTACCTTATGCAATGCGAAAATATAGAATCCTTTTGAAAACATGTTTGCGTACCTCGAATAAAATTACGATGAAGTCTGCAGGGTTATGGAAAAATGAAGGAGATTAATATGAAAAATAAATCGTTTTTCTCTGGCAATTAATTTAACTTTGGTATATGTTTTGAAACTGAAATTTCTTTAATAAACTATCATTGTTCTATTTGCTGGAATTTTCGAGTCTCTTTGGGCACAAAATACAGCTTTCTATACTCTCATCAAAATAATGATTTTATAAAAGACATGGATTCGATAAATTCTGTTTTGTTCCTAAACAATTTATGAGACATCTATTGCTTAGAAAGTTAAAATCAACAAATTAGTGAATATTCTGCTGTAGTGTCATATTTAAATGCGGCATATGTTACTTTATCATATTCTACTTAAATATTTTCCTATTAAGAAGGCTTTTATCGTCATATCAAATACTTTATTTCAGTGAAGTTATTGAATATTTTGCTGAATTTAAATCATCTTTCTTATTTCATAGTTTTCAAGTCAGGAAAATTATAATTGCATTGGGGATATCAATTATAAGGCATAAAGAAATGCTTTGAAAATACTCCATTCGCTATTCCATGCTTTAAAGAAATAACAAAGAAATATAGCTGCATAGATTCACTAAAAATAATTAGAAATGAGATTTACTTTTATTTGATACAGTATTTTCAGTTCCTTCTAAACACGTAATGAAGAAATTTTACCTCATCATATTTTGTGACTCTTATGAAAGAGGAGCATAATCAAGGAGTGGCTGTCTTCTACGATTTCGTATATATGAAGTTATTTTGCTGCACTCATCTAAAACCAATATTTCCAATTACCGCAGTTTGATGCACAATCAGTGTTTGCTTCCATTTGAAACAAAAAATATTATAGAAAGATCTGCTTATAATGCAATGCAGTAACTTGACATGCTGCTTTCAGATATTGCTGTGTAAGCCGAAAGTTTCAATAGATAGTGCGTTGAAGAGCAAGCGATTTTTAATTCTAGCATAATTTAGGTATGTTTCAATAATTACTTCTACTTTTCTTGTCCTAATCTTTACGAATATAAAAATGATGCACAATTGAAAACAGTGATATATTTAACAAATATTGTAATATATGTATTGTTTATTTAATAATATTTTAACTTTAGGTATAATTACATGTATAATGAAGTCAACAAACCCATTTAGTTAAAGAAAAGAGTTTCATAATTTATTTTTGAC
Source organism: Araneus ventricosus (assembly GCA_013235015.1). Taxonomy (NCBI): domain Eukaryota; kingdom Metazoa; phylum Arthropoda; class Arachnida; order Araneae; family Araneidae; genus Araneus; species Araneus ventricosus. The sequence continues at coordinate 373,166 of BGPR01000274.1, read as the reverse complement.
TGGTATCATATTATAAGAAGAAATAAATAATCTTTGTTTATTTTAAACTGGTAAATGAATAAAAACACATACATTCAGCATTAAATTCTCAATTCAAAACTTAAAACAAGGAAAATTAAAATATGGAAACACATTGTAAAAATACAAATGCATGTTGGATTGCTGACATGGAACAAAACTTTAAAACAGAGGTTCTCAACCTGTGGTACACGTACGACTGGGGTACGCGAAGGACTATTTAGGGGTACACGAAATCAAAGCTGTTAATGGCAGAAACAAGAAAACATAAGGTATTAAAAAAGTTATAGAATTTTGTTTCTCCAAGTGAATACTTTCTATTTAATAACTTTAGCACTTTAATAGCTGACTATTACAAAGTGTAATTTTTAGCTATCCTAATAAGTTAATACGAAATTAATACTATACTGCTTTCATTTATTTTGGCGTGGTACTAATAGAATTGTAAAAATGGAATAAAATGCAAAATCAAAAATAAGTTCTGCAAATGTTATTGATTCGTTTCATTTCACTTTTAAGCTAACTTAAGCTAACCTTAAAACTATTGATAAAACTTCTTTGAATAAACGGATGGTTGGGTGGGTGGAGTTCGATATGATAGTAGGGAGTACGCGAAGACAAAAAGAATAATGAAGGGGTACACGAGAGAAAAAAGGTCGGGAATCCCTGCTTTAAAGGAAACAGTAAGATCATTCTCATGAAAGAAAAGAGATAAAACATTTCTTAACGAAGGATGTGAATTCATTCACAGTGAATGTGATGAATGAATGTCACGTGATGAATTTTAAGTACTCCGTTTTTTCTGAAAACGATTGTATATTCATGATGCTATGGTGCATAATATTCTGGAATCAAAGCGAGATTCGATGCCAATGTATGTTCTTTTTCATTATCATATTTTCGGAAGCATACTATCACTTCCGCGAGAAATATTTTGCACCTATTCAGTAATAGCAATGTTCACTACAATAACAATACTGCAGGCATAAATCCACTGCGCTTTTCTAAATAAAATGATGAATCATCTGGATGAAATCTGCGTCGTCCCTACTTGATTCTTAAATAAACACAGTCTACAAAGAAGGCAATTTATACGCACGTAAAACGCATCAAGGGAGCTGTTCAGATTTAATTTTAGAAATCCATTGCGCATGTCATATAAAAAAGGCATGACTTCACAGCTCAGCATAAAACAAAACGCAATTAGATGTTAGGTGACATGCTTAGTTACATTTTCTCCTGGAATGATTCCGTTAAGTTTAGATTATTGATTAATTAGATTAAATGAAATCAATTTGAGAGCTATAATAAGGTTCTTTGGATATGGATATCGTAGATTTGAAATGTTGTCAGATGACGACATTTGAAACGGTACTTCCACCCATTCTTCCACATAAAAAACAGGTGGATTCAATGTGCTGCAGAAAATTTTTAATCAATTCAGCAAAACTAAAAATGAAGCTTTACTAAGGAAAATTCAAGAGGAATCCCGTAGTATCAATGAATGCAACTCTTGCAATTATCATAATGCATAATTGGTGTGTACCGATCTAACAAATTACGATGATAGAAAAATATCGTATGAACAAATGCGTTTTCCTTATTTGTTGCGCTGCATTTAATTATTAAATTAATACCTGTCTTCTAAGAAGACCAACCGAGTGTTTTCAGGTAGAAATGAAACTTGTGAAAGACGATCTTGAAAATGAAATTAATGGTTTCGAGTTAACGCCAGTTCATTATTCAGAAATAAATTGCTTAAAAAATTTTATGAATTAAACAGGACTATCTGTATTTATTTGTTTTGTTTAAGAAACCATAGGAAGTCATTTTACATAAATATTCGTCATTGCTTTTTAGGAAGATGCATTAATAACACAAAGAAAATTACTAGAAAGAAAATTGCAATTCGGATAGCTCACAGCTTTTCTTGAATTCGTTACTTTATTTATTTTAAATAACAGTAGATAATTTCAAAGTTAAAGGAAATACACAATTCTATTAATAATACACGAAATTTATGAAATTTAAAAAAATGTCTAAATTAAATACATTATAAAGTATGGCATTAAGAAAAACACAATTTTAAGATCTATACTAATCTCATTTTTGTTGATAGTATATATAAATAGTAGTTTTTGATAAAAAAAAACCTATATTTGTATTTTAAAGAGTGAAGTAATTAAGAATGAATGAATCTAGCAACTTGACATGAATGCTTTTCAAACTGAAATGCTGTTTTTTATTTAAAACTTCCTCGGGATATATTTTAAATATAGATATTCTGTTATGGTTATTCAAATTTTCATACATCAGAATAAAGCGATTGCTATCGGTGGCTCAAGGAAGACAAAATTATAGTAATTTATGTCAATCATTTTGTTAAAAGTTTGATTTGCATTAGTTTAATTTTATATTAGAAATTAGAGTATTTTGAAAGCGATAATATTAATATTATTTTTTCTTATCCCCGCAAAAACATTGTCGTTAAGTTTTGAAAACCTGTAAGGCTTGCTTCAGCTTGACTCTTTTCGTAAAATTACTTTCTTTCAATTTTAGAGATGCCAAGACAGGTGAAAAAAGAAGTAAAGTCAAAATAATCTAGCGTTATATTCCGAATATTATTTTGTCTCAAGGTGCATTCAATAAAAAAATAATAATTTACAAAGCATGGAAACATATGCTTTAGCGTATATTTACGAACGTAATGGCACACAAAACACGCATATGAGTTAAAAATCTACAAAAATAATATTCTCTGAAACGAATAAACGCTAGATTTGTTTTTTCTTACAGCAATGAACTTTTCGGTGGTGTGGAGTGTTGTGCCTTTAACTTTTTGGAAAAACTTAGCAAATGTACCGTGAAATGTGAATGAATGCACGTAATGAAAGGAATTCGGAGGGAATGAAAGTTTTTCGAAACTCTTAAGCTGGTGTCATTAGCTCATTAAGCCTTTGGCGGTTGTTTCATGCTTTCCCTTTTGTGTTTTCGAATCTTAGTTTCCATTGAAAAGTTTTCTACAGATGCGATTGAAACACCGTAACAATCCCGAAACCGAAGGAAATATATTCTTTGCTTCTTTTAGAATTCGTATAAAAGGATTCATCTGTGATTTTACTCTTCTCGGCAACTTTTATTTATTTTCTGTGATATTGAATTTTGAATTCTATGAGTTCTGGCTCAGTAACTTCCCTTTTTATACATAAAACAATGATAAGTTTTCTTGTAATGATTATAGATTTTTTTAAAAAATTCAGGAATGAAACATATACACTAATGATTTCATCTTAAAAAAAGACGAATTTAAGCTCAGATATTTCTAAAGTTTAAACGAGACAAAGAACTGAATGCTTGACAGAAAAATTACCAAATTTTTCAATTCCATTTTTTTTAGAATCTTAATTTTTCTAGAATCTAAATCTGAATTTATTATCTTCAAATTATCTTTACTATAAACTACGTAGAAAAATAATTATACAAATCGAATATTTTTCTGACTTCCATTATTTAGCAATTACCACTCAATGGCTGAAAACTATAACCTTTAAATGCTGTTTCTTTGATTTTAAAAAATTTATTCCAAAATGAAACTTTAATTTCTGCCACATGCTTTTGTAATGAAACAGAATATTTCTATATCACATTTAACTTCCATGGTCTTCAAAGCATTGTTACAATATACGGATATTACTGAAGTAATTTTGCACAAAATCTCGTAAAGCAGACGTGTATGCCAATAGCAAGCGAATATCAGCACAGTAATGGTCAGCGAAATTTGTATAGAAACGGATTTTAAATTAGCCTAACAGTGGAAGAACAACGGCATTTCAATTTAGAGGCATATGTCTAGCACTCAGAGCAACGGTTTTCATATAAATGCTGTGCATTGCTCCTCCCAGATGACTAATTTTCGCAGATGTTTAGCAGATATAATTGAATACCGAAAGCTATTAAAACATTTCTGTAATCATGTACAATAATATTCAGAGACAAACAAGTTCTGAAGTTAGTACTAGTAGAACTAAAAAGAAATCAATAATGTTAAGAAAGTAAAATAACGAAGTTACTAAAGTTATCGATTAATATTCACTCTCTTATATACAATTTCTTGATTGAAAGCAAAATAGCATAAATTTTTAAAAAAAAATAACAATAAAGGAAAAGGAAGAAACCAGGGAAGCTAGAAAATGACACATTGTAATACAAAAAAATTATAAAACATACAAAAATAGTTGTTGTTAGCATGCAAGGACTATCCTATTCGTTTCAAACGTTCTCCTGCAGTTGATTGTGAGCAATGAAGCTTGTCATCTATTTCCATTCTGGTAATAAGTGAATCTGTCTCGACAATTATCCTCAAATCCAAATGTTTACCGTTATTTTGTAGCACATATCTAAATTCGTCCACTATATTGAAATTTTCCTCTCGGTAATTTTAAAACCTTCGCTGGAAATAAAATTCACTTAGAGCCTTGGGATGTACTGAAAAAATCTCCCTAGAAGCTAAAATTCATTAAGCAGGATATGGAGAATATGTTACTTATCAGAAATACATAAATTATTTGTAAAAAAGGAATTATGCAATAAACTAAGTAGAAAAAGGAAGAGAATTATCTGTAGAAGATAGTATCTGAAAAATGCTATAACGGAATCAATTTAATGGACTACGTCTGATCAACCTGATAAAATATAATACAAATTTTCTTTAACGGAAAAACTAGTTTTATTGCTATTTTAAAATTTTAAGCAAATTTTAAATAAAATCTTTAAAAACCCAACCTCATTTAATTTTTACTTGCTTGTTTTCAAAAAATCGTTCAAGAGCCATATTGAACTACAATTATGTAGAGCTCATTAAATTGTTAATTTCTCAAAACGATGTAGACGCAAACATTTTTCTTCTCAAATGAAAGTATATGTCTCAGACATAATCCTGTAGGCTTCCAAAATATCTATTTTGTGATCTAAGTTTGAAAAATATCCACATAGTTGAACAGTAATTATCAACACTTTTTCCACATAAGTGCCCACTATTCAATTTCAAATTTAAATGCTGGAATCGAAGAAAAATAATGAATGTGAGAAAAATTTTTGCAACAATAAACGGATACAACTTTTGTTTTCCCTAAATACAGAATCTTTTTATTTTTTTAAAAAATTCATTGTCTTTTACAGAATATTTTGAAATATTCTCCCAGGCCCTAACCATTGCAATATATTACCTGAAATACTAAAAGTTCAAACACGCTACATTCACATTAACGCCACTGTATACCCCTGAGGTCGGAACCCCAAGGGTCCCCTATCAGTTGAATGGGTATACATAGAAGGAAGTGCATCCGTGCTCCCGTAGGGAAGCATGATTGACCTCACATCTGTCCTCGCTTCCGTTAAGTCGTCCTGACCCCCGTGCGATGTGCCCAAAGGAAGCAGAGCACAGAGGGTTTTTTGGATAAGTGTAGTTGTACACATACTGGCCTTACGGGATATCGATTGGATTTACAGGGTAAAAGGGCATAATTGAATGTTGAAAAGATTATTAATGACTGGTTATGTTTTGATAAATAACTCATTACAATACACTTGATATGAAATTGGCAAGAATAAAAAAAATCTTAACACTGGGAAACAGAATAGACAAGTAACATAACAAATCTAGGTTATATATAAGAAAGGGAAAAAACACATCCTCCTGTTTGAGAAAAACATGTACAACAATATACAGTGTAAGAACAAATCAGAATAATAATAAAATAATAGTACTAAAACTCTAAAAGAAGGAAAGAAGCATGGAAATTTGAACTAATAATAACATGGTGATGATTATGCATTGAAAAGAGAGCAAAATTTTGAAAAAACTACTCATAACTTGAACATGAGAAGCAATTTCAACAGGGAGGAGTCAAATGAGGATTCAAAAAGTGCTTTGATGCCAGGGGAGGAGTGTCTAATGATTTTGAAGAGTGTAAATAGTTTAGACAATATATACATTGAAGTTAGTTGGGTGGAAAGAGAATGTCGTCATTTTCAGAGATAAAATTAATCAGTTTTCTTATCTTAATTCTTTAAAATGGGTTGTTGAGGACTCTTTTCCACCAGAGATGTTCTAGGTCGTTTGAGAGCTCGGTAAGATTTACATTTTTTTTAAAAATGAATCCACAAGTCGAAAAAAAATGTTAGCAAGCCAGAGTTTTTACAATGCAGAGAACACGGCTCGATTCTTTTGTAACATAAAATTAAACAAAAAATATCCAGTAAGGCATCTAACCAGAGAAAGCACACTTTGCACAAAATTTTCCTTTCCGAAAAATGTATAATGTAAAACATTTCAAATTAAAAATGACGTTGTTAAGGTGGATATATATACATATATATATATATAATAATAATATATATATATATATATATATATATATGTATAATATATATAATATATATATATATATATATATATATATTTTTTTATATATATATATATATATATATATATGAAATATTTATTTTTACTAAAATATACCTTGTTCTCCTTTATGCTTCATTATATGCACAGTACAAAGATCATATTACTTTTTTACACATGAGCAAACTAATGGCATGGTAAATAGTCTTCTGGTTTCTGCACATGAGGCTAATTGCATTTTATCTCTATAAAGAGCACTATTCCATCAGCACGCCATAAAATTGCTAATGACTCCCCAAGTGGAAATTTAAGCAACTTCAAACGTGAACTTAAGAGTTTGCCTTCGCTAACGAATTCATGTCTGTAATTTTGATGTGGTGTGGCTTTTCTTTACTTCATAATAACTTGCTTCCTTGCCACAATTGTTGAGGGAGACGTTTAACTTTCTCATGGTTAATTTTAATTTCGAAACTTCACGTGATTTTATATAATTTTAAACGAAGAACTATAATTTATCCGAATTAAACCATGAAGAGGATATTATCAAAATTAAACTAAAATAAGTATGTGATAAAAAATTTCATACAGTTTTATATTAGCATGACTTCATCTAAGAAACGGATATCTTCTTAAAATGACAGAGGCCACGATGACCGAGTGGTAAGGTGCCGCCCCCGTAGCCGAAGGACCCCAGGTTCGAAACACGGTTCCAACGAAGATCCGCCGTGTTCTGGGCCTGTTGCATGTCAAATTATACGCAGGGGTCGAAACATCCCCCCGCCTGCGTGGCGCAAAAATACCCACACTGGCCCGGCCTACCCAAGAAGGGCGCAAGGCTGGGAGAGGACCAGCAGGGAGAGAGTGTAGAAGCTTGGGTGTCATCTTCGTCATCTGACCGTGGTTTAAATTTACGACGCCTGTCCCAAAATAGCCCCCGTGTTGCATCGAAACAAAACGGGGCGTTAATATAACTAAACTAAACTTAAAATGACAGCTTCCATATATTTTAGGATATTTCATGCTACGTTTCCAAAGAAAGCACTGCTTTATTCTGAATGTACATAAATTTAAAACAGTCCCATCCGTTGTAATTTAGAAATGATTAATGTCGCAGACTATTAAAATAAAGGATTTAAAGTAATTATTAATTAATTTTTATCTATTTGAAAATAGTTTGTCTTTCCCCTCTCTAAATATTTAATTTCTTTTTAAATACTTTAAAAATTAAAATAAATTTAATTAAAACACTTTTTAACAACACACTTTAATTTGTGTACTAAAAATTTGAAATTTTTGATTATAATTCTTACATGCTTTTTATCATTTAATTGATTATTCTTTATTATAAATATTATGGAATCATCAAATAAACTTTTTCACAGATTCACTATTAGGTGGCTCCAGTAGTAAGGAATCAAAATGTAATTAAACGAATCGATGCGCTGATCAGTAAGTTCTGAAAATATTAAAATAATGTATTGGCATTGAGAACACACAAATGTAGAAAATTTCGAAGTTCAGCATATCAGAAAGACAATGGAAACTCAAATACAGAATTTCATCTTTACAAACAGGAAACAAGTCCAGTTCAGTAAAAATGTGTAATGAATAAACAGCATTAAAGAAGGATTGGGAAAAGATAAGAGATGCAGTTTGACAAAAAAGTACCTGCAAAAAAGGAAAAAAAAGATATGATTCAAAGTTATTTAATTTCATCTTTAGAGCAAAGCTAAATGAAACTTGAGATCTAATTAAGGCGCGTATTTCGGTGAAATAGCAGGGAAGTGTTTTGTCTTTTTCAAGTTGACGGAAAATGAGTTCCTTATTAATAATCGATCTAATTATCAGGCATGTAGTGATATATAAGAGTCATTTAAGTGAAACATAGACAAATCATGTAACGTCGAGAATATTTGTCATTCGGCCACAAGATGGCACTGAAGGCGAACGGGCGATGTGACGAATCTGCGCAGAGTGTGTGAATTCCCAGAGACAACTTTGCTACTTGAAGTAGGCACTTGTAACTACAGAGGTGTGTGCTGGATACATCTAAGCAGTTACAGTGTTATTCAATTTCAACCCTCAACACTATTACGATACGTTACACAACTTTCGAAGGACAATGAGAGCAAGACAATTTGTTACGAGGTGTGATTTTGCTTCAGAATCACACAAGGCCACACACTTCCAAAGCAACAAGAGGATACTGCGTTTTTCCGCTGGGAACCGCTTGAATCACCCTCCTTATAGACCGGATCTATCGCATTGCGATTATCACGTGTTTGGTCAGTTAAAGTTGGCCCTGAAAAGACAAAACTTTACTTGCACTCAAGCGGTGCATGATGCTTGGAAGAGTGGTTCTATCCTCGAACTTCCTTTTTATTCGTGGAAGGTATGGAACAACTTGTACCACGTAAGGACATTTGCCTGAATAATGGGTGGGTGATTATCTCTAGGTTCTCTCGCAATCTCATTACCATGTTTCTCGATTGTTGCATTGTTCATTTCATAATAAAGTATCTGTAATTTTTCAGACACCAGTCTATATTTCACTTAAACAACCCTTATAATTAGACAGTGCCTACTTTGTGACTTGAGATTTCACAAATTAGATATGCTAGGGAAGTGAAACTCCCTTAGTGGTATAAAAATTGAACCGAAATTAAAAGTTTTATGAAACCTCAAAATTAAAAACGAAAATAAGTTAAAAACGCATTACACAAAAATAAGCCGCTTTCAGTTGCAACTCAAAGTAGGAAAAAATTCTTGACTTATATAAATCGTTTGTTTTAACAACCCTGAACCTCTTTTATATGTTAATTGTTTTTAATTCCATTGTCTGATAAAAAATAATGTTCGAAACGTTATATTCCAAGAAAAAACTGACAATGATTAAGAAGTTAGTGTCTGTTTTAGCTACCAACTTTACTTTCATTTTTTAAAGATTCAGCTGTTATAGTATCATCTCCCTTTATTAAATAAAACCCACTGAAATATTTCTACTTCGTCGGATTTCTTTAGAAAAATTGTTTTTACTGTAGCGAACTAACGATGCAGTATAAATGCAGTTTCATTCATACACATTCTAAAAATATTCAATGATAAAAATGTTTCCAAGTAATAAAACAAGAGCAAGAAGCGCTTATAAACCATGATAAAATTCCCCGTCCGAAAAAGTTTTCTGGCACTTCCTGTTTTATATTTTTCTTAGATAAAGCAGTTATCTCTGAAAAAATATAAATCTAAAGAAAATAGGAAAGTAAAATATTTGATAATGTATAATGAATCGAAATGCGGCCACAGTTTTTAAGTACTAAATTTTTTACAGAATTTATCTTCCCGAGTCATTCTTTTTTCGGAGATTTTAATTTCGCAGTTCGTTTTTTTTGAAAATATTCTGAATTATAAAAGGTTTCACTTCTATCAAAATAAATAAAAAACAGAGTAAATATTATAGCTATGAGTTCAATATTTTAATGAAAATTTTAAGTTTTCAGTTCAGGTCAGGTTTAAAAGGACTTGCTTGCCGACTGAAATGAATTTTGCTTTTAAATATGTGTACCATTTGTATACTCATCAATATGAATTGCATATGATTGTGGCTTTGTAAATAGATTTGCAATCGAATTGATGCAAGTCAACCTATTTTTATTAAATATTCGATTTGTGAATTTAAAACTGTGACAATTTGTTTATCAGCTTAGAATTTGTAACAGGATTCAGGTCTCCTGCATTACACTTTATACGGAATAAAATGTTTTGTTATAATTTCTTGCGAAGAATCTTTTGAATGGCTTTTATGGAGACACCGTGAAAACAAAAAGCAATAGTAGTACTCATCCTAATGTTAGATTACAAAAAATGCAACTGCATCATTTTTCGGCTTTACCAATATTTTTAAATAATTTAAATCTTCGCCACCAAAGTTTCTTTCGTATCTTGTGGCATCTTTGGCAACTTTTAAAATTTCAACGGTAATTTTTTAAAGTTTTATTAAATATCTTAATTTTTCTTTATTATTTTCCTTGTAATCAACTTAAATATTAACTGCCTTAACTTTTTATGTCATTTCCTTTAATGTTTCAAGTTTATTAAGTTGTAAATCAATTTAATTTAACGGAACTATTTGCTCGCCATTTTGTACGGCGTATGAATTTTTGTGTGAAATGGCTTCAGAGTCGCCTGACTGAGAGAAATTCCTTTGTGTGATTTGAATTTTTGGCGTGTCTTTTCTTGCAAGAAGAGTGGGTGCAGCTGCAGGGCCCGAGGGCCGTTTGGCCTCTCGGTGATGGCCCCTGCAGAAATTACCTATGATCTTGAAAAAGAAGGTTCGAATAACGAGCGAGTATTCTTCAATGATATTTAACAAGAAACTGTGGTTCGTGAAGACTTTCAGAGAAGTAATTTTAAGATTAGAACTGTGAGTTCTTGTGCAACGATGATTCTAAAGTAGTAAAATGGTGGTTATCACCAGCGTCCTTTTCCAACTATATTTGGCAAGAAGTATGTAGATTGGTGTTTAAGCAATGCAAGTTTAAGAGAGTTCTTGTGCAACGGAAAATGTCCACCAATATATGTGATCTGATAAAATCTAGAGGCGTGTGAGACTGCAACGAAATGTTCAATTGTATTGAACAAAATTGATAATTGCTGAAAATGTCGTAAAAAATTGACGGAGCGAAAAACATTATAGCCAATTTACTGGCGAACTTCCTGTGCGTTCCATGTCTACATTTTTCTATGGCATCTTTCTGATTATTCTTTCAATTCCGTACACGAGATATCAAGTAATTATTTTTTAGTTTGCTTACACGTTAGAAGACGAAATATGTTTTCACCTTTTTCATTTCTGGCTCTAAAATTCATAGAGCAAAATAAATTTCAATTAAAGAATTTTAGTTTTTGATGATAGCGCTATAGTGTATTGTTTTTTAAAGCTGCAGCTGTTTTCATGTGTAATTTTATGTGAATTGTTCTTTCTGTCTTTTCGTGTGCATCATAATCAGAATATATCCATTTGTTAAATATGGCAGTAATTTTAATTTATACAATTGTTAATAAAAAATATTCTATTTAAAAATTTTGGTTTTCTTTAATCTTTCAGTTGTGTAAACGCAATTTACTACTTATGTTTTCAGCTACTTTCTTTAGCGGCCAATTATTTTTAGGTTCCTGAAAAGGTAGGTGCTCAATTAAGTGTAGCAAAAATTGCATTTTATTTGTATTCATATATTTTGCACCAAATGATCATCTCATAATTGGAATTATAATAATAAATCTAATTTCAACAATATTGGCACCAATCTAGTTTTAACATTCTATAAAAAACATTTAAAAATTAACACCTAAGATGAAAGAAAACGTTTGAATATTCAACATTTTAAAGAAATGTTTTTATTCGGAGAAATAATGATAGTGGAATACCGTCCATTTCTTCAACGAAAAAAATATATATCCTTGAGTTACACTGGCGATAAGAAGATATTTAAATAAAATAATGTAAATATAAAGCTAACACAAAAATACCTATGTAAATAATCCCTAAATATAATTTCAGAAAAGAAAGAAAATATTTAAAGATTTAAAATTCTAAGAATTTGATAATTTAATTCAGTAATAACCTTCCCTTCAAAGAATATAAAGACATTAAATTAAACAAATTTAATTTAAAATACATATACACAAACAGATACTTCCTTCAACTACTTCTTTCAAAGGAAATGCATCTGTTCAGAAAAATTCGCTACGAGTTTCGGTGTGTAAACAAAAGTAAATAAATAGAAACCACGCGGAAAAATATTCCAGTCTATATAAGAATGTTTTCTTTCTTAGAGTTTCGATCACGCTTTGGCTTTTTTCAATACCAGCTTTGTTTTTCAAAAACACTTCAGTTTCCAAAACTTGAAATGTAGGTTGCAAACAAAACCTTATAATACTCACAAAAGAACTTTTTCTAAGATGAAGGTAAGTTTCCTTCTTTAAATTCAATAAACATATATATATATACACAAAAAGGAAGGAAAAAATTTAAAAGAAAAACTAGCATCTTACATCCCTTCATTTACTAGAATCTTATTTTGTCTTCTGACAGAGAAAATAAGAAGTACATCAAGATAATTTGAAAAGTCAAAAAGAAGTTTCTCATAAAGAAATTTCAGGATTTAGTGTTCATTTCTGATGCAGTAAATGAAGTGAGATTTGGAAACGAGAAGATTTTTTTTCTACTTCATGTTGCTTACACTGAGCATATACCAAAACCATTGATTTGCCAAGTCTCAGATTAGTATATAGAAATAGTAAATTTCGATAAAATACCGAAATTATTCTGCATTAAATAAAGTCAAGCAAACTTTAATGGTAAATATTAACACATTTACAGTGATAACAATTTCAATACCAAAATTTAATACTTAGGCCATTTTAATTCTGATGACTGAGAATAAAATCAATACAAAAGGAGCGAAGGGAGTTATTTAAACCATTTCTGTGATGACAAAAACAGAAATTTTAATTATTGAGAAAACAGTACATAACTACTTTAAGAGTTCAAATTACGAAAATTTTATCCTTTTTCCAATAATGATTCATTTTCAGAAAATTATCGTCTTCTGTTGAGAGATTTCTGTTGTAAACAAATTAGGTTCTTTTTATTGGATGACTGAATTCCGCAAAGAATAATTCCTCATATTGTCTAAAGAAAACTAGTTCATAAGATACGAGTTTTTAAATAAATTTCTCTTGAATTCAACACAGATATTAAGCAGGCTGCTTCGGTAAATAGCTAAGTCAAGAAAGATGCCAAATCCTATTTTAAATGATACGAAAAATAAATATTCTCTCAAGAATTTAACATTAACATAATTCACTATATCTTACATCATAAGCATTTACAAGTCCCTTGATAAATATATGTTTGCATATTAGGAACATAAGACGGGAGTTTTATTCTCCTTTATGAATGCGATGTTATGCAGGATTTTCATAAAAACACTTCAGATTTCCTCGCATCGAAATTAACACTTAGTCTGTTTTGATGTCACACGTACATCTTTAGGATAAAATAAACCATAAAACAAAAAACGTCCTCCAATGAATAGCTGTAAATGGAAAATAAACTGGTAAAATAATATCAAGAATAAAGTACTGCACGAACAACGGAAATAAATTCTTAATGGTTCTACTGACTTACCGCTCGCAAAATGTACAACGCAATAACTCTATATTCATCTCAGAGGTTATAACTAGACAAGGATTTTTTTTAAATCAATATTTTAATTTTATATTTATGCTCATTAATTATTTTCTATATAAGTTGAGAATATTAATTGAAGCTTCTTTACATCAATAAAATGAGATAGGAAATCTTTATACAGATCTTTAGATTGAACTGGATTGTTCATTTGTTATGTAAGTTATAGTTTCTTTATAAAGAGTCACCTTCAGCAGCTACAATACAGGCTGGCACCATTAAAGACAATCAAAGAACTGGTCACTTACCCGTGACTAATTAAGAAAACATCATTCTTACGAGGGAATTAGGAAACAGTGGATCAATGAAGGAATAGATCACCGATTCCTGAGAAGGGTTCATTATAGAAGTAGTGTCTGAGTTCGACAACCATAATGATAAACGTTGTTTACAAAAATATCTTGTTAATTAGAAGGAGCAGTTCAAACAGAGAAAAGGTAAATAATAAATTATTTTTAGATGCCTTTGTTGATAAGTTATGAGTTTATTAAAACCAATTTTATTTCTTAAGTCTAAATTGCACTTTGATTGCAAAACAAACCCTACTTTGCATCTTAAAGATGATATTAAATGTTTCGTCACATTGATAGTTTAAGATTTTCAAATAGAAACAATTCATATTTTAAACCACTTAAAAGGTACTGGATAAAAGCAAGTATCTTTACTAAGAATGTAACATTCAACCAATAAGGAGATTGCATTAAAATACACAAAGAAATAAAGTCAGTTACGTTAATTTAATATTTCAATCATGGCAATATTATAGTAATACTGAGTTTTATAATAAAAGTCGATTAGAAACTACAGTTAGGTACAAGTTTTCGCATGCATGTCACTTACTACATTTTTTATCTAATTCTCAATATTGATGCACTATTTTCATGATTTTATTTCTCTAGTCACTAATATAATTTCTTTTACCTTATCAATATTTCATTGAAGCTTTCTTCCTCATTTTTAAGTATAAAATTCTAATCATTAAAGGTTCTCGATTAAAATACCTACAAATTTTCGAAACTTTGATTAAAATTTCTGCAAGAATATGAAACATATTTAATGGTTCTTCTGTTAAAATTTCAAAATAAAAAGGAATCTGAATTCATCGTTTTATTGCATGCATAAGTATTCATCTTCGATACAAGCTGTTAATGCAGGTTTGAAAGAAGTGGTCTAACTTCCCAGACTTACATCAACAGCTTATCTTAAAGATATCAGGAGCAAATGAAACCCTAAACTTCTCTCGATTACTTCCGTCTGATTACATCGGAAGAGTTCCTTATTTCATCCGTTCTTGATTAACGCTTGACTATTTAATGACACGAAACTTTCTTCCTAGTAATCCCCAATTTCAGTATCCGTCTGGCTCCACAAAAGAGTAAACCTTATATGCAAAGATAGGCCTTGCATATTCTTTCAAAATTATTTCTTAGTTGTGAATACGAAACGTTCTCTTCTTTTCAAATCACACCTTTCCATGAGTTTGGATATAATCATCGTTTTATCCTGATCACATCAGCTTTCATTTGAAATTAAAAACTTAAATGAAATAAATAAATAGCTATTGATTTGGTAGCGAGAGCATGTTGCTGGCATCGAATTAAGAATCCACATGAATAACGGTACTTAAATAAAAGCTTAATTTGCATAAATCGGCTTTAAAATCCACTTCAGTGCCCCTACTGGTGACTTCTGTAATTAAGCGAAAAAATCCAAATTATTTGTGATCCTACTCATTAAAACCGCTATTTTTTATGATCATTTGTTCCTTTTTCGTTAATTTTTAGATTTTCAAAAATTTATGATATATAATAGATAAGCTAATAAGTATTTATGAACGCATGCAACGATTTATTGATTTCGATCCATAGCTTTTGAGTTAAAAACCATAAATTTTTTTTTACTCTTTTAGTGATAGTTGTTACAATACTTGCAACGATATTGTTATTGATAATATTTTATGCTTTGAGAGAAAAATAACGGCTTTCGAAGCGACTTAGATTTAAATCAACTTACATGTTAGACAGTTCATTATCATTTGGAATGAAGATCCTTGAAACTCATGAAGACAGCTGGCGGAAAAAATGAAGGATACATTTATAGAGATATCTTGTCAAAATCATCAGCAATTCACGACTCAGTCACTCAATCATTCAAGTCGGTTTGAACTCTCATTAAATATCATCATTCAACCGTCAAAGATTTTTTTAAAACCACGTCATTTTTTCTTCTTTCCAAACTCCTTTCTTCTTTCTTAGCATCATCAACCCCTTAAGTTAACACGAGATTTAAAATTTGGTTGGGTAATGGCTTTTAAATTAGTGCAATTTGAATTATCCTTTATTGATTGTGAACTTGAAGGATATGTTTACAGATCTTTTTAGTATAAATTGCAATCTTTGTGAACTATGTCTATAATCATCCCACTTCTCTTTTACAAAATTACTATACAATAATATACGATTCTCAAGCATAATTACCAAAAGTAAATTATTTATCTAAATATACAGGGTGTCCAAAAAAGTGGAACAAGCATTGATTTCTTTAAATATTGATCGTAGACACAAACTTTCAATTACAAAGTTTCATCAAATAAGGTAAAAATTTGTATGAAACTACTTTATATCCAAGGGGATTGATAATAAAAAGTTACAAAAATACATTTTTATACGGCCCCGTAGAACAAAAATGTCAGGTAGTAAAATGTTTTTCTTACACCCACCTATTCACATACAAAGTTACACGCTTTTATCTGCATAACTTACAGAGATATAAGAAGACACAGTTATTGACTTAGACCACTTTTCCGTACCTCTCACTGCTTTTTGATTCAATCTTTCGATGTACATTTTAAGGATATTATACATATTTCAATAAATTATTTAAAGGGCGGAATCAGGAAATAACAATGCATCTGTTAACTCTTGTTAAATCTAAAGAATAGTTAAATAATCCATCAATTGAAGTGTTTACGAAAATAGTTCATCTTGTGAACCTCCGAAAAATATTCATGGCGACATATCAGCAATGGTGGCTCTTCTGCTCAGAAACAAGCAAGGCCATAAAAGTATTACTAGAATAGAATTAAAATACAATTTTTCAAAAATAGCTTTACATTCAAATAGTCTAAATTTGTAGCTGTAGTTATTTGAATTCTATTTTAAAAAATTGCAGTTTTTTTCGGAGAGTGATTTTTAACAACAGAAATCGGATATGTAGTAACCAGCCAAGTTCCTGTTGTGGCAACATGAAAGTGCCAAAACATAAAAACAGACAATGAAGGAGAAATAAAAAAATCAAGAGCGTCAAGGGAACCAGGAGTGAGATTGATGGGGGAAAAGGAACATTAGTTGGCCTAGCGCCGAACAGAAGCATCCGAAAATCCAGTTCTGGCTAAGTTCAAAGACAGAAAGGATAACTATTTGCATTCGCCCATTATGTCTCTTAACTAAACTTAAAGAGCGCATTTCGGTGGTTTCCAAAACTATTTGGTTCTGCAGCTTGTGAAGAAGTCAAAGTGTTATCAAACAAATTTCTACCTTATTTGATGAAACTTAGTAATTGGAAGTATATGTCTAGTTGCAATATTTAAGGAAATAAATACTTATTCCACTTTTTTGGGACACCCTGTATAGTTTACGGAAATGAAGTTATTATATTCCTTTATCTGTTTGCAATAGTGTTTTATGACAGTTAATTTTTTTTTGTGAAAATTAGGAACTCAGACAAGTTCTATGTACAAAAGATATTCACACTTTTTTGAACGTTTTTAATGGAATATTAAGCTAACATTTGGTTCGAAATAGTTTTATTTTTCATAAATTATTTCCCACAGTTTAATTTACAATAATAATATAAACTATAAAAAGAAGGCTGTGTTTTCGTCATTTCAGAAGAGAATCATTCAAGTTCTGTTATTCAAGAAAGCTGTGAAGTCACATGGAATCAGTCTATCTAAATGCATAATTAGTATAATTCTTAATCATTAAAGAAAAATACTTAAAAAATAAAATAATCACAAAAATGAGTCTAAGGAAAGCAAACTTCTGCGTACATTTTTATGATATGTTCTAAAATTTGAAAATAACATTTATCAACTCAAAGTACTGTTGAATCTTTAAATTTCTCAGTTTCAACAGTAAGTAAAATAATAAATGGATATTTGAACCTTTAAGAAGGTAAAAACGTATAATTATCGTCGTCTTTATTATATGACTGGATATGGAACTTGATGCTGAATTCTGTATGAAAAGTTATGGGCGGAAAAGTGGAAAAATATTGTAACATTCGATGGAATTTGGATATATGCATAAGCGACTGAGATAAAAAAAAATCTAAAAAGAGAAGAAAATTTGAAAATTTGGTTCAAAAGAAACTTTTAGAAAGGAATATGTGGTTTTTGCCGGTTTTGAATGCAATAGAAAATTAGGAATAAAGAGAGCAGAAAATTTAAAAACTATTTCCTCATATTATTAAAATAATATTTTATTGTCAATATTAAAGAAGGAAATACTATCTCTTTACCTGCAAAATCATCAAGAGGTTCAAACTCCATCAAGATAAAGGAATCAAAATTATAAGTCAGTCCTTTAATAGGTTACCTGTAGCTTCCAAACTTTATGTTAATCTAATTAACAAAAAAAACTAAACCTTTGAATAATTAAAAAGTTCTCTGTAACTTCAATGTTTTTTATGGTAACATGAAACCTAATAAATTAAATAAAAACAATTTTTTAAAACACATTTATTAATACACTAAAAGGAATATATTTTTTATTTTAATCATTTTAGACTTTTTAGTCTTTACTTTATTATTCATTTTTATAAATATTAAGGAATCTTAAAATAAGCTTTTCGCAAACTACCAGGGGGCGCCACTTGTTCTAAATAAAATTTAATTATATTAATCTATTAATTGATAATTAGTTCTGAAATTTCAAAATAGTGTATTGTTGTCGAGAAGACATTTGTATAAGACATTTCAAAACTCTAGCATACCAGGAATGAGTATGATAATGAATGAAATTCGATTTCAAAATTCCAACATTACAAACATGAAGCAAGTCAAATTAAACAAAAGTGTATACAAAAATCCATACATATCTATTATATAGTTTATAAGCACTTTTAATTTACAGTATGTACATTACTAACATACTTCAAAACTGTTACACTGCAAATAAATCTTAAAAGAGTGAAAGTATGTAAAGAAAGATATTTTTAAATGGTTCAGTTCTATGTATCGGCAGAACTTTCAGAGAATGACCAAGCAGATAACAAGTCGAGAAACATTCGGTGAAAGAATTTCCCAAAATTCCGTAAAAATTTTCAAAAACCTTCCTCCCATGTGAAAAATGCTGTGATGTCAGTTCCCATTAAGTGGTTGATATTTTCCAACTTTTGACTTCGCAGGTAATTTAAAAGATAGTTTGAAAGCATACTTGTCGAATAATAAAAGCACCAGGGACAAAAGGAGCAGTCTTTCTCAGACTGCTGAATTGTACTTTTATTTTGTTTCGATTCAACTTTAGATTCCGTCAAATAGAATTTTACATTTTGTGTCTTTATTGCATATATACATCGTTCTAAAGTATTGCTTTAGCAAAATTTAAGGATTGAAATAAATTCGATCTTGGAATTTCCAATTCTACTTTTTAAAATAGAAATCTCATTTTTTTCATTCCCCTCAAAAATTCTTCAAATGTGAATTAGAAATTGACGAGACGGATAAACATGCAAAACTATTTTTCCCACTATTCCTTCTCTTCCCTATATTCCTTCGCTAAATATTAGCTCCAAATTATTGATTTCCTCGAGAATATGAACCAATAGTGTGTCTAATCGATTGGATAAAAATATTAATCCCTTCTGCTTAAATTGGAAATATTGTCATTTTAAATTGTTCGGTTTTCTATTCATTAAAATCTTTTATTTCATTTTCAGAAACTTCACTATGCTCGCGTGTTATTGGAAGCCCTATATATAAAAAAGATTGAACTTAATAAGAAGTATTACTAGTTACATTAACCCTTTAACACGCGCGCTACTGAGTCCATTGCAATTAGACCGAAAAATGGCAAATTGGAGAAAAAAATTATATAATTTTGAAACTTTGGTCAAATACTTCTTTGACCTCAAGGATATCAGAACCGAAAAGTTTCCACCTCTCCGGGAGCAACTTCCGCCCCTATGGCGAAAACACTGAAGTAAAGTGGGGTGTTAGGTCAGTTTTTCCTAGATTTCTTCAACCCTACACATTCAATGTTAGAAATGGTATGGAAAAAGTCGTAGAGCATAAAATTCAGCGTCGTATGAGTACCAACACTATATATTTTGTTGCAGTAGTACGATTACATACTCTTATCAAAGTTGCAATGATTTTTCAATTTTCAAAATAAAAATCATTATTCTTACAAAAGACGACGCATACAATCAAATATTCTATCTAAATAAAGTTTGTAAGTATAAGTATTCACTTTTGTAAGCACATGCATATGTCAGAGCACCAATACCAGAGCGCTAGTGTGGTGTGGAAGTTAGGAGAGAGCGTACAACTAGTCCATTGCAATGAGACCAAACACGACAATTAGGGGAAAAATTCATAAATTTTTGAAACTTTGGTCAAATACTCTTGTGACATCAAGGAAACGGAAACCGTAAAGTTTCCATCCCTGAGGGGGGAGTTTCCCCACCCCCCGAACTTACAAAACCATCAAAGCACAAAATGATCGTACCCAGCTTATTAATCAATAATTAACATTGCTTAGTTTTTTAACTGCAATAAATTATTTTCATAAATATTCTATAATTATATGTAGCCTGGTGTTGGCCATTTTTCATAATATCTTTGATGCAGTTTCAGAGCGACCAGTTGGTAACACTGACAATCTTTATTTCATTCTTGATGGAGGCTCTCTTATTCATAGTGTAGTATGACCAAAGCAAGAGACTTCTGGTGATGTTTACACCACATATATGTCTTATATCAAAGGAAAAGTATCAAGAGAAATAATTTTTAATGAAAGCACAGTTCTCCTTGACTCTGAGACAATTTCTAAGCAATCTTGCAAATAAGGAGCGTTTCATTTCGCAAACTTTGTAGCAACAGATGATGCTGATGTACATATTGTGAAGACCGCTATAGAGACATATGAGTAGATTAAGAAACAAGTTGTTGTAATTGGTCAAGATGTTGATCTTCTTGTTTTACCTACTGCTCTTACTCCAGACTATATGGATATTCTCATGCTGAAAGAGGGTAAAGGTAAAATCAAAGATAGGTTCTTTAGCTCTAAAGATCTGCAGAATTCTAATCTCGTGATCGAATGCACAACACAAAAAATCCATTCTCTTCCTTTCGGGCTATTAGTGGTTGTGACACAACTTCAGGGTTTTATGGAAAGGGAAAACTACAAGCAGTGCAGTTGTCCAACCACAGTAAAGACTTGCAAGATATCCCTGAGATCTTTAATAACCCTAAATGAACTTATACTGAGATTGAAAGAGCAGGAGAGAGGTTCATCGTCGCATTGTACAGGAACACGAAGAAAGTAGCTTGAATAAGATGAGGTATGACTGTTTCAATAAACTAGTAGGTCAAACAAGTTCTGCTATTCTTTTCTCCAAGGTACACCAAACACAGAAGCTGCACATCAACACTGCCGTTGCGCATTCCACCAAGAGTAAACAGGACAATGGCTGTGTTTGAACCCATCCAGCTGGGGATGGAAGTAGTGAATAAGTCGTTGATGCCCATATACACTACTAAAGGACCGGCGCCAGCTAAAATAGTGTCTCTAATTACTTGTGGGTGTAATAAAGGCTGTGGGAAAAATGCAAATGTGTCGGAAATAACCTGTGTTGTACTACTTTGTGCAAGAACTGTCGAGGCCAAACCTGCATTAATACCGAAGCAATAGACATCGTCGAAAAAGAGGATGAAAAAGATAATGATATCATATAAATAAGCAGGAGCAATTACATTAGTATACATATTTAGGTATACATATTAGGTATGCATATATTAATATACATATGCAGGTATTTTCTGTGGTTGAACAATTGCACTGCTTGTAGTTTTCCCTTTCCATAGAACCCTGAAGTTCTGTCACAACCACTAATCGCATGAAGGAAGAGAATGGATTTCTTTGCATTTGATCACGAGATTAGAACTCCGCAGATCTTTAGAGCTATAGACCCTGTCTTTGATTTTACCTTTACGCTCTTTCAGCATGAGAATATCCATGTAGCCTGGAGTAAGAGCAGTAGGTAAAATAAGATCAACATCTTGACCAATTACAACAACTTGTTTCTTAATCTTCTCATATGTCTCTATAGCAGTCTTCACAATATGTACATCAGCATCATCTGTTGCTACAAAGTTTGCGAAATGAAACGCTCCTTATTTGCAAGATTGCTTAGAAATCGTCTCTGAGAGTCAAGGAGAACTGTACTTTCATTAAAAATTATTTCTCTTGGTACTTTTCCTTTGATATAAGACATATATGAGGTGTAAACATCACCAGAAGTCTCTTGCTTTGGCCATACTACACGATGAATAAGAGAGCCTCCATCAAGAATGAAGTAAAGATTGTCAGTGTTACCAACTGGTCGCTCTGAAACTGCATCAAAGATATTATGAAACATGGCCAACACAAGGCTACATATAATTAGAATATTTATGAAAATAATTTATTGCAGTTAAAAAAATAATCAATGTTAATTATTGCTTAATAAGATGGGTACGATCATTTTGTGCTTTGATGGTTTTGCAAGTTCGAGGGGGGGGGTTGGAAGTTCCCCCCTCAAGGATGGAAAGTTTACGGTTTTCGTTTCCTTGATGTCAGAAGAGTATTTGACCAAAGTTTCAAAAATTTATGAATTTTCCCCTAATTGTCGTTTTTGGTCTCATTACAATGGACTAGTTGTACGTTCTCTCCTAACTTCCACACCACACTAGCGCTCTGGTATTGGTGCTCTGACATATACATGTGCTTACAAAAGTGAATACTTATACATACAAACTTTATTTAGATAGAATATTTGATTGTATGCGTCGTCTTTTGTAAGAATAATGATATTTTTTTTAAAATTTGAAAAATCATTGCAACTTTGATAAGAGTTTAGAATCGTACTACTGCACCAAAATATATAGTGTTGGTACTCATAAGACGCTGAATTTTATGCTACGACTTTTTTCTATACCATTTCTAACATTGAATGTGTAGGGTTGAAGAAATTTAGGAAAAACTGACCTAACACTCCACTTCACTTTAGTTTTTTCCCCCTAGGGGCGGAAGCTCCTCCCGGAGAGGTGGAAACTTTTCGGTTCTGATATCCTTGAGGTTAAAGAAGTATTTGACTAAAGTTTCAAAACTATATAAATTTTTTCCCCTATTTTACCTAATTACAATGGGCTATACGATGAGTAACGCGAAGACGCGCAAGGGGATATGTTACACACCAATTCATTATTTAGCTATTTAAGCAAAACTAGCAACATTTTTATGCTATATCTGTTCCGAATGATCCATTAAAACAGTTCTAGTAATACAAGAACGCCTTTTTTAAAAGAAAAAAATTAGTAAATAATACATTATATTATTCAGCGTATTGCGAACAAATAGGAAAAGTATATTTCTTACACACAAATTTAAAAAAACATGCTTTAAAACTCTATATGAACAGAATAGAATAAAAAATCATGAGTTTATCTGATAATTCGCAGTTAAATCTTTCTTCTGGAAAACACATGTTATTAACAACTAATAACAATTAACTAAAATATTGAATAACAATTAACTGAAATATGCAATAAATAAAAGTTTTTAAAAAAATGCAACTACATTGCCTTTTTCGAAATAACATACTCTGATCTGAGATATTTATTTTTGTAAGTTACATTTTCTACTCTAAATTAATTAAGAATATTCCGATAATTAATTCATAAAAATCTACTATTGCATTTTTGGCCTAAGGTATGGTGGTGTTTTAATAAAAAAATCCATAGAACTCAAAATAACATAATGAATAAATCAAAAAATTATTAAAAAAAAGAAATAAATATGCTTTTTTTTAAATTTTAGTTTTAAATCAGTTGAATGAAGTACCAAGTCCTTGTTCTGATATTTTCTGTATGATGGAGAATTTGAACTAATTTAAAATACACTCAAGGGAATGAATGCAGACCTTTTCAGTTTTTGTTTGCAACTGATATTAAGATTCTTTCAAGACTGGATCTGTCAATGTAATCACTTTGAGAGGACAAACCCCATAATATTTAACAATTACAGTAAACTCGTACTCATGTGACACCCGTCAAATACGTCTCGCTTTTTTCATATTCAAATCTATCACGCATCTTACAAGAGGAAAGTGCGTGACATCACAGTTCCGCGTAAGATAACGTGCTGTAAGATACTAAATGACAAACCATTTGACATGTGACTATAGTGCCGATTGAATTGATAGTATTCAATTGTTGTATTGTTTAAAAAATAGAATACATTTTCTCTTTTCCAGAGGTTTCTGAAATTGTAAAAAATATGCACGTATGGTAGAAATATGCACGACTAAACTAGTTGGTGCTAGATTGCCTTCTAGTTAACTAACATTAATATTCAAGAAAAGCTTATTAATTGAATTAAATATATCAACATCTTTGACAGTGTTTTCTTATGCCCTAACATATGAAACGAAGACTTCATTATTTCCAGTTATTTCAAAGTGTATTTATTTAGAATCTATTTCTCAAAAGTGTAAATCTACTTTTACAGCTCACCCTCGCATTAGAGAATAGGAAAAGTTTAGTAGTTTGGAGTTCTTCATATTTTAAGGGAATCATTGCATTTCTCGATATCTTAGACGTGTTATTTCAGCTTTCGTCTGGAAACATTTATTATTTGTCACAAAGAGATCTATTTGATGTTTTCTAACAAGAAAATTCTCTCGAGTGAATTTAGTGATGGAAAAAGATTATTGAAACACTGAAAGAAAGGTTGCATTCGTGAACCTCGTGGCTTTATGACTGGAGAGAAAAGTAAGTTTTCTATAGATTTCTGAAATAAATCTCTATCGGAGTAAGTTAGTGTTGAAGCTTAAAATAGAGTTTCGCATGAGCCATGGACTTTTTCAGTTGTTGATGGCTTTTCATTTTGTGTTATAGCAAAATGCCTTTTTTTTTACTTCGACACCAGCTCCGAAACAATCTCAGTTTAATCATAGAAAATTTTAAAGCCCTTTGACAGAATGAACAGATCTCTGAATAGTTCCTTTCATCAAGAAAAGTGTACATCAGTACACGTCTAGATACAGAATTTAGGATTAATGATTTTGCAGAAGCTCTACGGAAAATCAATTATTACTTTTTTTCAATCTCTTAAATATGTGAATGTAAACTAACAAATTATTTAATCATCATTTACATTGGAACCCCGTTTAACGAGCATAATTCGTTCCAGCATCTTGCTCGTAATGCGAAACACTCGTTAAGAGAAACAATTTTCCACATATAAATTAATGATAAATACGATAATGCGTTCCATGCCGAAAAAATGCTCAAAAAAATGTATGTATAACATTGTTAAGGAACATAAATAATCTTCGTATTTTCTTCTATCGTAGTATGAGCCAATCTGGAGAGCGAGTTCGATTTGTTGGAAAAAAATCGAAATAATTAGTTTGTCAGTTACGATACATATCCAATTTTCTTTTTTAATAGAAATTTGTCTAGAGACGTTTGTTTCCGCAAACGTATCAAAATTTGACAAAAATGCGACACAGCATAATCAATAAATAAATTTGTGTCACATATAGTAACTGCCCTATTAGGGTGATGCTTCTCAATGTACGATACAACAGTTTACCATGATTTCAGCATTTCTCTTATTGCGCCAGAAGATTGTTGCTTTACTAACAAACTCTCCTCCACAACTTCTTGCTATGAAACACAAAATAAACTCCATGAGCTCTTTGGTGCTCAGCTCTTGGCTGTGCTCTTCCACAAGCTCATGGATATCATTGTTATCCACCTCCAGTCCCATTATCTAAGCCAGAGACACACTCTCGTTGACTACAGGCTCCACAGCTACTGTCTCAAACCCCTCAAAGTCACATTCGACAATGCCTTCCGGCGAAAGCTTCTTCCAGGCAGAAGTCAGAGTTCTCTTAGTGACCCCCTTCTCACGCATTTTTGAAAATCCTGAGGCAGGCAAAGATGCAGAAGTAGTATTTCAGTTTTTTCTCTCCGAGAGTAAGATTGGTCCCTTCATGGTCTCATTATGGTTCATTAGTAGCTTCAGTAATATGTCCGAACAGAAGTTTGTAACAATATGTGATCACAAGCAACAATAAGACGCTAGCGGAACGAGTGATAAACACTAGGGTGAGTCGAAAAAAAAAAATCGATTTTTCGATTATCGAATTCAAACCGGTCGCAAAAGTTGTGCATCACTGTTCTAATCAATGGAAAAATATTGAAAAGATTATACTTTTAATCTAAAAATCGCGCAAAGAGCCTAATGTTTGGAAAAATGACAAACAACACCAATATTTAAAAAGTCGTCGAAGAAATCAATTTTTCGAGTATCGAATTATAATAGGGCGCAAAAGTTGTGTGTTAGCATGCTAATCAACGGAAAGGTATAAAAAATTATACTTTTAATCTTCAGTTCACGCATGAGGCCTAAAGTTTGAAAAAACGACAAAAAAACCCTCAAAATTTAATTTTACGCTAAAATTAAACAGGCTATAGTTTTTGTTTTCTAATAATATCCAAGAACTTCATTTTTGATGCGTAATATTGGAAAAAATATTTATAAAATTCACCACTTTTTATTTTGAGTGCGCGTTTTACGGTTAAAAATTTTTATGTTTCGTGAAAAATCAATATATTACTATGTTATAAATGTACGCAATATTTAATTAAATTTGAAAAGTTAATTAACAATTTTCTGCAATTGATGCTTACAACTCTAAATCACACTTAAGCTTGCTTATTGTAGTTATTCTGACTTTGATGTGGTCAGCAACATTTGTCCCGATACAGCATATATGGTAACCATATGAACTACTACAACGGGCGCTGAATTTTAAGCTCTATGTTGCGGATAACATCATTTTTCCAACCTGTGTTTGTTGCTGTACCAACACAACTGATTTCTTCCAGTTCATTAATGTCAACATTATTATCTTCCAGGTACTTAAGAATACACTTGGCGATATCACTACCGGTTCCACTTTCTGGTGTGACGTGACAGACATATTGCCCACCAGGTTCACGAATCACACTAATGTGCTTCTCTTTCCTTATACTTTAGGTATATTTTAGTTCCTATTTTTTCTTGAAAGATAGTATTATCTTTTCTATCACCAAAATATATTCCCTTTGTTACTATCAGCCGATCCATAGTTTGTCCTATAGCTTGTCGTGCTTTTTGTTTTTCTCTCCTTATCTTGCTTTTATCGATCAATAGCGACGTATCTTTTTCAGAAATCATTCCAAAATCATACAAAACGCTGGAAGCAATAACAGCTGTATATCTATCAGAAACTCTAAATATATCACTAACCAAAGCAGTGGAGGTTAATTTTGACCTCATTTGAGATTCTGAAAGAGAGAAATCAATTTCATCTCTTTTTTCGTTCAGAGAATTTCGAGGAATTTTCATTTTACAAGTGTCATTGTCAACTGAAACAGTTTCTTGTAATAAATCTTGTTGTTTTCTCTTCTTTCTTTCCTGAAGTTTCTCTGTTTCTTTATTATCTAAACTACCAATGAAAGCAATCCTGGTTGTTCGTTTATCGTATATAAACTTTCTTTCAATGGATGGGATCTTTTTGTCTATTACACAATTACATTCTATAACTACAGGGCAGTCACATGCACTTACCTTTCCACCATATACAAAAGAGTATGTCATCCCACACGTACACGCTGCAATATCAAATAACTTTGATTTCGCTTCAGCTGTGAATTTCTCTGCTTTTTCTTAAACCATTATTTTTCCTGGTCTCGGTTATAAGATTATTTTAACTTTTTATATGTCTCATGATACGTTTTTGCCATTTTCGCAACCATAGCATGAGTCACCACTGGAATGGAGGCTTTACCATCTCTATTTGAGTAGCAACACTGTCGGCTGTTGTTGAGAATGGAAATTTTTGCTTTGAAATTTTAGAGTTTTCTTCATTACAGAGACTGAGCATGACCTCGAGGTCACAGACTGAGTGAATTAGAGCGCTTTTTTGGCGTTTACGCGGAAAGAGTGCGAGAGATGTGTCGGGACAAGTGTTGCTGGCCACATCACAGTCAGAATAACTACAATAAGCAAGCTTAAGTGTGATTTAGAGTTGTAAGCGTCAATTGCACAAAATGTTTAATTAACTTTTCAGATTTAATTAAATACTGCGTACATTTATAACATGGTAAAATACTGCTTTTTCACGAACCTTAAAACTTTTTATCCCTAAAACGCGTACTTAAAATAAAAAGCGTGAATTTTATAAATATTTTTTCTATTATTGCCCATCAAAAATAAAGTTCTTGGACATTATTAGAAACCAAAAACTGTAGCCTGTAAAATTTTAGCGTAAAAGTAAATTTTGAGGTTTTTGTCGTTTTTTCCAAACTTTAGACTCTTGCGTGAACTGAAGATCAAAATTATAATTTTTTTCCATATTTTTCCGTTGATTAGCGTGCTAATACACAACTTTTGTGCCCTATTAGATTTCGACACGCGAAAAATTGATTTTTTCGACGACTTTTTAAATATTGTGGTTTATTGTCATTTTTTCCAAACTTTAGCGTCTTTGGGCGATTTTAAGCTTAAAAGTACAATTTTTTCCATATTTCTCCGTTTATTAGAATGGTAATGCACAACTTTTGAGACCGGTTTGAATTTGATATTCGAAAAATCGATTTTTTTTCGACTAACGTTACTAAACACGGACTGATGTAGCAGGTGCACAATCTGGGACTTTCCCTCTCCTCATTACTTGTTATGTTAAACGTCGCTCGTTAAGAGAGTTATTTTTTTACAATTTGTTTTGCTAGTTACGCGTGTTACTCGTTATGAGAGGTGCTCGTTAAGTGAGGTTTCACTGTACATCCATAACAGTAAAAAAACTTATATCAGAATTATCACTATGAATTGTCAAATATACGCACTTAAATTTCTGCTTTTAAATGATTTGCAATAAATAAAAATTACTTATATAAACATAATTATAGCATCAAGAAACTAAATAATCGGTTTCAATTTGGGATAGACCTAGTAATTGAGACAGACATCTAGTTTCTGCAACCCATTCTCCAAGCATCCCTGTCATCAAAATGTGAGAACGTTTGGCCCAGGAAGGAATATTTTATGTCCACTAAGTAAGTCCATATTGTTCGGAATCTTCCATACTCGAGCTCATGATTTTTCTTTCCTAAAAATGAGTTAGTGCCGCCACGGCACTGCGACTTCAACAAATTACGAAACACTGGCTACTCAATTTGTATCGGATTAATATTATTCTCTATATATTTACGCATTTGAGTCGAAATGTCTCCGTGATTGAGATAGCCGAATAAACTTGGATAATTTGCATAACCAAAGAACAACACAAATGCTTATAATTTTTCAGAGGAATAATAAAAGAAAAACTTGCTTCATAAATTACAGTAAAAAATTAACATAAAGATAAATGCATTTTCAAGAGTTGTATAAAGAAGGAAATATCTGTTTAAACCCAGTAGTACATAAATATAACATTATCTTATGATATTATCAACATTAGATATCGTACAGTACCATGTAATATCTTGTGCAGTTTTGTTGATGCTGATAGGGTCTGTGACTGTAAGAGGCATATACGTTGCTTTACCTCAATCCATATTACCCGACCTCCACTTGATTTCTTTCTTTGAGAATGCACTTATACAATAAATATGCAACACAAACTCACTATACATAAAATTCAATGCTTTGTTCAACCATAAAAACCAAAATAAAAATTATGAAATATGCAGGGTCAGTATAAAATAACGAGAGGTGTTGTGAGTTCTCTAGTGAGTAATCTGTTTGTCGAAACATAAATTTTGATGCTCGTTCACAATTTAACATACATTTTTCTATTTCAAAATAAATAAATTAGTCTCAAATTCGTCTCCGGAGAAAATTTTGTTGTTGTTTGAATGTGAAATAAACACTTTTGCCCAATCGCGTTCCGTGTAAAACGATTTTAAAGGTAAAATGTAAAGCTATGAGAATACTCATTCAAAGATGAGCTTCATTTCGATGGCGCTTATTTTACATCATAGTGACTTTTTACTGATGGGGCTGACTGGGTATCTAGCGTAGTTTAGTTAATAACATAGCTTAAGGGCATTTTCTATGAAGGATATAATATTGATGTGTAAACTTTCTTTTTTATCTTTAAAAAATCAAATAATATTATATGTTTAACAAACAGTGCGAGTCAGTTGAGAGATGCCGTAAAAAATGTACTTATTGAGGGCACGTATTAGAGCATGAGATGGTAGTCTTATTAAACAACCATATAATATATTGCTTTATTAATATTGTATGATATTATTTCTAATATTGAGCAATATTATATACACCAATTAAATTAGTTATAATACTATACCACCATACATAATTCTGAACTTTTACAGTGTCAAACTTTCCCCTGGGAGTGTATACCAATATATTTTTTCTTTACAAACATAAACCTCATACTTCGATGTAGATGTTCACTGAATTTTGTTGCATTTCACCTAAATTATTACCTGCTAGAGTACTCAGAACATCTAATATAACCTTATGGCTACTGTGTATTTGGCCATTTCTACTGTAAAAAGCAACTATATTTTGATTCGGCCAGCTTATGCTCAGTTTCCGAGTAAGGAAACCTAAAGCTGGGATTACTGAAAAGCAATAGATGAAGCTGCAGATATAGATGCATATATTGAATAAAATCCATATTTATAAAAGAGGTTTAGGGGTTTCTCTTGTACTTTCAATTTCCTACATAAGAATGAATTTCAGATATTTTTTAAACAAGCAAATGCAGTATACACGTTTAGTTTCATTTACGTTTCTAGGTTTAGCCAAATTTTGTAAAAATAAGCTGTATCAAATCAAATATTCGGGATTTTCTCAAAAAAAGCATCGATATATTTATGTAATAAAAGATTCTATTTCTAAGTTACCTTTTTTATCGTAGAAACAAGGTTTCGCTTCAATTACATTTTTAATAAAAAGGAGAATGCTATCTCTAGTAGAACAAACAAAATTTGGTATTAAATCTTATATATTCTCCCATTTTATGCTGTTCTTCTGAATTTCAGTATCGTATTCTGGATAGCTTAAAAGAAAAATGTGAACAAATTTAAGCATCCTGTTTCAAAACATTGAATTTTAAATTTAATTTTCATGTGCTTCTCTTTTTAGAAAGACGTGCTTTTGATTATACAAATACGTCAATTTGATTTCTTGGTAAGTTTAAAGAACGAGACGTTGCTCACATGACATGAAACACAAAATCAGAGTGATAATTTGTGACTCTCTTTTTAATGAAATATACAATAAAATGAAAAACAAAAACGTCCAATGATTCATTTTTTTGTATCTGAAAGGAATTTTGAATCAACTAATGCTCCAAAACTGGAAAAGGGGTACATCATATTACTAAAGGTCATAATAATTTTATATCGGGATAAAATGTCGAGGACATCTTGATTTGAATCTCAATTTTCATGCTTCTCCACCAAATGACCATGAAAATAATTGCACCTCCGTAGAATCATCAAGGATCAACTGTACGTATATTATAGATTTTTCTTGGAATCTATACTCGAATTCGAGATCTTAGATTATAATAACGAAACTCTACTATTAAGTCATACACTTACGAGCCAAAACGTTATGACCATCCCCACATTTTTCAATTAACTCATCTGGATGACGTGGAGGGCAAACAATACGGAAACGTGATCAAGCACACAGGCAGGAAGATGCTGCTGGAGAAGGTAACTAATCATGCTTGCACTTAATTTTACGAGTGATGGGAAAGGCTGCTGATCTAAGCGAATTTGATAGAGGGCAGATCGTAATGGCCCGAAGACTTGGAACGAGTATCACCGAAACTGCACGACTGGTAGGTTGTTCACGATCTGCCGTTGTTAGTATTCATGAAAAGTGGATAAATGACGGTGACACCAGCAGTAGACGCTAAGGTGTTGATCGTCCACGCGTCATCAAAGAAAAAGGACGTCGGAGACTGTCTCGCTTGGTAAAGCAAAATCGGCGCCAGACAGTGGTTCAGCTTACAGCCCAATACAATGCAGGTCCAAGCGCAAGTGTTTCGGAACACACAGTTCAGCGGACACTGTTGGATATGGGAATGTGCAGCAGTCGTCCCACTCGTGTGCCTCTGTTGACCAAGAGACATCGTCAACTACGCCTACAGAGGGCCCGGAAACATCGAGAGTGGACCATGGATGAGTGGAAGAGAGTTGCCTGGTCGGATGAATCCCGATTTCTCATTCATCACGTCGATGGTCGTGTCAGGGTAAGCCGTCTGCCACGCGAACATTTGCTCCCCTCTTGTACAGCAGGTCATACACAGGCTGGTGGTGGCGGTATTATGCTTTGGGGGACGTTCTCATGGGCGGCTCTGGGACCCGTAGTTGTGGTAGAACAGACCATGAAAGCTGCGAACTATCTGAACGTCATTGCGGATCAGTTGCACTCTTACATGGCGTTTGTCTTCCCAACTGGAAATGGAATTTTCCAGCAGGACAACGCCCCATGTCACAAGGCTCGGATTGTGTTGGAGTGGTTCGAGGAGCATACTGATGAATTCCACTTAATGTCCTGGCCACCTAACTAGCCGGATCTTAATCAGATGGAGCACATATGGGATGTCATGGAGCGGCAGCTCAGAGCTCAAACATCACCTTGTCCGAATATCTCGACTTTGCGTGACTTCTGCTTAGACATTTGTGAACAAAAATTTTTACCCCAAACTTTACAATTTTTTCTTTCATTTATCAACAGCAATTTTTTAATCTATATAAAAATTAATGTAAGAAATACAATTAAAACATTTCTAAATCCATTTTTCAAACTTTTATTAAAAATTTAAATTAATAACAATAAATAAAAACACTACTGCTTTGTCAGTAAATTATACAAGCTAACTGCAAAATAAAACCTGCATCTCTGAAAAGTTATATGCTCGCAAACAAACAACATCGTTCGATATAGCATCAAACATCGGCTGTTTACACCATCCTGAAGATCACGATCTGAAGTTTCATTTGTTTTCGAGATATGTCACTTGGACCGTTGTTTGCAAAAGTACTACAGTACTTAGTTATTTAGTTCGAGTCAAGACTGCAGCCACACATTAGACGGCCCCCTATTCTCTTCAAATTCAATAGTCCCGATAGGTCATTGAATTTGTCCTCGCTGTAGGTGGCACATTATGCTCTGATTTCTTCAATTTAGTGAAAAACGTTACCTTGGAAAGACAAAAGTGACTTAGAATGACAAGACTAAGTGCTTCAAAAAGGAATGTGACACAAATTCAGCTAGAGTTCGCTCGCAGTACTATATAAATATAGAAAAAATTTCTAAAGAAAACGCTTTTACCAATGCATTGAAAAAGAATAAATAAATTTTTTCTCGAAAATTTGGAGGTCAAAACAAAAATCGGAAAAGTGTGAGGCGCAGGTAGAAGAGCTGTAAGTAAATATTGTTTTCAGCGCCTCACGCTTTTACGATTTTTGTTTTGACCTCCAGCTTTTCGAGAAAAAAATATTATTTCTTTTTTAATGCATTGGTAAGGGTGTTTTTTTAAGTTTTTCTATATTTATTATTTTCTAGTTTTTAGTCTTTAATTTATGTCATAATTCAGTATTATAAATAGTTTGGGATCTTAGAATCAGTTTTTCATGAACTAATTCCAACAAATATTTTATTGAAAAGAGCTCTAAAATTATGGAAATATTGCATTGCCATCAAGACCCAATGAATATACAAAATTTCAGATATACAATACTTCAGGCAATAAGTGAAAAATCCATCACAAAATTCTGACCTTACAAACATAAAATATTTCGAACTTAAATCCATTTTTCTTCAACTAATTCCAGCAATAATTTCTTTAAAAAGATCTATAATAGGATATACTTATTT
The DNA here is from genome assembly GCA_013235015.1 of Araneus ventricosus. Classification (NCBI taxonomy): domain Eukaryota; kingdom Metazoa; phylum Arthropoda; class Arachnida; order Araneae; family Araneidae; genus Araneus; species Araneus ventricosus. Next base: position 339,310 of record BGPR01000274.1, on the reverse strand, counting down.
TTATTGAAACATTTAAATTACTGTTTAAAGTATTTTATTACTCAAAAATACTATAGATGGCGCCGCTGAAATCTACCGAGTGCAAAGGTAAGTTAGGGAATTTTTTTAAGAAAAATTGATAATTGACAGCTCTAAAATTATTAAAATATTGCATTGTCATGAAGACCCAATAAATATGCAAAATTTCAGAACGGTAGCAACGGTAATTAGTAAAAGCGTTTAAAAATGATATCAGCAAGCCAGCCAATAGGAGTGTTGAAAAAACGACTCCTATTATTTTTATCAACAGCAATTTTGTAATCTACATAAAAATAATGAGCTACTAATAGAAACTCCACACTGTAACACTAGATATTCTACTGAGTATGTGGGAAGGGTATGGTTACGGATCAGATGTCGCCCTGGTTTGTCTTGACGGTAACATTGAAAATTTATTAAATAAAGTTATTTATAAAATTACTGATTGATCACGGTTGCTATTGTGCCTCTGTTTTGTAAATTTAGAAATCATTTTGTAAATATAGGCTATAAAACTTGAATTATCCTTTTGTTATAACCAGATCTAATAGTGCTAAAGGAAATTAAATCTTTTAACATTACAAATGCCTTACTAAATATAGATTGATTGTAATAGTATTTTTAAGTGTTCGGAACGAATATTTGAAGCATATTCCGCTAATTACTTCAAGTTGAATCAGGAATGCTAAGATACAACGTTTTATTTGATGATTATCATGCGCACGCTGTAACATTTACACATGCCATTCAAGGGACAATGGATAACTGTATAGTAAAGGAAAAGGAAATCCTTAAACGCATCTGATTTGAATAAAATCACTCTGCCCACGTATGAGTAATTTGATGTGGCTAGTTAGTAAGAATCGGGGAATTGAAACGTGCATTCAAATTACTTTCTAAACAATCTACAGGAAAACGAATGTTTGCGTTATATTATAAATTCATCCACTCAAATAAAAGTGAGCCTCCTAATCAATAGCTTGGAATTATTGCAAGCGCCGAGTTTCTGAAATCCATTATTTCTTTTGATCATTCAACCCATCGATCAATGAGACAAATATTTGGAAACGAAATAATAATGTCAATGAATAATAGAGATAAATTAGCATTAAAACATTACCCTAAAAATGCTATTCAGACGCAGAAAAAGGTTTTCCTTCAAGACCCCAATTAAAAAGTGTCACTGCGCTAAGTTAATATATAATCAATATCGAAAAATTATTAGTAGTAGTATTTATTTGCTCGATGGGTGTTGTTTTTGTAGAGCATTTTTCATACACTGAAGAGCCAGAAAACTGGTACAGGTGTGCGTTTGTAAATAGCGGGGGTATGCAACCAATAATCGTAACCTGATGCGGTCGGCAACGCCCATATAAGACAACAGATGTCTGACAAATGTATTAGATCGGTTCCTGCAGCTGCAATGGCAGGTTATCAAGATTTAAGTGGCTTTCAACGTGGCGTTATAATCGGCGCACGAGAGATGGGACATAGCATCTCCAAAGTAACGATGAAATTTGGATTTTCGCATACGACCATTTCACGAGTGTACCATGAATGTCGGGTATCCGGTAGAACATCAAATTTCTGCCATCGGTGCGGCCGGAAAAAGACCTTGAAAGAACTAGACCATTGACTTCAGACGCGAATTCTTAAACGAGATAGACGTGCAACACTTCCTCATATTGCCGCGGATTTCAATGATGGGGCATCTACAAGTGTCAGCGTGCGAACTGTTCAACGGACCGTCATTAATATGGGCTCTCATAGCCGAAAGCCCACTCGTGTACCGTTGTTGACTGCACGGCACAAAGCTTTACTCTTCTCCTGTGCCCGACAACACTACCATTGGACTGTTGATGACTGGAAACACGTTTCCTGGTCTGACGAGTCTCGTTTCCAATTGTATCGGACGGATGCACGTGTATGAGTATGGAGACGACATCATTAATCCATAGACCCTGTTTGTCAACAGGGGACTGTTCAATCTAGTGGAGCCTCTGTGATGGTATGGGACGTGTGCAGTTGGCGTGATATGGGACCCCTGATACGTCTAGAGACGACTCTGACGGTGGCAGGTACTTAAGCATCCTGCCCGATCACCTACACTCATTCATGTCCATTGTGCATTCCGACGGATTGGGACAATTCCAGCAGGACATTGCGACACCCCACGCGCCGAGAATAGCTACCACGTGGCTCCAGGAACACTCTTCTGACTTTAGACACTTCCATTGGCCACCTAAATCCCCAGACATGAACATTATTGAAGATATCCGGGATGCCTTGCTACATGCTGTTCAGAATAGATCTTTGCCACCTCGCACTCCTATGAATTTGTGAAATGTCCTGAAGGATGAATGGTGTGAATTGCCTCCAAGATACCTTTAGACATTTGTCGAGTCCATGCCACATCGTGTTGCGGCACTTCTGTGTGTGCGTGGGGCCCTTACACGATATTAGGCAGGTGTACCAGTTTTTTGGCTCTTCAGTGTAATATCTATCACAGAGAAGGGAATCTTTTACTAATTGTTCATCTGTATCCATTTCCACTGCTTTTAATGCCTTCAATATGCTTTTTTCACCACTTTTGAAAATTGTGCTTGCAGAATTTCATGCAATATGTGTAATTTTATTTGGAACAATTTGTCTTCCAAAAAAATGACAGCGTGATTGTATTTACATCACGAGTTATCATCACTTCTACAAAAGTGATGATGGATATCAACATCTTTTGACACACATTGATTCCCAATGAGCCAAATATCCTTCTTCAATGAAAACAAATAATCTCATTTTTCCTAATTATATTGCTATAATATATTGTGCTTTATAAGTTCTTCTGTTTGACACCCTCTTCCACCAACAGTCTTTCCATCTTCTAATTTTCGTCTTTTCGTTTAATTCTTTAGTTTCTTATGGATTTAATGATTTTTTAAAAAAAATTTATGTCCAACACATAAGTTGATTTCTTATGGGTTTATGGATGTTTTAAAAATTCAGCTTTTTCGATAGCTGTGTTTACCTTAAATAGCTTGTTTTAACAAATATCTTTGAATGTAAAGAAATCACCATCACCTATATAAGACAAATAATGAATACCGTTTTCTGCAGCAAATCTTCGAAAAAATCTTTTGCCGCCTACAAATTCCATTTTACTTACATATCCCAAATGATTTTTAACATGACTTAGCATAATGTGACGACTATTTCTTATAACTGGATTTTGATTGATTAGCATACAGTTTATCCCGAAACTTCACAAGATTCACAGTAGGAAAACATCCTGTCGAGGTTAATAACATTTTCAATCTCAGCTCCTATCAGAATACATATTCCAACAAGAAATTTGTAGGGACTTGTAATTTTTTAATGTATTGGTTTTAATACGAATTTTTGTATGTTTGGATGTTCAATTTTTATTCTGCTTGTAAATTAATACTTTTGATATTAATATATATATATATATATATATCCATCCATAATTATAAAAAGGTAGAAACTGATTCGTGAAACAAAAGCAGCTCGTACCATTTTCGGGTAAATCCTGTTTAAATATTCTGAAATCTTTCTGTTGGCAAATTTTAAAGCTGTAAAACAAATATATATATATATATATATATATTTATTTATTTATTCAAAGAAAGCACACTACAGAGATGACTCCATTTACAGAGTGCATGATAAAAGCATACAAAATCACAAGTCACAAAGTGAATCAAAACACACACACACACACACAAAAAAAAAAAAAAGTAACTGCAGAGAATACAACAGTTCCAAGCTCAAAACCTCATCAATTATAAAAATGTAAACACATAAATGTTTTAAAATGAAAACATGCAATTACAAAAGCACCAAAACCACACCGAGGCCCCAAAAGTCCAGCCGCACACCGTCAAAATAGAATTATGGAAAAAAAAATCACACAATATTTTTTTAAAAAATGTAGAACACCAAATAAAAAAACATTTAAAAAAAGCAAGGGTCAAAAATTCAAACACACACAAACACTAGATCAACGTATAAAAATCTTAATATGTATAGTCAAGTGTAAGAAAGGAAAAAGAAATCAGGTCATGCATATAAAAGTTGAAAACAATTCGATTTAAAAACAGTAGGAGACATATGATAAATGTCCAGTTCACCAGAGATCTTGTTAAAAGTCTTATAAAATTTATACAACGAGAACCTGTCAATATACTTAAATCTAGAATACACATTAGGAAACGAACCCTGGTTCCTCAAAGATCTGGCAGGCACAGCGAAATTTATAGCGCTCAGTATATCAGTACAATCGATCGAACCATTTATTACCTTGTAGAAGAAAAGAACACAAGAAACATCTCGTCTGGAACACAAACTAGGTATATTAAACGTATCACGTAGATAGGAAGAAAATACATCTTGTAAGTAAATTCCATTTTTCTTGTAAAGCAAATATCGCAAGAAGTTGTTTTGAATTCGTTCAATAATTTCAATTTTATTACGGTAAATGGGATCCCAAATGATACTACAATATTCCAGACTGGATCGTACATGAGCGTAGTATAAAACCTTCAGGGCAATTTCACTCGAAAATTCCTTAGTTTTGCGTTTTAGAATTCCAAGTTTACGATATGCCTTAGAGACCATGGAATTAATGTGTTGGGAAAAATCAAGTTTAGTGTCAAAGATGATACCTAGATCCGTGACTGAATCAGAGCGTGATAAAACAAGATCATTAATTTTATAAACATGATTCAAGGGCTGAGATTTTCTAGTATAACTAAGAATACTACATTTTTCAATGTTCAGATGTAACTTGTTGCCTGTGCACCACTTAAAAAGACAATCAAGGTCATTGGAATTCATTGAACTAAACAATTTCATGTCGTCAGCAAATAAAAGACACTCAGAGTACTTAAAAACACTAGTAAGGTCATTAATAAATAAAATAAAAAGCAGAGGTCCAAGATTAGAGCCCTGTGGGACACCGAAAGTACCCGAGAACTCACGTGAAACAGCATTATTAAAATAAACGTAGAGTGACCTATTACATAAATAAGAATGAAGCCAATCCGTCAGGTTAACATGGAAACCAAGACCATGCAACTTATTTAAAAGAATGCCAAAATCGATAGAGTCAAAGGCCTTCGAAAAGTCGGTGTAAATAACATCAAGTTGAGAGCCAATTTGAAATGAAGAAATAATCTTATTTGTCAAGCAAAATAAGTTAGTGGCAGTTGAACGTTTAGGAATAAAACCGTGTTGAGATGGAGAAATTAAGTTCTTAACTTGGTGGAAAAGTCTTTTATGTATTATACTTTCAAAAATCTTAGACATGGGACTTAAAATAGCAATGGATCGATAATTTCTACAATCTTGTGCATCTCCTTTTTTGAAAATAGGAATAATTCTTATTTGCTTCCAGGCATAAGGAAATACGTTTGATCTCAACGATAGGTTAAACAAAATAAGAAGGGGATAAATGAAAAACTCTGCACAACCCTTAATAATAAAAGAAGAAATGTTATCCACACCAACAGTTAGAGAAGATTTTAATTCCCTAATTGCCAAAACCACATCATCATAAGTAACGCTGTCGATTTTAACCAAATCACCGACACAGTTGCTCTTGAACTCATTATTTATATCATAGTTTGTGCTAGGTTTGAAAACAGATTTAAAATAGTCATCAAAAGCATTTGCAATATCACCATCATTCTCATAACACACGTTATTATAGTATAAACTGTTAGGTGAATTGTGCTTTGTATTATTAAAATAAGACCAAAATTTTTTAGGATTCGAAATTAGATTTTTTTTCCGTGAGCCGCAGATATGTGTTATAATCTTTTTGGATACTATACTTAACAGCTGAGCGTAGAGCTCTAAATTCATCGACTGAATCAGGATTTACACATTTTAAAGCCAACCTTCGGACCCTGGCTTTCCTTTTTAACAATCTTCTGGTTTCAATTGTGTACCAGAAGGGAAATCTCCTAGTAACAGTTTGACTTAAAGGAACAGTACGACTAAAAACATCATTTAAACAGTTATAAAAGCTAAAAACTGTTTTGTCAATGTCATTAAAATTAAGTAGAAAACTCCAGTCAATATTACGCAAAAAACACCACATAGCCAAAAAGTCAGCCCTTCTAAAATCATATCTAGATATATTCACATTCTTCCTATTGGGGTGGTCAGCAACAAAACAAATGGAAATTGATAGAGCAGGATGATGCTTGTCCTCGGGAACCAAAGGTTTATCAGTGTGCCAAACAGAAATATGACTAAAATCAATATCAGTTAAAATCAAATCAAGAAATTTATTATTGCAATTAAAAGTATTGTTAAATTGAGCTAAATTGTAAAGATTCACAAAGTTGGATAATTCGATTACAAGTGGGTTCTTGTTATTACCAAAATCGTCATATATAGGTAAATTAAAATCACCACAGATTAAAATGTTATCAAAAAAACCAAAATTTTCAAAACAATCAAAAAATTCAACATACGTGTCGGCACGAGAGGAGGGCGGAAAATAAACAACACAAGCAAGCATTTTTTGCCTGTGATTTAATTTGATTGATAACCAGACTGCCTCGAGGTCCGATCCAGGAAGGTCCAAAATACAAGGATTAAAATACTTTTTAACAGCTATAAGAACACCTCCACCACGTCCGCATGAATCTGAAGAACCACGGTCCCTTCGGAATACCAGGTATCTATCGTCGAAAAGTTCTAAAGAGTCAATATCTTCACAAAGCCAGGTTTCGGTAATTAAAATAACATCTTGATCGTCAGAAGCCACAGAACTGTAAAAATCAGAAGTTTTGGTGCGAAGACCACGTACGTTTTGATAAAACAATATATATATAATAGACTTTTAAAAATGTTAACAAACAGTTTTTACTCGCCATTAATCGCCACTCGGCTTTTTAAAATGATCTAGAGCAGCCTGGAATCAATATACCTATTCTTCCCTGTATTCTTTCCTGTAGTAAGAAATTAAAATAGGGGAGAGACGCCAGATTTGACCGGTACCTGGATTAAAACAGTATCATAACTTCAATTATATTAAATATTTGATCTTAAAATAGGCAAATTATCTTCTAATGATGTAAATAGGGTATATGTAATCACTTTTAAAAGAAAGCGCTGTGTGGTTACAGTTAGAGTACCAGTGTTTATATTTAGGTATCATCCATTAAATATTTTGACAAAAGACAAAAAGCCTTTACGATGTTTTAAAGAAAGTAGGAAAATATGTTATGTTCTCAGATAGGAAATTTATTTTGCTACAATTTACTGTAATAACAACAATTGTTAAAATAAAGTTAGGATAATATTGTTGTTGCCCTATTAAGATGGTAATAAGGGTGTCTACATTGAAAAACAAAAAGATGTCTAAATTGGATCTGTTTAAATAAATGCGATTATTATCTTAAACAACAGGAATAGCTCAGAAAGCAGTAGCACCATTAGCAGTCCTCATAAATTGAGTGGAGCAAGTCAAAGCAAAAAAGTAATGATAGGGGACTAAAGCCATCAAATGTTAGATAAAAAGATAAATACTAATGCTATGTAGCTTCGTATAATTTGGGAGAATACACAGGAAGAAAATAAACTGATACAGTGCATAAAATGAGATACTTGTGTTCATGCATTGTGTGAATTTGAGAAATAAAAAAATACTTTAACTACGCTTAAAGAATTTGGTGGTTCAATATGGACAGCATGTTTCCTTGAATGGATCGAGACACAATTTTTAAGCCATTTTTTCGTACTGTAAAGTGCATTTCATGAAAAAAAATTACATTGTTTTAAAGATAAGTAAACTACAAAAAAGATTCTACTGCTTGTGTTTCATTAAAATTAATTTCTCTATCACTGAACATTGAAAAATATCTAAATAGTCCAAATTCGGCGATTCGTATCTATACACAAATTCCTCATTTGTATACTTGCTTTGAATGACAACCCAAATGCATTGTCTGATCCTCTTTCTTTTCTTTCGAAATTGACCAAATGTAGTCTCATTCGTATCAAAACTAGCTTTAGAATGGAATTATTTCCAATCGCAACCATTTATGGTGGGAGAGCAGGAACAATTTATGTTATTTTTAAGCTTATAAATAAATGAAAGAATTTTTATGAAAGTTGAATTTTGTAATATGTATAAATTCAAATATAATTCGCATTTAATAGAAGCTAAAAATTTTTTACATGGAAGGAAATCCATAACATATGTCATTTATCATAATTGTCATACCTGAAATTTCTTCCATATCTTTCCCTAGGGCAAATAGTGCTTTTGGTACCGTGGTGTGAATGCTATAATTAAATAACTACAAAATTGACGAATTATGTGTAAGTGCACACAAATGTGCCATTAGAATAGGTTCACAACTTACTCCCACTGGGTAATTACTGGAAATGATCCCAAAACATTATCTATAATTTTCGAAAATGGATAAGTTGATCATCAAAGGCAAATTCATTGATATAAGTTGGTAACACATCAATATAGAGTGAGTTAGAGCAAAAACAGGGCAAATTAAGTTATCTGGTTTCAGCGCTGGAGGTACTATGTAATTCAGTTTACTAAGTAAATAGTTTTTAAAACTGCTAATTAATTCGATTCTAACCAATTTATTTCCCCACTTGTTATAATAATATTATCATGCATTACTTAGTCTAATGAATAGCACTCCTCTCAATTAATTAGTACGGAATTTTTAAACACTATATTTGCGAATCATAATTAGCAAATGAATTAATTTTACAAAACCAAGAGATATGTAAAATTTTCTAATATTCTTAAAGCACATTCAAAGTAACTCTAAGTGGAGAATTTGAAAACTTTTAATATTTTGTTTCTTTATTTAAAACCAAAGGCATATAAAATAGAAGACAGAGCATTCCTTTCATTTCAACCAAAAAATTGCCACAATGTTCAGGGTTTATTTGTAAGAACTGAAAAATATTTTAATGATTCACATGACACTTTTGATTCTGAATCAAACTCAGAGCGAGTGTGATTCTATTCAGTGAGGTGTAAGTATTGAGAGACCCAAAGCAATAAAAGGCCAGAAGATCTAAAACAGATAGCACTAAGTGCCGAAGGAACAAACTCTACCAAATTCGTGATATTCAAACAGAGAATATAAAAGAATAAAAGCTATTTATGAAACGAAGCCTTCCAAATCTGAAGAAAATTGCAGAATATATTTACTGGCAAAACTGATGGATACGTTTTGAAAATTGGATCCTTTTAAAATGAAAAAAAAAAAAAAAAACGTTTTGGTTAGTCCTTTAGGTCCTTGATTTCAACAATGGAAACTTTACCTTTCATTGTAACTGAACTAGCGGTATGTAGGCCCAATCACAATAACCACTCTAGTGACTGGGAGTTTATAGCGATGACTCCAAGATTTGGTTTCCTTTTATATCATGATGCCTCCAGCAGTCGAATCAGTATACGCCGCCTTTTTATCTGAGTCTAGCTTACGACAAAATTGCTACTGAAAAGTCTTATTATGACTGCGATAATCATAAATGTGGAAACCTTACTTTTTATTTTATTTTTATAGAAACATTTTCGTTTTTATTAGTAACTTCACTGTTTACATAAACGTGAAAAAATAGCTCAATTTTTTCAAAGAATTTTCCTTTTCGATAAGATTTTCAATAACTATTTTATTTAGATGCTTTCATATGTAAAATGTCAAAAAAATCTTTATAACACATATTTTGAAAAAAAGAATTTCTTTTCAAACCCGACCTTATAAATTGGATATAAAACAGAAAAATATGAGTCTTCAACTTAAGATATCTCCATAGTCTTTATTTCAATTTCAGAATTATATTTTGGCTCAAATTATGTACAGTGAAACCTCTCTGAGAGGCCACCCCTCCGTTCCGAAAATTTGGCAGCTCAGAGTGGGTGGCCTCTCTGAAGGGTTTTCGTTACAATTACAAGATAATTGCTACAATATATAATATAAACAAATCTGACGCTTATTTCTTATTTATAATGAAGTTTGAGACTTATCTAAAGAGAAAATAGTACTTTATTTAATGAATTTTTGCATTTTTTGAAAAAAGGATACAATTTGTGACTGTTTTAAGTTTTTACTCTTCTCGGGAACAACTATTCGTTCAAATTCGTTTTTCAGTTTAAAAAGTAGATTTCTAACCGATTCTTTTGTCATTGCGTCGGAATTTCCGATGAGTTCATCTATTTTCGCTTGAGTTGAAAGTTTAGCTTGCTGACGATTACAAACCGTATCAGAAAATTCCTCGTCAGAGACGGAATTAGAGCCTGAAAGGCACAAAAATGCATTCGTAAAAATGTTTATATACACAAAACATACTGGTTAGTTAATTTAAATCAATCTCAAATTAATTTTTTTAAATTAATAAAAGCATTTAAGATATGCTTACCTTCGGCAGAATCGCTAATCAAAAGGCCTCCCAATCGGCACTGTTATCATCAAAGCACTCCACTGCTGCTTCGTGCTGGAAGGATTCGGGATCTTACTCAATTCCAGCAAGTTTCGAGAGCTCTACTAATTGATCTTCCGCCGTCGGTTCGTCGAATAAATCTAATTGTCTCTAGACTTCTCTGCTACTGATTCCACAACTAACGAAACATTTAGTGATCACTTCTTGACCTATTTTTTTTCCAGGAGGTCAAGAGCATCTCCGACAGAAATTTTCTTTGAAAGTTCACTAGCACTTTCGCATCCATCCATACGTGCAATGACGTGTCGCAGAGCGCACTGTCTATATTCCATCTTGAAACATTTTATAACACCATGATCTAATGGCTGAAGTTTTGATGTCGTATTTGGCGGTAGAAATAACAGTTTGACATTTTTGAGCTGAGCTCCGTGCACATGACACGTCGCATTGTCCAACACAAGGAGAAATTTCCTGGCTTGATTCCTCATTTTTTTGTCGAAGTTTACCAGCCATTCTTCAAAAATAGATGAAGTCATCCATGCTTTTTTGTTCGCGTACCACGACACACCAAGACGGTTTAAATCTTTCCCTTTAAAACACCTGGGTCTTTGACATCTCCAAATGACCAAGGGCTTCTCTTTCTCTCCAGCTGCGCTCACACAAAAACTAATGGTAAGCCGCTCCTTCAGAATTTTTTCCACCTCTGGCTTCTTCGGATTTTTGAATCATGCTCTTATTGGGCAAAGCGCGAAAAAAGAGTGCCGTTTCGTCCATGTTAAATATGTCCTCGTCATCATATCCAGCCAAAAGAAGTGGAAGACGCTCCTGCCAATCTTCACATACACTGGGGTCGACATCGGCTACTTCTCCACACAGTGATCGAAAAGTAATGTTATTCCGTATGCGAAATCTGTCCAGTCACCCATTGCTGGCGGAGAAATTTCCAATTCCCAAAGCATCCGCAAGTTCTTTTGCCTTGTACTGAATCATAGGTCCACCGACAGGAATTTTCTTCGCCCGAACAGTTTTAAACCATTCCAAAACAGCCTCGTTTATGTCGACATACTTTTAATATCTCATCCGTTTGACACCACGAAATTTTAAGTCTTCGTACTCTTTCAAAATCAAATCTTTTTCTTTAATGCTTTTGTTGATTTGCGTTCTTCCGCAGTAAAATAATTCAGCCAACTTTCTCGCCGATTTGCCGTTCTCATATTGACGCAGAATTTCAATGCGCTGCGCGAGATGTAGGAAAACGTACTTCGACATCGTTGCAACTCAGATCACTGACCATCTAATGAAACAAGCGTGAATGACATTTTTGCTCCAAAATTATCGGAATCCCCTAACAGCCAATAGGAAGCAAGACGTACAAACGAAATAACGACCTCCCTTAACCTCACCTTGAGCCTTTCGGCTCAAGGTTAGAAACATGAAGTGAGTATATTTTGTTGAAAAATGGGATGGGGGAATCCAACAGGCGGCGGTTCAGAGGGGTTGGGTGGCCGTTGCTAGGGGTTATTTTAACATTAGGCCTATGGGCCGAAGAATACGTGCCACGAAAAATTGGCCGTGAAGAGGGGTGGCCGCTATGCAGGGGTGGCCGTTCGAAGAGGTTTCACTGTAATTAGGATTTTTGAAGATTTTTTTCCAAATTTCAATAAAACCTTTCTGACTTCACCTGAATATTTATTTTCGAGACATTTAATAAATCTAATTACTGAAAATTTTAAAAAAATAATTAAAAAATGGTAGTTACTCATGTCCTCACATTCTATGAAAATCGTGATTTGTTGTTACATAATTACAGCATTTACTCTTGTTTTACTCACTTGCTGTGTCTCAAATGTTTGAAGTAAATATTATCTTTGTGATTAAATAATAAATTTTCTGAACAAATTTCATTGATAGCTGAAGTAATTTTATACCGCGGAAATTTAGCCCTTAACAACATCCAAAAGTAATTTGTAAACCTTTCATGTTCATGCTTCGTTTTTCATGTTCAGTTCAGAAGCAGATAGCTCGTATTTATATGTATATTTTCTTAAACAATCATGTACGAGGCGTATCCGGAAAGTAAGTACCGTTTCGTTCTACCGCCACCGCAGCGCTAGTGTCGCAGTTCCGCGCATGTGCACACGTGTCTCTGGTTCATTGTCTGCCCACTGACGCCATTGCAGCCGGATTGTGTTGTGTTTACATGTGTTAGTGAGCGTTCAAAATGTTTAAGACGATTTCCGATCCCGCCGATTGTGAAGTGCGTTCTGTAATACGGTTTTTGAACGCAAAGAAAGTTAAGCCAGCTGAAATTCATCGTCAACTTGTAGAGATTTATGGTGAAAATGTAATGACTGATGGAATGGTTAGAAAGTGGGTTCGGCAATTTAATGATGGACGCGCCAATGTTCATGACGAAGCACGGAGTGGGCGACCTTCCGTTGTCAATGATGGTTTGGTTGCAAAAGTGAATGAGAAATTCGTGAAAACAGACGGTTTACAATAAGAATGCTTTTTGATGAGTTTCCACAAATTTCAAAAACTGTTTTGCATGAGATCACAAATCGCTTAAATTATCGCAAATTGTGTTCCCGTTGGGTCCGAAAATGCTAACGGATGTCCACAAAACGAAGTGATTTGACAGTGCTTTGAAATTTCATACCCGATGCAGTGAAGAGGGCAATGAATTCCTAAACAAAATTGTGACCGATGATGAAACTTAGGTTTGTTCTTGAACTTGAAGCGTGATTTTAGAGGTAGGCGCATTGACAGCGATGACGACGCAGAAAACGGTGTTCAGCAGTTGCTGTCTTCACTGGCGGCATCTTTCTTTGAAGAGGGTATAGACAAGTTGGTTTCTCGCTATGACAAATGTCTGAACAATGGTAGTAACTATGTAGAAAAATAGTTTACGAAATGCTCTTTCATGTAAAAATAAATTTTATTTTGAAAAAACATATTTTTCCAAAATGGTACTTACTTTTCGGACACGCCTCGTATAAAGTATTCTTAAGATTTCAGAGATATAATTAAATACAGAAAAGATCAATCAATTTACTTTAAAATTTTTCTAACCTGATAGCTAATAGTTCAAAATAATTGGGCGTTCAGAGGGTTTAGTCGTTGGTCTGAGCAAAGTCTACTAACAGTTACAAGTTCAGGTCTTTTCTTAAGTGATTTTCGATTAAACAGCGACTACGATCAAGGGTGTAATACCATATCGTGCATTTACTTGATGTTATTATAAATTCGCCTCGCTAATCTCCTTTCATATATTGTAAATAATCTGAATGATGCCGGAGACCTTGAGTTTCACATTTTCGAGACGAATATATCACTGGCTCGTCGTTAAGGGTAAAGTCCTTAGAATCCGAGTCAAATCAATATAATTTATAAGAGAATTTGCAGTTAGATTGTCAACATAAATGCATCTATAATGAAGCATGAATGAAACATTCCGCTTGACATATTAGGTATTTAAATTTAAAGCCGCTTTACATTTTAAAATTAATTTAATTTGATTAGAAAACTCCTAAATTATTATTGTAATTTATTCATGAAAATAGATTATTGAAGTAAAATGCCCCATTTTCGTCGGAATGTCATTTTAAACGCTTGGTTCCGTTTAATAGGTATTAAAAATTATCAAAACACTATTTTGGTTTATTTGACCAATATATATATATATATATAATAACTCTTTATTTATTACTTCACTAGAACAATTACACACTGTGTAATTACGCCACCGCAAACCGATAAACGAAATCTGTGATTTTTTATTAATTTTTGAATTTGACCATTTTTAGTCCAATCTTCTTAACTTTCTGCCCATTGAGGCGACAGAAGATATCAGTTCAGAGTTATAAGATTTTGCGCACTTTTTAATGATGCGAGTTAGCAATTTTTCCGCACTACCGCAAAAAGATCTAAGATACTTCGAATTTTTCGGCCCGCCCGATTACACAGCTCTGCAATGAAAAATTGTCTTAAAGATAATTAGTTTTATTATAGTGTTTTGAGTACTAATTGCTGAAAAATAATCAAAAAATTCAATCATGTACAATTTTATCAAAAATCATGAGTTTATTAATCTGTACGAATTTTGTATATTTAAGAGTAACATAATATTATTTGTATGAATTATTAAACTAATTTATAGATTTTAAATAATAATTTTCTCTATATAAATCCTAACCAAGAAAGAATAAACCATTATTTATTTAAAACTTTCTTGAAAACTGGTAAAATGTCTGTTGAACACAGCAGTACAGCCAGAGAAAACTTGTTAAAACCAGATCAGTAACCTGTTGGTGCATGTATGTCCTCCTCTTCTATCTCTCCTTCCTACATTTTTCCTACTCTCCCGTCAGTGTCTTTCTTAGTTCATTTCGTACACTTGTATATACTAATTCCGAGTTTTAGGTAAAAGTGCTTTTTACTTTTAGTTTGGATTGCGGTTGAGAGAAATGGCTTCCAGAGGATGTGTTAATTAACCAGATTGTTTCTGCTGCATTTGTGGTAACTATACAATAGAAAAAACAAAGGAACGCTTCAGATTTTGCGGGAAAACTGTGTTTTGCTTTTTTTGGGGGCATGAAAATGGAGGTTAAAGCGCCTTGGGCTCCACACAAAGTTATTGTTCTACTTGTGCACAAGAATTCGGCAATGGTTTCAAGGTGAAACAATTTTTTTCGGTTTGGGATACCAATGGTTTGGTGAGAGCCTAAAAATCATACTAATGGCTGCCATTCTTGTACATGTAATGTTCAATCTAGAGGACAAAATTTCAAACCAAGAAACAAAAAAAAGAAGAAGAAGTTTTATCCTAACATCCCATATGCCAGACTTTCTGTCCCTTATAGGCCTAGAATAGTGGATTCGTTCCCTCCAGATACATCGGAAATTACAGTTTCATATAAAATTGGTCTCATAAAAAAAATTTTAACTCGAGAAGACGCGCGCTATAAAATGTAACAGGAGAACGCACATGGGGTGTCAGCACACCTCCAAAAATTTGACGACATAAATACGAAATATATATCTACAATTCGAGCTGGTCGTGCAATCTAATAATGAAGGAGAATGTGTGTCTGTCTGTGTCTGTGTTACTCCTCTACAGGGCAGACCGCGGGACTTAGAGCTACGAACTTTGGCACAAAGATACTTTGGAGGGTAGGAATGTGCACCTCGGAGCCCTTTTTGGGAAATTTTAATTAATTAAAAATTAAGCAAAATTTTAGCGTTTTTCCTCAATAACTTCCGAAAATATTGCAGCACAAAAATCAATTTTACACCATCTGAAAGCGCAGAACATTACCTTTTCAATGATATCAATTAAGTTGCCGTAAATTTTTCTCTAATTTTAAAAATCTTTTAAAAATATTTTTGGCATAATTTACAACAATAATTTTCATTGTTGCAATGCAACCCAAACCGTTTTCATTCCTTAAACAAATATTTAATTGCATATTTCTCTTTCATTGTTGTATAATCTGCGATAATATCCAAATACATTTTACTTTCATATTTTTTTCAGCTCTCCGAGATATTGCTTTCTTTACATTAGCAAATATATCCAGTAAGCTGAATGGCTATGGTTGCTATGTTTTCATTCTTTTCTCAGCATGTTTTAATCCAGCTAACATGCCTCTGGCCATAAAATGTGCTGCGTCATTTTAAGGTTGCAAACGGATATTTTACAAAAGGATATAAGAAAGTGAAAATACTTCCGACAACATGGAATTAGAGGTTACATGACACGGTCAGTTATTTGACTTTATTAGGAACATTTACGTCGACAATGAACAGAAGAGGTCCAAGGTCACTAATAGAATATGGGTTAAGTATCTAACACAATTTGAAGTTTAAAATTACGTTGTTAAGAAAACCATGAATATAAAGAGATGCAAGATTCAATTGAAATAATATTCCCGGCGAATAGACTGGTCGCCAAAGGAGGCTAGTATATAATAATTACAACATTTATTATGTAAAACATCGTGATTTCCTATGAGGGTCTAAAACTGAAAAGGCTAAATCAGTCAAGAAATGTCTTATTTTTTTAAAAAATTCTCTTGTGGGGTTTTGCACGATAACAACAAAATCCTTAAATTTATTCCTACAAAATTTAAAATGTAAAAGAAAAAAATTAACATGGGCCACCTTGTTTGATATTCTGGCCACGGAATACGATTACCCCATTTCGTCGACATCTACTATTCCATTCGTCATGTTATAGAAGGTAATTATTTTGGGGTTTTTTGAAGTCTTGATTATATTTTGGGATTCTATTCGTCTCTTAAGTCGAAAGGATTTTAGATTTTCCCATAAAATCGTTAGTTTGATCACTTGCACCATCTTCTGAAGAGACAGTCTTCCTCCGATTCAGACGGATGATCACTAATTAAATCTTCATTATCTGAATCTCATAATTCTTCTCCAATACCCTCCTCATGCAACGAAATCTCCTCTAACAACTTTTAAAGTTTCTTATTTATTTCTTGATCATAAGTCAGAGGAAAACAGAGCGTCTAGAATGGCTTGACGAAACAATGGTTTCATGCAGAAAAATAGTAACACGAGAGGACGCGCGGGATGTCAGCACACCCCAAATTGTTCTGTTCAGCAGAAAAATGTTCGGAAATCGCCGTTTTCGTATGGTACGTGTAGAACATGACTTTGGAGGCAGGTAATGATGGACCCAACCCCTTCCGTTTGGGGGGGGGGGCGACGGCAAATGCATTTTTTCGAGGGTATGGTGTCGAAACACCCCACGCGCGTCTTCCCGTGTTAAAGCATTACCAAACGAAGGAGAATGCTTCAAATGATTTTGTGAAGAGTTCTTGGGATTTGTCTGAAGCAAAGTGTAAGAAAGGAGTGTCTTTAGAACCTGACATCGGATAATTGATGAAGAATAAAACATACGAAAGAAAAAAAAGGAAATCTTTAAAACTAGTAGTAACTAGCTTTCTTTGAAGCTAAAAGGACCCAAACTAGGTATCAGTTGTTGAAGAAAAGTTAGGAAATTCCAAAGCCCACATTAGGGTGTAATATGGGCTTAAAAGTTCATTTTCTGCATTCTCATATGTACAATTTCCCTGGAAATTTAGATGAAACAAGGGAGGAGAAACATGAAAAATTACACCAAGATATAAAGGAAGTTGTAATACTATATTAAAGTAGGAGGAATATCAGCATGATAGCCAACTATTGATGGACGTTGGGAAGACACAATCCTTCGCAAGTTCATCAGAAGAACAGCGGGAATAAAGTTTTGAGAAAAAGTGAAAACTCTACTATAAGGATTTGAAACCTTTTTTCTAAACTCACTGATCATTTAAATCATAGGATATAAATATGTATTTACGAGGTGATAAAATAAAAATGTCAAAATATTTTAATTTGAGTTATCTTCCGCAAAATATGAAACCGTTTTCTGAAAAAGGCTTACGTTATAGAAAAGAATTGATTTCACTTTTGAAATCAGCACTGAAAATAACATAAAGGTCAGTTATCAAAATTAAAACAATTTTCAAAAAGTATTTCTTTGAATGCCTGTATTATTAAAGATTTTATAGAATGAATGAGTGAATATGAATTTCTCTGAAAAGATCCTTAGTTAAAATTTAAAACCAGATTGGTTCGATGCATAAAATCTAGGATTAGAAATATTATTATAAAGATTCATATCTGAAAATGAATGAGAGAAAAATAGCGTCCTAAATTGAATAAGATTTTTAAAAAATTCTCATAAAATATGCCAATGTCTTTGAAATGCGAGAATATATCAAATTAAGATTTTCCAGTTTCCAACGTTAATCAAAAGCAGTGGAATTTATTTATTTATTTACAATCCTCTCCGGCCCATCCTACCCAGGAGGGTGTAAGGCCTATCACAGGCCGGAGGAGAAACATAAAACAAAATAAATGAACTACATTAAAAACGAGTTTACAAAGAACCCTTGAAACGGATTATTGATAGAAG
Organism: Araneus ventricosus; assembly: GCA_013235015.1. NCBI lineage: Eukaryota > Metazoa > Arthropoda > Arachnida > Araneae > Araneidae > Araneus > Araneus ventricosus. The sequence goes on along the minus strand of BGPR01000274.1, from coordinate 320,856 downwards.
ATTCATTGAATAAACCAGAGTAATTTATGAAAGGCAAATTATTTACTCCAATGAGCTTCCAGATTTATAATATATATTTAAAACTGGTAGTATAATTTTAAGCATTTAATTTAATTTACTGCGCTACTTTTGCAAGACACTACAATTTCCTGTTCATTCAGGCAGCATCAGTCAATCCTAGAAGATTAGAAGGGAAGTGTCAAGCAATTCCCTACCCGATTTGGATTCGTCTAATAAATGATAAATTATGTTGATATTGCAGGTTAAGACAGGAAAATTAATCGTCAGGTTGCGAGAACCATTCATCCAGAACATCACCCAGTAGCAAATGGAATAGAGCATTACAGAAAGTCCTACTGTTGGGTGAGGGAATTACCGTAGATGGATGACATTATACAGCAAGGATAGTTCAAATAGCCTTGTGAATGCATACCTGCGCTTAGAGCATGGTTTCCACAAATCTGATGACTCATGACATCGCAAAAAGAAACAAACGTTTCCTACTTAATTTCTTACATTTCAGAATGCTGAATGTGTGAAGGGAAAAGAAATTTAATCTTCTGTAGGATGTTTTCTGTACTTTTATTCAAATCCCAAGATGGATTATTGTACTCCATATTTTTCCTTTTATTCACAAATATTAAAATGTGTAGGGGAAGTTGGGGTAATTTGATACGCTGGAACATTGATACAGTCCATAAATTTTGATGATTGGAATGGCTCAAGATGTTCATATTCCCTCACATATATACCACTGCAACCCTTAGCAGAGGGTATATTTTTCGGCCATGTTGAATCAAAAGTTTATTTACAAATAAATCAAACCGCTAAGCTTCTCGTCTAAGTGAATTTTACTCTAAGTATGTGTTGTGTGATTTCTTTAACTAGTTACGTTTGCCTGCGAGGGTATCTACTCCAAAGGTAGGGAAAAACAATTATTTTTCTGAACTGTATTAAGTTTTGAGGTTTTTAAGCGTTGTTTTTGATTAGCCACTTGTTTTAAGTAAAAAAGGCTCCTGGGGCAGATTGATACAGTTGACTCCGGTGCAACATTGATACGCGTCTTCTGTGTGTTTCAATGTGCCTCAACAGCAACTAATTTGCAAAATCGTCGTCAGAAATGGAAAAAAACGTAAAAATGAACTATCTAAGAGAAACACGCAATTAATTATTTGTTTAAACAATAAAAACGGTTTGAATTTCATTGCAAACATGAAAAGTATTATTGTAAATTAAATTTAAAATATTTTTTACGAATTTATAAAAATTGGAGAAAACATTGTACGGAAACTTAATTAATATCATCGAGAAGATAATATTTTGCATTTCCAAGGGGTGTAAAATTATTTTCGGAAGTCATCAAGGAAGAAAGCGAAAAATTCCCTTAATTTTAAATTCAATTAAATTTTCAAAAACGGCTTCGAAGTACACGTTCCCTCTCTCCAAAGTATTTTTAAACACACACACACATTCTCTTTTATTATTTGTAGAGATAAATTTCTGAGGCAGTATTGTTTCCTTTTTCTAATCTCATTAAAGATGTTGAATTATGATTAAAATAAAAGTTTGTTACTTTGTTAAACTTTTTAACATTGATTTGGAATGCAAAGTTTATTGACAAAAAAAAATTCTTTTGATCTCACTTTATTGATCAGCATTATTTTCGATATTTCCGCGTGTATAAATGTACCCCTGGTATGGGGCAGATTGATGCAAATCCATTTTTAAGAAAAAAGTGTAACAAGTATTTTATTATGTCATTAATGACCAAATTTCTACTGAAATCCTATATTAGATTAGCAAATGTCTAAATATAGAGTATTAGTTCTAATTATTTCTGTTGGTAAGACCATTTCTTAGCTTTCCGGATAAAAGTGTATCAATGTCCTCTCATTCCCCCTACTCGGTAAATGTGACTAGCAAGCAACGTATTTTATAGGTTATAAAGTATATTCCCGTTAATTTTTTAAATAGCAGTATATTTTAATATAAATGCACCATTTAACTAAATGAGTTGTCAGTATTTTTTAAAAATTTATATATGTAATATCTGAAATTTTTTCACATCTATAATGCATTAATTCTGAATTAAATGCAATTGATTCAGAATAATGAGGTTGTTCTCGACATTCTTTTCAAATACTGTTGACATCAGTATTATTCGTCATTGAAAACTTCGTTAGTGTAAAACCAATTCTTCCTTTACTAAATATATAATTCAAATTTCAAAATGGAAAAAAAAATATTTTTAGCGCATTCGGGTATTTTCCATGATATAAAATCATGTTTTATTTTATTCTAGATCAATGGTAAATGATTACAATAATTTTAATCAAACCAATAAGAAAATCAAATTTTTGCCAAAGCATTGATTCAACACTATACATATCTGCGATTCGGGCATTTTCAAAATTTGTAATAAATGTTGTATTTATCAAATAAAATTAAAATTTTGATTAGGTTGGATAAATAATGCTTCCAAAAATATTAAATTTCTTAGAAGAAAATCCTCTTTATAAAACTGAAAAATCTATCAAATGAGATGAAGTGGAATTATAATTCTGTTGTTGCTGGAATTAAAATACTGAGATTTTTAATAATCAGAATGCGTTGATTGATCGATGATCGAACTGTTTGGACTGTGGACAAAGCAGACAACGAATACTTACATAAATCTCTTGTTCGGATGAGGGGTGGCACCAGTGGGGAACCCGGGAGACCAGGCCCCCTGCCCCGTTCGCGCAACTAGCTATTCAACTAGTTGATAAATAAAGATCTGGTGAAAATTTGAGAGAGTAATCATTACGCCCCTCCCCTTGTAAAGCAGGTCGTACCTGCCCTGTCGTGGAGACCTTGCCCCTTTCGGGCGGACTCTAACTCCATTCCTGTTTAGGACAACAAATATAAGTATTGTTAACGAATATCTGACAGGAAGAATAGAAGAAGAAGTGATGCTGTTTGTAAGATTTATACTACTATCTATCGTATGCTTTAAGCAATATTTTGAAGATGTAAAAGCAGGTGAGAAAAATATTCTTAGAATGGTATCGAAACCAGCTAAGTTCAATAAAATTGGAATTTCTACAACGACATTGAAAGGCATTAGTGTTTGAGCATAATATGTAACAAGAAAAATATAACAGGCAATAATAAATTTCAAATGCACTCTGAATTGTAATTGCAGCTCTTGAATGCATTTGTAAAATACTAAGAAATTTGAGAACATATATTTTTGCAATTTTATTGCACTTAGTAAATGTCAAAACTTAACTAGAATTGTATGCACTATACATTTAAAAATGCAAGCATTTTATCCCTGGAGTACAGTTTCATCATACTTTAAATGGAACGAGGATATATAGATCGCAATTCATATTCCATGCATGAATAGTTAATAAGTGGAACAAAGTAAAGGCTAATTTCGATTCAGCTAGAAACACGAACTAGTATCATATCTTTTTTTATCTCAACCTTCCTATATATACTACGTACTACTACTGATGCATCTATGAATACATTTTACGACTGTGTACGTAGACATTGCTCAGGCTTGGCATACCTACTTTCAAAATTGCTTTAAGTTTTGCTTGAAACGAAATAACAGATTGCTTTAGCACTCCAATCACCACAAATATAATCGATGCGCTTCTCTAAATTATTCTATACTATTAAAAGATAAATGTACTTCGGAGTCTCACGAAATAATGGGCATATGAAATTATTCTTACAATACTTTCGTGTTTTAAATGTACATTCTATAATACTTTCTAGAATTCATATGATATTTTTGAGGTGAATAAATTATAAACCATAGTAATCATCTCATATTCTTGAAGTATGTAAATAATAAATCATATCACTACTCTTATGTTCTTAAGGGATATAAATAATTTCTCCTGTGAAAACCCATCCTGCTCCGGAAAAGGAAACTAATTTCGATTCTGTTGCAAGATTCTTGTCTTTATTACTTACCCATAATCCATGTGGAGCCAAAGAGAGAGCTCAAGAGAGACGCCTTCAACTTTAAATTACATCCAAAAGGAACGAACTTGACATTTTAAAATCTGTTAGATTAGTCAAACAGTTTTCATCGTCTGAGGTATGGATAATGTAGTCATACATCAGGGATAAATGGATAAAATTAAAGATTGTATAAAGTATTTGTATTTAACAACATTCTAAAATTGCTTATTTTCTATGTCATATTACCTGGTTTTGGGGGGGAGGGGTTATTTCAAAATCTGAAACAACTTATTTCAAGAATCCGTCTGGAACGCGATAAACGCGAATAATGAAATGGACAATCTCTCTCATACCTCATTAGAAGAGCACATAACGGACAGATATGTTTATCTATTCTGTAATTTTTTATTTTCTGCAATTTGTATCACATTAGCATGTTTTGGGAATTTTGCCTAATTTTTAATAAATTGCAATTTTTTGCCTAATTTGAATACATTTTCAGCAGTTTCCTCTACGAAAGGAACTGGTTTGCCGAGCTTATTGGTTCTGTGTAATGTTTGCAAAATACAGCAGCTTTTTTCGGACGATTTTATGGTAATTTCAGAACGATTTGACATAATTTTTCCGAGTTCTATATGTTCATTTTGATAATCCATACTCTAAACAATCTTTCTACATCGTAACTTTCATGGCAATAATGCCTTTTGTAGTATCGGAAGAGGTGTTTTGTGCCATTCCTCTTAAACAGATTTCCAGAGTCCAAAAAGGATTGTCGGTCGGCTTTGTGTAATGCGCTTTTTAAAAGTCAAAAGCGCAAAAATCCATGGGTCTTCAGAATAAGAAGACCAGTGAAGAGTACAGACTTAATACCCGTTTCTTGTTCTATTTTTTTCCATGAAATTAACAGTGGATTGTGATGTATGGTTGCCCGCTTTGACTTGATGCAGCTCTCTCGATTAATAGCATTTTGTGTAAAGAGGTGGTATTTCATATTTGAAGATTGGGTGTAAAATATGTTCCTGATAGTATCTGGAGTTGATCTTAACATTTTTCTCCACTCTCTTTTGTTTTATTTTGTTATTATATGAAAAAGCAGAAACAGTTGTTAATCCCTTAGGAAAACTTTCTTTAGATTCTTGAAACCGCAATTTAAGATTCCTTTCTAATGGTTGATGATAATAAATTGATCTTTTATTCTTGCAGTCATTTAAATAGATCCAATCTATTTTTACAACATTTTTCCATTTTCTCCTGATAAATGCTTTTCATAAAGAATTCTGCAGTGTGTTCTGCTTTCAGCGAAAGAACGTGGAAAAAAGACGATGATCTTTGTATTTTTTTGGCCTTTCTAAGATTCAAACCAGTGCTAATAAATTTGTTTATAGTTGATGTTGAGCATTTTAATGATTTTGCAATAAAGCTTTAAATTGGAGGATTTTTTCTAACATAAAAGATCTCACCTTTGCAGTATTCCAATAACAGCGTTTTTTCCTTGGATACGAATTTAAAACAATCTTTTCCACCTGAAGCCAGACTTTGACGATTTTTCCTTTCTTAATAACAATATTACCTATCGTGGCTTTAAATATAGAAAAACCGATGTTTTCACCACGTCTCTGAATAACTGAATAAGAATAACTCTCTTTAGAAAGAGCAAACACTTAACCTTCCATTCATCGCTTCTATAAAAGCACCATTTTGTAAGTAAACAAAACTTTTAAGTATCAGATGATAACTTTTACTTTCAAAAATGTAAATGTAGGGAAAATAAGTCGTTCCAAGCAGACAATATTTTCCTACAATGAACAAAATCGTTTAAGAAATGTGAGAACAGCCTCTGTGTCTTATGCGTCGCTTAATTTTCACGGTTTGCTCAGTACTTTTAATTGTGATGAACATTAAATCCTTACCGTTCTTGAACCATATTCTTGTTCTGTTTATTGTGCCAATGTTCTTCAATAATAGAGTCAATTCAAGTGATGTTACTGACGCATGAAAAGCATAACTGTGTATGTTTTCTAACATCTAAGTGTACGTGGTCTGTAATTTCATTTTTTTTCTTCTCTCGTAAGATGATCAATGGAATCGACATCTAAATTTTTGCGGCACATCGGACAGGTATTACAAGAGAACGAATAGACATCTTTATTATTCTGGGATTTAATACGCACACCGATCCAGCCTACCCGGATGGGTGTAAGGCCGGCGACGCGGTTTTACGAGCCGGCATATTGTTCGAGAAGATTACTGTGAATTCTTGACTTAATGAAAAAGTACAAATGTTAAACATTCAATAAACCCAATAACATTTTGCGTAAATTAGGACATACTCATAAAAATAAAGGAAAAGTAAGTAAAATAATCTCACAACATTAGTAGTGTGTGCTACTTATTATTTTTCAATATCTACCTAATATCTATATAGGTATATCTTTGCAGATCCAATAAAAATCCGATGCACTAAGGTAGGAAAACAAAATTTTCAAGTAGCAGAGCGATAATATATTTTATACATCAATTTTATGACAGGAAAGGACAGAGGCGTTTTAAAATATACAAGTATTTTTTAAATAAAATTTATGAAAAAATGGCTCTCAGAAAAAGAGAATCAAGAACTAAGAAATAACATTTTTATAAAATCCCTCACCGTCTAATCTCCGCAATTTAAAAAGTACTAAGAGGAAATATTTTGTTACTTTTCTTCTTGTGTATGACTTAGACGATTTTCAGATGCACAGAAAATCCAAACATTCGAGACAGATAACACTATTTTGTTTTTAATTTTAAAATTCTGTGGCTGGAAAACATTTGCATTACTTGATGCGTAAATTTAATGTCAAGTGAAAATGAAAATAAAAAATCACTTTGAATTAATGGTAAAGGAATAAACTCTTTTTTCCTCGAGCTTTAACAATAAAAGTAGTGCGTAGTTAAACTTTTGAATAAATAAAGGAAATAATGTTAATTACATAAAACAATGAAAAGAATTGCTACAAACTATGTAAAAAGATATATTTTTTTAAATTTTTTAATTAGGCACAATATTGCTCGACAACGAAATTGGTATCAGAAAAATAATCGCTTGAACTTTAAGATGTTGTAGCTATTATATCTGTACAATAATAATTTTCGAATTTTTCGAGGAAATATCTCCAAAATTTTGCTTGAGCTTTAATTAATGAAATTTCTACTTAAAATTTTTAAAAAATCGCACGAGCTGCACATATCCGCGCTTCGAAGTATATAAATTTCAAATTTTGTCCAGAGATAAAAATCTCCGGTTTGCAGTTTGGATGAGTGTGCGTAGAAACTTTATAGAACAAAAAAAAAACTTACTTACAGTGTATTAACATCGACGACAACCATTTGAAAATTATAAAATCGTTGAAAAATGTGTATTTACATAAGGAAAGAAAAACTCGTGAAGAAAAAACAATTTAAAGACAGGTCTCAAAAGTTCGCTGCATCTATATACTTGTAGGAGGACGATTAGGGTCATAGGTATTGAACCTCTTAGTCCATAACTCTGAGGTCTTGGTGAAGGAGACTGCTCAACACTTTCGAAGAGATATCATGCCAGCGATAAATCATGGACTGACTTTGAACTAGTTGTCAGTCCGCGCCGAGAGAAAGAACCGACAGTTTGTTATTCATTTAATCCTTAATGGAAGTTAAACGAGTGTCATCAGGAGAATGGACGGCTCATTAAATTCTGATCCGTCTGAAATACGTTAATTTAAAGTTATATTTATTTTTTTAATTTATAGTTAGTACAGTCCCACTATTTACTATGAAATTATTTTCTATATTTTTATAATCTCTTTTTCTCCTTCAGGTGTCATAATTTTTGGATCCGATCAAGAAGTTGCTGGTGTAATGCGAGCAGTACGCAGAAATAATGCTACCGGATTGTTTTCATGGATTGGCAGCGACGGATGGAGTGCGAGAGCTTTGGTTTTCGAAGGCAATGAGAAGGAGGTGGAAGGAACTCTTTCTGTCCAACCACGAGCTTATCCAGTGCCAGGATTTGATGATTACTTCTTGAAACTAACTATTTACAATAATGTGAGAAATCCCTGGTTCACAGAATTTTGGGAGCACTATTTCAACTGTAAATGGCCTAACAGTACAAAGACACCATATAATCAAGGGCTTAAGTCATGTACTGGAAACGAAGAACTCTCTCCCCACACTGGATATGAGGCTGAAAGACAGCTGCAGTTTGTCAGTGATGCAGTCCTTGCTTTCGCGTATGCACTCAAGGCAATGCATCGAGATTTGTGCAACGGAATTCCTGGTCTTTGCTTAAAAATGAATCCTATTGATGGATTTACCCTACTTAATTATTTGAAAAACGTTTCATTCAAAGGTATGAAAAATCTGTATTTTTCTCTATACAACAGATTTGCGAAATTATGGAGTAATGTTTGTACTATTAATGTCTTAAGTACACTGTAGTGATTGTGACACGAAGTACAGTGAATTAATTTTATTATAATTTTTATTGATTTAATTGAATTTTTTTATTACAAAAATGAATTAATAATGCAAAATACACCACAATTTCAGCTTGTGCAAAAGCTTTAAAGTCATTCAAACATAAGAAATACAACAATGCAGACGCAAATATCCAATATCTAACCTCAAATATCCTTAGACAGAATAAATTTGTGACATAGTTCAGTTGCGGTTTTGTATGATTTATCTTGAAACATTTATTTTAGTTATGCAACTGAAGTAAAATACTTCCAGTTTCAATAAACGTGTATTGCTAGATATATCCAAAAAGTTACCAAAGGGATTTAGATTACGGTATTTGACTGGTCATTGTAAACCTTCAATCTTATTAGTCTGGAACCAAAATTTAGTTCTGAAGCTTGTATGAATAGACGTTTTATCTTTCTAGTAGATTCATCTCTCACCTGCTATATGATTTGCAGCAGGCAAAATATTGACAATAATATTACTTATTTATGCTTCTTCATTTTCCATATTTAATTGCACGAAACTTCCCGCCACTTTAGGAAAAGCAGTTCTTTGTCATATCATATCCACTACCTTGACGTGTCTAAAAAATGTTTTTTACTCGTCTCAGATTATGTCAGTAATACTTCTGGCTATCAAGACCATCCAAGTTCCAATTCATTTCATTAGAGAAAATAATCATGGGCAATTGACTGCCCAATGCCATCACTTGTCTTGCAAATTCTTACATTAGTTTTTTTTGTTATTTCGCATCGAAGGAGATTTTCTTTCTGCAAATTCTCACATCGAATATTTGTGTTGTAGATGGCTTTCAAGAATGGCTTGAAAGCATTTCAGCCAGTTTTTCTTACCTTAATCCTTACTCAAATATTTTCCCCCACCAGGTGGCACCACGAGTACGTGGATGAGAGGTCGCCGGGTAAGTAAGATAGTTCTCCCTTCCCTGGTGGGCAAAGTAATGGTGTAGGTTGAGTTACCCCTCACCGATAACGATACGTACCTCCTTCGAGAGAGGGCGGGCTGTTACGACTCCGACCGCAGTATTTTTCAGGGAACCTAACGCTAAAGCAGGACGGGGGTTACTGAAATATTTTCACGTTTATGTTAATTTGAAATTTCTCATTTCATCTCTAAATTACAAGGCTTCAGGTCTACCTCCATCTTTTTTGTCCTACATTCATCTTTCAAATTCGAAAGTTGCTATTAGCTGTTTTAAATATTCATGTCTCTTTCGTAATAGACTACTACTCATTCCAATAAGACAAATGTTTCAAATTACCGTTTTTCAAGTTACGTCAGTTTATTAACTTTTGGTATTATCATAGAAGTAGTAAAGATCACAATCGGAAGTGGCAAAAGTTAACTGCACTTCAATAACTTCAATGTTTTCAGTAAAAAAACGGTTATAAGTTTATTTATATTAAATATATAGTTGTGGACTTAATGATCTTAGATAAACCAAAGTAGTGTTCGTTGTACAGTTATTTTATTTTCGCAGCAAAGTAGCCAAATTTGTTGCCTTCATTACTATTATTTTAACTTTGTGATCAATAATAAAAATCTATTTTTATATTCTGACATTAATCAGGAATTTTAACAAATTTCATTTGCTTTCAATTTTATACTTACTGTAGAAACCTACATGGAAGAAAGAAGTAGAAAGATTCAAGGGTTGCAAATTTATCCATTAACTATCTTCACTGACAAAATTAAAAACATAGAGCTACTTCAAGATTATAACAAAGCATGCATGTAAGATAACTTACTAGATATGAATCAAATCTATATTCATAAATTTAAGATTCCAATATAAATAATACAGACTAGACGGAGTGTTAAAGAAGGATAATCCTAATAGTTTTTTAAAACTTTAACTGAGAAGACCATTAGGCAGAAAATATATTAGGATAAAACTAAAATTACTATGAAAATTTTCTTCGACGCATAAATGCACTTTCTATAGAGAAATGGTTTAAGCCTTATTCATTGCTTTTCAAACGATAAACATCTATAAAAAATGGTATAAATTATAGTGATATCTTAACTAAAGCTTAGTGCAGAATTTTACTGTCTTTGTTGTTTTCTATAGTTAAATTATGCGACGATCATATGCATCTGATCATTAGACGTAATGGCCGTTTCTTCGAAATGCAATCATTCAACTGCACATTTTCCTAACATAAGTCTAAACGTAACGAACTAAAGTTTTAACTAAATCGCAGTCTGGGATTCCTTAAAGCTATTATTTCGATGTCTTTCCACATTTTCATACCCTTTTCGTCGATGATTATAGCAATGGAAAGTTTGAAGAATGAAACTGAATTTTTAGCCCCTGATTTGTAAGTATTCTGAAGAATCATTTGGATTCAGAAGAAGATTGTTCTGTATCAATGTTTGTCAAGCGAAACGAAGTTAAATATTTTTTCTTGCTCCATTACCCACTCGTACCTTGCCGTCCACTCGAAAAAAACATATTTATTCACTAAAATTTGACTATTAACATTTTTTCAACATGATATCATCATTTATTTTTTGAGATTGTTATTTTCTTTCCTGATTATCATTCCAGCTGGCGCGCGTATGAGAGATACACTAGAGAAGTTTTTCGTTTTACATCTTTTTTGAAGAGGGCACAAAAAAGGCTTGACTTTGGCTGTTATTTTAAATCATTTCGACGAATTTCTAGTCATCATTGTGAATTCGAGGCACCAATAGGACTCTGCGAATCTGCTATTTGTATTTCAGTGATACGCGTGACCGTTGCAATGAAATGAATATGAAACTGACTTCTTGCATTTCATTTTTAAATTTCCCTTGACTTTTTACTTGCGCATTGTCTTTACAGTTTTATATCACAAATGTAAATATTTTAGTTGAAATATTGGCAATTTCATTCCTTTTATTTTCACTCATTCAGAAATTAGTCATTTTATATTGATTTTGTGTTTTATGTTTAAATTGTTTCCATTCCTTTTTAAATAAAAATTGTTTAAAATAATTGTACTTAAATTCCACGCCCAATTACAACCTAATTTTAACTATTACCCTCTTAAAAATTGATATTTTACAATAGCGTATTTAGGAAATGCGCAAGAGCTTCCATGTTGGTATAGAGGGCGTTCCTACTGGAAGTTTAAATCATTTCCGCATAGTCTCCTTACTATTATCATTAGTTTTTGTTATTACGTACTAAGAATATTAGTTTTAAAAATATGAAAGCTTGATTTTTCCTTACATTTATGCGCGTTTAGTTTTGTAAGCTGACCTTACTCCATCGGATATCTCACAATCTCTCCGAATTTCTCCGAAATAAATTATTTGTAATCTGCAACCCAACAGAATCGTTAGCAACAGCCCTTTACATTAAAATACTAGTTTTTAATTTTTTTCATACATATGTATTACTTTTAGCATGAAATTTCACTTACTTTTTTACTTCTGCACTGTCTTTACGAAGTAGAATTATTCTAAAGCCTTATATTTTTAGAAAAGATTAAAAAACGCCATATTCAAAGAATTTTTAGCGAATTTAAACTGACATAATAAGCTCTCTTTTTTAAAATTTTAGTGCTGTCAATTTTAATTGAAAATTTTTATTTCGGGAATATTTCATGGTCCGTTGCTTTGAGACTTTTTTGAGTCGGCATAAAATATCACTGAAATGGTGTTGAAAATTCAGAGAATGTTAACTTTCGATGTATTTTCTACAGAGGTATTGGGCATATTTTAATAGAATTTTAAATGTTCAGAGTTTGATAGAACACACACACACACTCGCGCACACACGCACACACACCATTAATGGTGTACAGACATGATCATCGGGCATAGGTCTCAATATAGAAAGGTGAAGAAGTAAGGGTTAAATATCGAACGAAAATAGTTCAATATAGCAGTTCTGGTCTGTTATTACATTTATACGATTCTCACAGTGTTAACTCCTACTGGACATGGCAGTTTATGAGCTTCGCTCACACGGACATATACGCATATGTTTGTGGCAGTAAGTTTTACATCTTTGTTTGGAAGCATTAGTTTTACCTCTTGTAGAAAGGTGACTTTTCAGAAAATTCAACAAAATATGCAAATTTCTTGAGCACTAGAGCAGATATCGTTGCAATGAATCCTCACAGTGTTTCGTTTTAAATTTTTTTAGTCCTTTTTTAAAATTAAATGCAGGGTGCATAATTCAACTTAAAATATTATCAGGCTCTCTGATTCTGTCATGTATCATATTATATGAAGTGGCTGTCATAAATATTTTTCTCTGTAAAACATTCTTTGTATATACAGGGTGTCAGAGAATTGTGGGACACATTTCAAAAATTAATAAAAAAAAACTGATAATGTTACAACTGCGGTTTTTCTTAAATGAGAGCGCATTTCTAAATAGTTTTTTTCTGATAGGAAACGCCCCGTTACGGTTGTCTTGGTTGAGAGGCATTATCTGCGAAAATATTAAACCTAGAAGAAAAATAAAAGCATACATTTGTAGGGAATTTTACGCTCTTAATTTGTTAATTCACATTTAGAGTGAAAACTGAATATTTTTGAGATATTCAAGAAAAACTAGAAAAGGAAACCAGGAAACGCGCATTAGCTTCTGCCGATCGGTAGCCAATGAGGTACGGAATTCTCTCGCTGTAGCAAATTTAGAAAGCCGTGAGGCCGCGTTACCTATTTGAAGAAAACTATTTTATTTGCTCATTCATTCAAAAAACCGTAGTTGTAACATTATTATGTTTTGTATCAATTTTTGAAATGTGTGCGACAATTCTCAGACGCCCTGTATTTTACTTAATTTAAAGACCACTCACTTTCATTTGAAATGCAACAATTTCCCAGTTAATCCTTTTGTGTTTCCTACAGTACCTATTGTATTCATGAGCCGATATATCTTTTCAGGTTTAAGTGGAGAAGAATTCGAATTCTCAGAAAATGGAGATGGACCCGCACGATATAATATAATCCACTTTAAACAAGTGTCGCCTGGAAATTATAAGTGGATTTGCGTTGGAAGATATGAAAATGGAAAATTAGAGCTAAATTTCTCTGAAATACAGTTCCGTTTAGAAGAACCTGAAATGCCTCCATCTGTTTGTAGTATGCCTTGCCGTATGGGAGAGATTAAGAAATTTGTGGAAGGAGAAAATTGCTGCTGGCATTGCTTACGATGCACGAAATATCAAGTTATGCAGTCAGAAACCATGTGCTTTGAATGCCCGTTTGGATCGGTTCCTAATGAAAGCCGCACTGGCTGTGAAGAAATCCCTATCAAGTATCTTCATATACACAGCGGATGGGCAATTGGAGCTGTGACATTTTCATCGCTTGGCATTATTGCTACTTTGCTCACTGTAATAGTGTTCATCAGACATAACGATACTCCAGTTGTCAAAGCGTCTGGAAGAGAGCTTAGCTATGTTCTTCTTGCTGGGATTCTCATGTGCTACAGTATGACGTTTATACTAGTACAGAAACCAACAGATTTTAAGTGTGGTGTACAACAAATCGGCATTGGTTTATGCTTCACCATTGTCTATAGTGCTTTGCTCACAAAAACCAACAGAATATCTCGCATCTTTAAAGCTGGTGCTCGTAGCGTGAAGCGTCCAAGTTTCATCAGCCCTAAATCTCAATTATTTATATGTAGTTGTATAACCATAGTGCAAGTGATCATTTCTGCGATGTGGTTGAGTTTTTTGCCTCCAAGTGCGATTCATTACTATCGTACCCGAGACGAAAACCATCTGGTGTGTGCCGCTGCAGTAGATGCAACATACATGGTTGCTTTTGCTTATCCAATGCTTTTGATAATTGTATGTACTGTATATGCTTTACTGACTAGGAAAATACCAGAAACGTTCAATGAGTCTAAGTATATAGGATTCACAATGTACACAACTTGCATCATATGGTTAGCATTCATTCCTATATATTTCACAACATCTTCTCACGTTGAAATCAATGTTTTCATGATGTCTACTACAGTCAGTCTTAGTGCAACAGTCACACTAGTTTGTCTCTTTTCGCACAAAATCTACATTATTTTGCTTCATCCAGAAAAAAATGTACGTCAGTCACTCATGAATGCAGATAAATATAATAATCCCACAACATCATCAAACAGGATGAATCCTGCTACAGTATCCGACGGTAAGTAGAATTATTCAATTATTGCTTGACTGTACACATACAATGGCTCCAGCTATTGCGTATACGTCACTTTGAATGCTTTTAACCCTTTATAAGGCCATTTTTTCTAGTAGTTTGTATAATAAAATAACTTTGGTATTGAGATTAATTTAAGAAAAGAAATTCATTAAACTTATTGGATGACATTATTTTTTGTTACTTAATTTTATTAATTAATAATTAATTGCCAAGTCAAGACACTTCGTTATGGTTTGAGATAAGAAATTGGAAAATCCAGATTTTAGTTTCATCAAAATATTTGTCGAGAACTTACGCCAGCCTTAACAAATGCATTTAAAAATTGATCAATTTGGTGGGAAGTATATTCTCACGGCCTTAGAAACGGTTAAAGGCTTGAAAGAATTATAATAAAATTTCTTTTAAGTTTAATATTTTTAGGAATAGTAAAATACAGCTAAAAATGTATTAGCCTAAAAAACAGAAATGGCGTAATTTTTACTTCAAATGTGCAAATCTCTATTCATCAAAACTGAGTATACCCTGCTTAAAAATGTCAGCTGCCACTATTTTTCTAAAACTGAATCTGTAGGATAACTTTTTGCCTTAAATTACTGATAATTTTTCTTCCAATGAATACCTAATCCTATAATCAATACATAATTCTCTAAATAATTCATGCGAAAATAAAATGTTCGGCATCAAAGGATTTCTAGAAATCTTCCGCTGAAGGTATGGAAATTCGGAAATCAAAATTTAAATGTCTGAAGACGCCATTATATTAATAAAATTATGAGTAAAGTTTAATATACCCAAAGATGTGTTCAAAAATATTAACTAAAAATTTAAAATATATATTTAGTCAATTTTTGGTGATTAATTCGGTCGGAATTAAGAAATAATAGGAGTTAGAATATTTCATTTTACGTACTGTGGTATGTAAATTCATTTTATGTACTGCAAAAATTAAAGCATAAATGAAATTTCAAGCCTGTAGATGAAAAATTTAAAAAGTTACCCCTTGTCCGGCATCCGCAAAATATCGGATATTTCAACTGAAAAAAGACAAAAAAGCACCCAAATTTCACTTTAAAATGGATTTCAAAGGAAATTAAAATATTGTAGAAGTCTTTTAAATGGTAAAAAAAGGATTAAAAACAAGAAATTACTTGAAAAACAAATTTCACCACCGAGCTCCATTTTGGGAAGAACGATGATTTTCTCGAGTTTTTTTCGGAATAATAAAAAAAAAAAATGATTCCGTGCCCGAAATGAAAAATTCTTGCAACTATTATATTGCTAAGAAAATCGAGAATCAAATAAAAAACAACAACATGTAGTTTCGCCAATTATTGAATTAATAGGAGCAGATCAAAATTGATGTCCGGTATACCGGACACCAGGTCAGAAGGGGTTAATGAGAAAGAAACGGAATTCTCAATTCAACGATAAAAAGATAATTAATTCAAGAAGCAACGAAAAATCTTAGGTGAATGCTACAAATTTGAAGCTATTGTAGTTAATTTATATTCACTGACAAAAGTAAATTTAACCTTTTGGGGAGAGTTGGCCGGAGCTACGTTTGGAGGAAATCTAATTTTGATCTGCTGTCTTGAATCTCCGTCTCCAATGTTAAGCATGTAGATAGTTCATTTCTTGAATTTAGCTGCATGTCTGCAAAAGGCTTTTAATTTTAAGGCTTTAAAATTTAATTTTACTCGTAAAATGATGGATTAAGAAATAAATATACGAAGGAATAATTTTCAAAAAAGTGCACAAAAACTATATTTAGGGTTGAATCCTGTATTTCAGCAAGATACCAACCCAAAGTAAATTGCTAAAATTGTTATGTGACAGCTATTGTATAATTGTTAGATGCACTTATGTACTATCTCATCTCAATCTCTACGTCACAACGTCAGGAAAATTTTATAGCCTTTACTAGATAGGTGATTATAAACGGTATTAATTCAAATTCATTCATTCATTTCAAATGCAAAAGGATACTCAAAATGTATGAATTGGTGGTTTTGTTCGTTTCTTCAACAAATTATGCAAGTTGTATACTCAATTTTCCGAACTGTAAATTTGTATCTTTAAAGTAAAAGTTTTATAAATCAGAAAAGTTATCGCTTCCATATTTTTATTTTCTAGCCTAATACATTTTAATGTGTATTTTATAGTTCCTGCAAATATTAAGCAGACAGCAGAAGTTAAAAGTTTATAACTACAAAACGACTAAGTTTACAACTACGAAAAATGAAAGAGTGATGTTAATTTAGCAATAGGAGCCACTCTATCTAAATACACGGTGTACACAAATGAAGTAACACATTTCCAAAATTAATATAAAAAAAACTAAAAATGTTGGAACTAAATTTTTTAAAAATGAGAGTGCATCTCAAAAAGATTTTTTTATATAGGTAACATCCCATTTCGATGGTCTAGGGGTCGTAAGTTACTGAAAATCAAAAATTTGTTTAGAGCCATTATCTGAGAAAATATTAAAACAGGAAGAAAAATAAAAAAAAGCATGTATTTGTAGGGAATTTTAAGCTCTTTAATTTGCTAATTCACATGTAGTGGGAAAACTGAAGAGTGTTCGTAATATTCAAGAAAAATAAAAAAAAGAAACCAGGCAACTCGGCGTACGGAATTTTATCGCTGTAACAAATTTAGAACGGCGTAACACCGCGTTGCCTATCTGAAAAAAAATTGAGATCCGCTCTTATTTAAAAAAACCGTAGTTCCAACATTTTTAGTTTTTTTAAAATTAATTTTTGAAATGTGTCATTTCATTTGTGTACATCCTGTATATACGAATCTCCGAGAGGAAATATTTCTTTATGAATTTGTATTTTAAGGCTTACAATTATCATACCTGTGATTGTCAATAAGTATTTTATCCTTTGGTTGCATTTCAACACCAGAAACTCAATTTGAAACTTGCTTTGTTTTGCCACAAAATATCTGATAAAGATTTGAAATGGCATGTGTAATCTCAAAGTTATGAACAATAATTTTAAGCATGCTTTACGGTTAAAATAAACAGTCCCGGTTTCCATAAACGAACTCCTAATAATTCAAGTGGCACCTCTATTCAAATCAGTTAAATGAACATTAAATTTTTTAAATTAGTCAAAGGATAAAATGTGAACGGTTCATTAATTTATTTACTTAAATTTCAATGGGCCTTAATAGAAATCAAAATGATATGCAACTATTTATACAGTAAAGTGAGTATACTATTTTATGGGGTATAAGTATACCACCATATAAGGTTGAAGATTGGACGCTTGTCTTGGCAAGTGAATTTGTGTAAATTTGATGTACATTTATTGATTGGTTGGATAATGCAATCAACACGTGAGAGACGATAAATATTCTACTATCTACTAAATAATCCTACTTGGAAATATCATTTAATTCTCGGAAAACGTTTTACCTTTAAAGTGAGTCACTCAATTTTTAAACTTTTACGAATTTGAAGAAATGGGTTCTTAAATATATAAAACACTTTTTGAGTGCAAACAATTCTTTTTGTTTTTCCACCTTTCCATTCAAGTTCAGATCCTTCAACACTGTAGCCACTGAAGAGGAAAAACGTCAAGTGATTTTAAGATTATGTATATGATAAAAACATTTTATCCACGTTATAATTCCTTAAATTTCTTTGTTGCTTTCAATTTATTTATTCTGTACTTCTCTTATCTTTGTTTATATTTTAAATCTTATCTATTTAGCGTCAGATAGAATCTTTAGAACGTTTCCCTTAGTTGATCCCTCATTATTCTTAACCAATCAAGTGAAAGAGCTAAATTCTGCAAACAAGTCACAGTTATGATACAATGAAGTATGATACCGTCTAAATCGCCATCTTTTGTAAGACCCAACGCAGACGCAGTACTCGCTTCTTCCACTTAAAGAAAAATTTTGATTCTTTTATCTGAATTATGACCAAGGAAAAAATATTACTAGGAGGATAAAAGCTGTTTACTGAATGTATGAACAAATACATATAAGTTTCTTACTCCTTTTAAAATTTGAATAAATATTTTCGACTACTTCTTATATTCAAACAAATTAAAACTATCTGAATAAATACAAATGCATCCATATTCATTGGACGCATTTGTATTTATCCACACAAATTTTGGGTAATCATCCACACTCATTGGTAATGCAAAAATAAAAAAAAATCGAAATCTACGTATAAACAACAAATGGAATATAAATAAATAAATACACCTGGAGATCGGCGGTTTATAATAGAAAAAGTCAAAAAATCTCTTAACTGTAGTTTATCGCATTTACAGTCATCCTTTCAGAAAAGTAACTTTGCAGCTTTTTTATTTGTGATTTTATAAACCTTGACCCAATTTAAAAATTTTAACGTTTTGAATGCCTAAGAATGAACAAAGAATGCATGCGTGCAATAATATATGCTTGAGTATGTTAAAAATTCATTTTTTATTCAAAATAATTTATAACAAATATTAGTTACTTAAATTTCGAAAAAAAATTCTTGGGATTATAAATTCCTCTTGAGAGACAGGAATCGTTCCTCCCAAAATTTCCATTTTTTTTTCTTCACGACCATTTTATATGTCAGAAAATAAATACGTTTTTTAGAACGAATATTTTCCTGCATATATTCTTTTAGTTTCAAACTCTGAAACATATTCCATCCTTAGTAATTACAAATAAATTGGGAAGAGTAGTAAGAAATTTTGGGGCTTACAAGTTTTTCGAATGTTTTGGAAATGGAGAGAGCAGTCTCAGCTGCCGCAGGGCATAGTGTTTGTTAGTTTAGAAAATTTCGTAAAACACAATCTACAGTTCTCTAGCAGTATTTTATACAAGTGGAGGAATTTTGATATATTATGAAGAAAACTTTTTACGTAGTTGCTTTAGTATAGTCTTAGAAATAAGGTTATCAGAAAACTTTTTCAGCTAAGATTTTTCTTATGTATGTCTCTGGAATATCTGAAAAGTTCATATATTTTGGTTAAAAATTGGTGAAATAAGAAAGATTACGCAATCGAAATTTTATTAAATCAGAAAAGTATTGCCTGTTTTTTTTTTCTTTTAATAAAAAGGTAGATGGAAGTCACATAAGTGAATAAAAATGAGAAAATAAACAGCATTTTTTGTTTGTTAAACTCAAATTAAAATATTGACATTAAATTTCTATTTGGCAAGATAGGCAATGCAGAGAAGATAATTTATTCGCGTGTATCTTTTTTTATGTTCGAGAATATAGTTGCAACTTGCACTATTTTCTTGGCTAAAAAAATGAAAACAAATTCTTAACTGCAACAGCAAATGTTTAAATTGATATTTTAAGCCTTAAATATTTGTGTGATTTAAAGAAATATTTATGCAAAAATTACTACAAATTTGTGCTCCCCTTCAGAAACTGCATCACAATCAAGAAATTATAAACACTTCATGGCTGCCTTTTAATAAAAAGTAATTAAAGAGCATTTTCTTCAAGATTATGAAGGCTATTAAATATTTATTTTGTGCATTTTTATCATTCAAAATTGGTTTAGAAAATAAAGGAATTCTATTTTTATTTTTATTTTATATTTATAACTTACATTGGTAATAAATTATATAAATAGTAGCAATTCTCAAGAATTATAAAATATTCAAGTCTTACAGAAGATTACAGCTATTAGGAGAATAAAAATGGCGAATAAAATCGGAAGACACTGCGTATATTATTAAAAGAATAAGAGTATTTAGATTGAATACGCAGTTACTGTGCAACAATTCATTTGCAAACATTTTAGGAAGCATATAAAATAAAAAAAATCATTAATATATTTTCGAGTAAACGCCTTAGCGTTTCATTAAATCCAAATAATTTGTTAAATTGATTTGCCGTAAAATCTTTCTCCTCTTGATACAGTAATTTAATCAAGATGAAATTACTTCTTCAATAATGTACGATATAACGTATGTTCCCCATTGCCTAATAGCTCGAGTTTCAAAACCTTCATTTCCACTAGTGAACATGAATTTATGTATTTCTGTATAGGCATATATCTTTAATTTCATTCATTTATCTTACTTTTATCCTTTTATTTCTTACTTCAATCAAGTTTGTTTACAATAAATTTCTTTTTATAATTAACATTTTGCATTTTGAATTTCCAGTTTTATCATTCTAAAATCAAAAACGATGTGCAAAAAATAATTAGTATGAATAATGCTTTAAATGGGAAAAATAATTCAAGGTGTTTACTCAGCGTGTAATTCATATTAATATAGACATTATTTCTTGTACGTTGTCTCTTTTCCGCTGAGGTCCTTTCATATACTGCGTGATGAAAAAATACGTATAATTTCATTTTTTTGGTCTGTCATTTATTTTTACAATATAAACAATAATTAAAATGGGAATCTATATGGGGAGAATCTAATTTCAAAGTGATTAAGAGCAAACTACATATTGAATTTAATGCTTAAATTCTGTACTTTGAATTTAATGCTTAGACGCTTGAATTTAAATTCACTCTGAAATAATATTGATTCGTAAAATACTATCATTTATATTTTTTAAAATGTGTTAACGTATTTTGTTATGATAATTACATGTCTTCCCATATTATATTACAGTCCGTTAAGAAAAGTCCAAATTTTTATCGTGTGTAATTAAAATTCATCGTGAAATACTTTCTGTACTAATTCTAACTTTAAAAATTAACTTATATTTTATTGAAATATACTCATTTTTCTAAAAATGAATTAAGAAATTATAAGTCCACCTGAGAAAATTACATATTATACATCACATCAGAATCATTATGAAACGCTTCAGTATGTTAGTATTTCGAGAAAGAATAACCTGAGATGCAAAGTTGCAGGTTTTGATTGTGTTATCCACAATCTATGTGAAAATGCCGCGTGGTAAAAAAAGTTATCAGACTGCTAAGTGAGAAAAATTTATTTTGTAAGTGTGCTGGAAAATTTGAAAGAGAAATAGTTAGGTTAATGTGGTTAGGTCCTGAAAAAAATTATTGAGAAAATTCATGTTTTATAATTCAATAATTTTTAAAAATTTTGGTTTATTAATTTGATCGGCAAAAGCATATAAAGTCTTCTAAAGAAGCAACAAGTAAATACTTTAATAACTAAAAATAATGTTATTATTTTTTTAAAAATTTACAAAATCTGAAAATATAAAAAATGGACTAAACCGCATAGGCTTCTGAGCGACTTGATTTGAAAAAAAGATTTAAACAAAATAAAACGATCTGAAAGAAAAAAGATTTTGACAACACGGGGCGATAGACAAATTTTTCGACTACCAACTAAAAAATGTCTTTCGACTCGTGAAATTTCGAAACATTTTAGCATGGAAACTTCACATGTCATAGTTGGGAAATGTGTTAAATCGCATACTAATACAAGATTTATTAAAATAAAGAAAACACTGGAGTTTTTGAAATATCATCGAAAAGAAAGACTGAGATGGGCTAAAGATGTCATGTCATGGAAAGATGAGAGGAAACAACTTATATTTTTTGATGGAAAGAAATTTAATTTTGATTATCCCGATGGCTACAAACACTATTGACATGACTTGAGGAAGGAACCGAAAGAATACTCAAGTCGGCAAATGGGACGAGGATCAGTAATGGTTTGGAGAGCCTTTAGTCATGATGGACTTTGCGACTGCAGCGAATTTTGGACGCATGGACTTTGCACAGTATCAAGCTTTGCTATATGATAATCTTATACCGTTTGGCCTTTATTTGGTGGTGCTAGCTGGTTATTTCGTCAGGATAATGCTTCTTGTCATACATCTAAATCCACCCAGGAATAGATTAAAAAAGAAAAAGTAATCGTTTTGCCATGGCCAAGTCGAAGTCCAGACTTGAAGCCAATGGAAAATCTTTGGGGTATACTATGTAGCGCAGTTTATGCTAATAATAAACAATTTTCCTCTGCCAATGAACTGGAAGTAGCCATTGTAAAAGAATGGGGCAATGTTTCTGAAATTGAACTTAATCACCTGGTAATTTCAAAGAAAAACAGAATGTTTGAGGTTATCAGGAAAAATGAGGACCAATCTCATATTAATTTCCATATATTTTTTTGTTTTTAGACAAGTGCTTTTATAATTTGTAAGCATTATATTTTTCATTTATTTTTAATACTTTTGTTAGCTTAATCATTTATTTCATCATTAAAAATTATTGAAATCTAATTATAATAAATATGTTGTAATATCATATTCCTTGCGCTTAAATTGTAATTAGAACCTTTATTTATTTAATAATTTCCAAAATTAAAGTAATCTTATAATTTTTTAACGGACTGTATTAATTTCATTTACTAAGTAATTGGGAAGGTAATGTCAAGCTTCAAGAGTTTATAAACAATGCTAGAAATTTTATGGATTGTCAATTTATCCTCATAATACAGTAAGCATTTTCTAACAATTTTGAAAAAATATTTTTTGCCTAAATTGAGAATATTTTGATTTTCCTGTTCACATGGAAAAGAGATTATAAAAAAATGTGTATATTCGTTTTAAAATTGAAATAACTACATAATTAAAATAACGCCATTTTCTTATCTTCCAAATTGATTATTAGCTTGCATAAATTTAAACGAAGGCGTCAGTTTGATACGTTAATCAATCAATAAAACCAATATTATTAGAGAAATTTCTTTATAAATTTGCAATTTCAAGAAATAATGACAATTACTCTTTTTGAGGATTTTGTTATATATTTCGGTTGATCTCTAGCAAGCAGGTCTAAAAATACATTGACAAAAATACATCGTCACATTTTGAATTAAAAGACATTTTACTGCTTTAAAAATTTAAGAGAAAATTATAACGGTGGAACTATTTCTTGAATACGATTACTTAGGAAGCATACCACTTCGAAAAGTACAGCCATAAGAATTCAAACAACCGGATGCGAAGTTCTTTCTCAACAAAAATCAATTAATTTCCAACGGATGACAAAATGGGCATCCGTATCGAAAGCGCAGGGAGCCTAATAGATGTCATTCAAAATGATTTAAAGGAACGTTATCGTAATAACGTTCTTGAGTCAGTAAATCAAGCTACAATAACAATGGCCAAAGCAGCATCACCATAATATAGAAAAATTACACCGTAATGTAGTCATAGGAAATTAGCTGTATGCAATGAGAGCTTTTGCAATGTGTGGATGATATATTAATAGAAGAACATAAAGAATAATAATAAAAAACCAGCACTCATTATTTTTTGATGATTAAGTAAATTCATCAAAAATAATGAACATGGAAACATTTTTAAAATCTCTTTTTTTGCAAAATTTATAAACTTTATAAAAAACAGAAATCTTTCAAGGGTTTAAAATTCCTTTTCAAATTAAAACTATATAAAATATCGTTAACATCTACGAGAAAGACAATAATTACTCGTTTTGATGAACTGCCAATTTTAGCTGAATATATTTAAAAATAGGCATTAAAAAAGCATTCCTGGAGAAATGTTGAAATTAGTGTAAGTATATAATGGTCATGATTGGAAATCTCATGGGCATTCTTACTGAATTTTCCCATGTACATCGCCGTTAAGATTTTATTTAAGGTTTTGTCTGATTTACTGATCCAGAAATTTGAAATTTCAATTCTATGGAGAAACTTTGAAACATCTGAATTAGTGTAAGAATATTTTACAAGAAACCAAATATTAGCAATGATACTTTATTAAGAAAAGATTTGGATAAATGCTAAGAAGTGTATAATCAGTTATGTCGTAAATTACTCTTCAGATTGCTTCAAAATGTTTATTTCCCAAAACCTGGTACTGAACATTATAAATAAATTCAGACCAATTTCATGGAAAAGCTTTTCTTTCAAAATACTCTTAAGATAATTTTACCCAGAAACGAAATAGAATTTGGAGTGCTTGCAAAATAATTTACATGTTCAAAGTAGAAAATGTTGCATCAGATGAAACGCATCTCTGAAAGAACCCAATATGTCAAAGAAGGAATGCGAGAATCCATACAACTCTCAAAGGCATTTATCTAGTTGTAAATTCATAAAGGCATTTATCTAATTAAAATTCATAAATCCTTTTTACACCGATTGAATCTCTGCTTTGTTTGGGAGAACATTTTAATATTTTTTTAGTATATCTCATTTCAGGAATTTTTTCTTTACTTTTTCTCTCTCCCTCTTCAAAGAGACTAAGCATTAATTCGAATTTGTAATACTTATCGAAGATGAAATTTGCTACTATAAGTCTGTCTTTTAATTAACTAAATACAATCAAATAAAGCAAATTGTCTCTGATGTAGGAATGCAGATTTCTCCTTATTCCACATAAAGCTTTTAGTAATATCGATGTATAGTCTGTAAAAATAAGAGATAGGTTCCTCTTAAATTCTCGTCTTTTTATAAAAAAATATGTTAATATTTTTCATATTCAGTCTTAATAAAACAATGATATCATTAAAGAGATTACGTCACATTTTTACCAATTATTATTCCTTACTTTTGTAAATTTATAAATTTTATGAATAAAAAAGAGAATAGACAAGCTAGTTAAATGCAGATGCAATTCTAATGTCATACGGTTGGCAAAAATACGTACCAATGAATTTTAAGAGTGAGTAATAAAATCTCATGTATAAAAAATACACTAAAACTAACCTGATTGAGACAAATAACTAAGGTGGTGCTTCAAAACTTCGATTGTTTACAAATCTCTAAATAAATGTTTCCACAATGGGGCATGCAGTTTTACAGGCGTCATTTTTGGGTAATCTGTGATCTATAAATAATGACTTTCAGTCCTTCCGTAGAATTAAATCTTGAAAATTAATCTCAATTATCAACACAAACAAGAATTATCCGTAGAATTTAAACATCAGTTGCTTCTAATTAATTTTAATGTAAAATTTCAGAATGTTCCCTGTTAGAACACGTTTTCAACTTTCATTGGGTTTAAGATGTACCAAAAGCTCTAAATAATATATAATAAACGAGTTAAAACGCTTGTCATTGGTAGCAAATAAAAATTGCGAATTTCACTTATATTCCTCTTCTTACTGTTTTTGGTATTTCACTGTCCCTTTAGGAATCTTAGGTATCGTGGCACCTCTGGATCTTTCTCCACTGTTGGTAAGATATAACTTTCTCTCCAGAAACGTCTTTTTACACTGTTTTCCGCTATTCTCTTCTGCTTCTAACTAAATAGAAATCACAGGAGAAAAACAATTTTTATTCAGTCACAAACAGCAAATTTTGGAAAATGCTCAGTCAATCCTTGTTTTCTATATATTTTGTATGAATATTAATTTCAAACATGCCCCTATTGCAGTTCATTTTTTCTTCCCTTGCCAACGTTAAATACTGTATACGATTAGAATGAATGTTTAATCCTTTTTTTCAAAACAGAAAAATTGTTTAAACCAATTATTTACAATAATTAAAATACCTTTTTCGTGATTTTAAAAATAATTTACAGTCCAGAGTTAAGTCAAGGAAAAATATACATTTTTTAAGCTAAGCAATATCTTCTTCTCAAATCAAGAATTTTTTATACAAGGAACATCAAGGCATTCATTGTTATTTCACAAATTATTTCAATAAATGCTTTATGTTATTAATATATAGTGCATAGCATAAGTAATTCAAGTTTACACCTCAGGTATTTCAAAATCCAAATACTAATTATTAAATAATGGCAATTTGGTATGCGGCGTTTAGTCACGTACTGTAATTCAAATGCACTCTGCTGGTTTAACTATTCTTAAGCTTTTTCTAAATAATGCATAAATTTTTTGATATTCATTTAATATTACATTATGACGAAAGATTCCATTACTTTTGGCTTAAACCTGAAGCTTTTGAATCACACATAGAAATTCTGTACCGTCAGAAACTTTCGAGAAAACTTCCTTATTTTTATTTCTTTCTACAAAAATAAAATGCTTGTAAATGTTTTGACAAATTATTCATAGGAAGTTATTTATAAATTTGCTGCTTTTTTCTAAAAAAGTGTCTCAGATATCGATAGGAATTATCATGCTGGTCATCAATAGGAATTATCATGCATATCAAAAGATTACATGAAATTCCAAAGAATGCGAAAGTGAGATTAATTTATTTAACTCCTTTTTAGGTAAAGAATCACACCTTTACAAATAATTCTTATAAGAATAGGCATAGAACTATACTTATATCTTAAAATGTACTAAGATTAGTGTAAAAGTCGCAGAACACTTTCAAATCCATTTCAATTTAAATATGAACTGGTGAAAATTAAAGGAGTTTACTAAAGCAATATTACAAATAAGCAACGGAAGACAACAGCATGATATTTATGAACAAATACAAATATAATTCATGACAATGTTAGAAAAAATTATGTGTAAACATTGCATTTTACTCTATTTCAAGCGTTATATGATTTAACTGCAAGGGGGGCGAAATGCCCTATCGAGAATTTCTTAGCAATTTGATAAGCAATGGTTAAATATCCCCCGAGTGTCTCGATTTCTTTAAGAACTTAAAGCAAATTGTGTGAAATTTGTTTTAAATCAATTCAACAATATAGCAGCTCCTTAAGCTGCGTGCAAGTAAGATTCAGAAGATTAATGCACAATACATTTAATTGCTCCCTCTTTTCAGAGCAATTTTCAAATGCAGGAAGAAGAGCATTTAATTAAAATCCAACGAAACTGAAAAATCATCGAAATTAATTATAGCAAATAAACTCTGTTTGCTTCACACTTGGCTAAGCAAGCGAAGCATTAATATTTTTCACCAAAACGCGTATCTGAAATAATCGAGTTTATTTTAAAACATTCTTGAGACTCCGACCCAAATAATTTCTACTGAACTGTGTGTATCTTTGTACTGACATTGTTATGAGCCTTTTGTTTCGATGAAATAATTCTAATGTTTTATTTCATACTTTATTTGCGCGAAAATCGAAAATCACTTTCAGATGTTGCCAGAGCCCGACAATATGAAAAATATTGTTTAAGCTTTAAATGTAAATGAAGTCATTATGAGACATTTGCATTAGAAATGAGTGTATTAAAAGAAAATTTGCAATGGAAATACAAGTTTAATTCCGTAGTTTTATAAATGCGTGTGGAATAATCTGTTTGATTCGAAAGTTTGATGAAGGCTTTATGTTTAGTTTCACGCAAGTGAGGAAGAAATAAAGCTTTTTTGACTTTACATATTCATCCCAGAACATAAAGTGCCTCTTTTATGCAAATTTCAACTATGCGAATATAGTCTTCTGTAGAGTTTATAATATTTGTGAAAAGTCAGAAAAAAATATTTGACACCTGAAGTTCTTTAATGATTTTAATGTTATGAAACCGTAGTTTATGATAAAACCAGAAGCTTTAAAATGAGAACTCAAGTATGGCAAATGTGTAAGCGCAAGTAAATGATCAATGAGAAGGCAATTATGATTGCCAGTAATACGAAGATATAAATAATGGAGTCACATATATGATATTTAAATTTAGATATCAGAAGCATCGCGCTGTTTCAATTTTGAATCTATGAAAATTAGATGACTTCGTAGCTAAGTGTAAGACAATGTTTGAGAACTTATTTAGTTTCGTTGCCATGTGTGCAATACAAAACTACACAAGCTTATCAGGAGAAATATTATATTCTATATTTAAACTTTAAAAATGTGAAATTGGGTACTTATGTCCAATCCAATGATGACAAGACTCACCATCTGAGAGATTGAACTAATTTATTTTCTTGTTAACAAGGAAACACAGTATATTACCCAGGATATAAGTGCTACTCCTTGTACACTCAGCAGATATATTTTACATCAAATACTCATTAATATATTCCTATAGTAATGTGCCTCTCTCGTCATGAGAGTGCACATAAGCTCCCACCCTTATCTAGGGTTACCATAATTTGTTTAGTTGAAATCCGGACACATCGGTGGAAACGGGGGTTGAAGAGATCAATAGCTTTAATTCTTAAAATTTAGAAAAATTAATTAATTAAATTTTAATTAAAATAAAAAACAATAACATATTTTGCATTAAATAGGAATTATACAGGAAGGAATAAATTTTGACTTTTTGTCGTTCCTTTCCACAGAAAATCTTGTTCCTTTTTGAACTAAAAATGGCGTGTGGTTTCTGATGATTGAGCCATTTTAGTTCCTTTTCATTTTGAATAATTTCTTAACAAATTGTTCTAAGTATTGGTAAATTTTGGTTTTTCTATAGTTCTGGTTGTATTTTTTTAAAAATTTCTGTTGAAGCAATTACTTTTTGCTGCTGCGTTTGCACGCAAAAACGTCTATTGTTTTCATTATTTTTCATTTTATCATTGTTTTGTTTTAATTTATTTTCTTTTAATTTAGATTTCTATTATTTGGAGAGATCAAAGCATAGTATAAAATTGTGAATGCTCCCTCGGCCCTTTTTCATAACACTAAACCAGATTGTGAGGAAATGAAAAAAATTCACGACGCCAGAATGCGAAGAATATGCAATTTTATTAATATTTGGTAATTCAAAATTATAGTAATGAAATACAGAATTAAAATAAAACTGCCGAAGGTTTTAATTTTCAGTTTGAACTGGGCCTGGGTAAGGGAGCTCATTCACTTTCTAATCAACAATGGATGTAAATACTTCAAATAATGAATTTTCTTTCATTGGAAGAATAAGGTCAGCTTTTTCGAATACGTCAGATTTTCTTAATTACAACCAAATTTCTCTCTCTCCGTATTCATTGGCATAAATCCGGACATTTTGAAGATCTGGACACTAGTCCGGACGTGAACTTGAAATCAGGACGCATGGTAACCTTACCCTTATCTCACTATAATGTGCGCCTTTCTCAATGAAACTAGGATTAAATATCTAAAAAGACAAAAATAATAGAAGCAATTTAATTGGTGTGAGAAAGTGCAGCATCATCCAGAAAAAAATTGCGAAGTACGAAGATATAAATACTAATAAAAGGAATTTTTAAATGTGAAAGAGTTAAAAATACAAAAATAATAACAGACAACGATAAGAAGTAAGAATACGGTGGATGACTTCATCAGAGGCCATTTATCCATGCAGATTCAAAACTAGAATAGGTTTTCTGTAGAGGAAAGAGACTTTAAGGTCTGAATTTAATATTAATTTCCTCTAAGGCCTGAACCTATTGCAGAATATACTGGAAAGAAAAACATTTATCCACGAAGAAGAAGTTAAAAATAGTCTTTTAAACAAAGTATGAAAAGAAGGGCTTAAAGTCTTACCTCTTATAAGAGCTGTGGAGTGGAACAAAAGAAAGGACGCCGTTACAAAGTAAACTTAGTAAATAGGTTTGAGCACCTACCTCCATCTAGTGAGGGATACAGTAACTAAAAACTTGATAATTTTTTTGTAGATTTTTTATAAAAATTTTTTAAGGTTTTATTTTGTTTTTAATACTTAAAAAAATTAAAATTTTTGTTAATGTGTTTATGCATTTTTATAATTTTTATTTTTATTTTCATTTTTTAAGTCCATTTTTTTTTGTTTTATTGTTTTAAAAAATTCAGGGAACTTTGCATGTGAACCCTTAAAAATGTTAGACGGTGTGGAATGCGTACCAAAGACACTTCCAGTGCAATGGAGAAAGATCTTTCTTCATTAATAGTCCAATACTGAGCCTTGAAAAAGCAGGGACCTTTACAGTTGGAGTCCTATGATGCGAACAGTTCGCACCTGGAAACGAATGCCATCTGCAGAAGAAAGGCCAAAGGTAATGGAAGCCTCCCTGCGGGCACATCCGGTCAGACGTCCGACCTCCTTGTATTACTGGTGGTGGTCACACCACAATGTTACTAGAACATTACGTGAATTGACTCCATTATGACGCACAGGTAGAACATGCATAAACGTGTATTGCATTTTAAAATTAAAATAAAAGGTAAATTTGGAAATCCAAAGTAAGAAAACGCTAAAATCTTATAATACATGTTTTCATTTGAATATCTGGTTTTTAATTTATTTCTATGTAATTCCAAAAGGTACTAGATGGATATTCGAAAAGTTAAGAAATTTTCGAAATAAAGATAGTTTATTAGATTCAGTTAAGATATAATCTATCGTATGGAATTCGCTCTCTTATCAAAATACTTGATATTTTTTTAATTATAAATAAATAAAATGGCTTTTTGATTTCAAACATGCAAGTAAAAACTCTATAATTATATATTTAATGCAAAAATGAAGGGTATTATTAATCCTTGAATGTTTCAATTCAATTCTTAAAGCTTATATTTCTAAAATAACGGTTTCATGGTAAGATACCCTCTCAAAAAATATAACAGTTGGAGCAATGACTCAAAATTTTGCAAGTTAAGAAGATTAAGAGGGATTAAGCATCCTCAGATAGTAGTGATAAAATAAATACACGAAATTTTTATGATTAAAATTGAAATTTGGAAAGGTAATTACCACGTTCTGCAAGAATATGATATTTGCATAAAAATAGGTGCAATATATTATATTAATCGATTTGAATTTAGAAATATATTGGTTTTTCTCAATAATGAGGCTCCTTAGTTTTCCTGTTCTAAATATGCTTGCCGTTTAATCCTCTATTAATCGCAAAACCTAATAGATACGCTTGCAGTCTGCATCGATTAGCAGTTTAATTTTTCTTGCAAAACATTGGTTTGCATTCTCATTGGGACTAATTAATATTGACATAAAGGAAAAAATATTAAAACTGGATGAGCATATCATAGAATAGCTTTTATATCCGCGAGATTCGTTGTGACCATTTAAGAACGAAAATGATTGAGATTAACGGAGGTTTAATGAATTGTATGTCGTTTTAAAATTCATTTTTTGCATAATTAGTCATATTATCTTCCCGTTCAAACGGAACAAATGCGTTACTGTCAAGCTTGGAGCCTTGGTTTGATGACTGAAAACGGCGATTAAGCTGAAACATTTCTCCCCACAATCCGTATCTTACGTCCATGAGTATGCTTGGTTCTCGACGCGATATGACCAAACATCAAATCGATAAATAGGAGTTACGCCTGGATACAAAGAAATATATGGGACATAAGCGGATACAAAAATTCTGCAGTTACATTATCTATAAAAATAATAGCAGAATATAGCGATTTTGAGAAAATGTACATCATAGCGAGAGCTGTTGATAATATGCAAAGTTTGTTTTTCATCAATCCTGTAATTTTCTGACTACAGGACATATATTCTGCTTTGACTGCATGAAAATGATTAATCGGACTGTGTAAAAACCCTTATTGAGGTAATGGCAGTTCATTCTTTAAGCTCGTCAGGTGATATCGAAACTCACTTTCGCTATCTAATTTGAGACATTTGGGAGAGTTAAAAAGAACCCCTTTTTTATTTGATTCACCTAAAAGATCTCAATTCCCATGTCATTTCATTAAAAATCCCTTTGTGAAATATTTAATATATGTATCACATCTATCTCCAAAAAGTTAATAACCTTAGATCCTTCAATGATAGCATCGGAAATTACCTTTTCTGAATGAAATATTTTTAAATCAACTCTTTTTGGTAATTTGTGTGCTTATCTTGAGTTTAAGTTATTCTAAAAAACATTAGGAAGTGATTATTTGCAGATACTGAACCTACGAATAAAACGTTATTTGCAGGTACACTGTACCTAAGGATAAAACGTTATTTCCAGGTATACTGTATCTACGGATAACTTTCAGGTTATGATAAATTCAATATACTTCTGTAGGAATAATGAATGAATTTAAACAAATTTGGTAGAGAAAATATATTTACTGATTTTTTCAGTCATAAAATTAAACCTCGTGGCAAATTATCAATAAAAACGAAATTTCCGACCCTGATGAGCTCCAACAACCGAAATATTTCTTACGAAATTTTAAACTTCTCTTTGCTTCTTTAAACTCTCTCCCCAAAGTGAATAGTTTAAATCTGCTATAATCCCATTTACAAAATGCAAATTTACATTGAAGAAAATGAAGAATTAACTGTCGCAAAAAATTTTAACAAATGGCGAGAGGCGAAAGAAGAAAATAAATGACCCCGTACTTCTTTATGCTACGGCTGAGTGGTATGGTCGTCAAGCGCTTTTCTTCTAACCGCCAGATCCTGGGTTGAATTCCGGTTCGGTGCATGTTTTTGTACTCGCAGCTACTTAAACAATCTGTTTAAGAATTTGAATTTTCTCTAATCATGTTTAAAAGAGATGCCTATAAATTCAATATTTTATTCGATTTTGATCTTTTTTTAAACCTTGTTAATTTTCAAGCATATTTAAATAACTCTATTCTTACTCCCTTTACCGTACAAATATTTGTTCCGAGGTCTCTTCAGTTACTTCTATAGAAGAAAAATTAAATTGAACAGAATGTACAATGCCTAATAAATAAATCTTTATCCCAAGATATAGTACCTGCTAATCCCATTATCCAAAATTAGCCAGAATTCGATAATAAACAGCATCTCTCTACCTCAGTTTTTAACAGCGAATTAAAAACAAACTACTAAATATTTGTAGAAATTAGGAAACGGTTTGTATGTAAGTCCGGCAATGAGAAATATTGTCTAGAAATATATTTAAAAATCTGTTTTAAATTATTAAGATTAGAGAAAAAATTCATCTACAACTCATTATTTATTCTTAAACAGTAAATTACATTTTATCCGCGGATATTTTACTCGTTGAAACTAATTCTACTTGATATGGTATAATTAACCAAGTCCTTGAACCCAGAACTCAAAAGGGAAGACAACAGCGCGCATTGCTCCTCAGGCTGTCACCCTCCCAAGTACTGACCGCGCCCGATGCTGCTTAATTAAATTGATCAGACAAAAACCGAATGTTAGCGCACTATACCTGCAAATAACTTCGTATCCGTAGTTACTGTACCTGAACGTTATAAATAACGTTATAGCACCTGCAAATAACGCTATCCAAAATATTATAGGTAATATAACCGTTTTAATTATTCTGGGTGATTATTTCCTATTTCGCCTTTCAGCAATTTTCAAACGCCGACAAATTTACACCGCTTAGACTCTTCTATATTTTTCAGCCTTTCTTTATTCAAAAAGAGCAGTTACAGCAAAATTATGTGCGCTACATATTCGAAAACTCTCATCGCGACAATGGTTAGGGAATAAAAATGTAAATTTGATTACTGATGTTAAGAAAAATTGACTTGTCTGAGCTTCCTTCCACACTTTTAAATGCGAAATTCCCAAAAGAAGAGGGTAAAAGACTAAAGTATTTTGATTGATTCAATCAGTACATATCTACAAATGTCATCTTCCGTAATTTAAATGGTTTAAAATATTGTTTTGTATTTATATATGTCATTAGCATTATATATATGTCAAAAATAGAAGATGTGTATGTTGAGACATTGTATTTCTAGAAGAAATCACAACTTCATTTAACTTCGCAACAACCATTACTGAATTCATTAACAATTCTTTCTTTATTCCATTTAATGCCTCATAACAAATTTGTCTCCATTTTAAGATTAAGATTTACTTACATTTTTAGTTAAAATCTTTGGAGAAAGATTATCATCCAAGCACTTAAAACAGCTTGCATTAATCCTTGCTCAATTTATACGATATAAAATTAGATAATTATTATTAATCATTTTCTGTGAGTAAATTTGGAACATGTATTATCTTATAAAGCAGTTATAAAGCATCTAATATACATGGTGTCCGAGAAAGATCTTTATTATTCTAAATATTTATAACAAACACACGAGAATGTTAAATTAAATGCAGTTTGAGGCAGAAGAATGAAGAAATCTAATCGATTTTTCTTACAGTATATTCAGAGTAGCTCTACGTGAACACCTTTAGTAGCAATGAAGAGTAGGGTGGGCATAAAATTTTTTTTTTCTTTTCGAAACTCTATAGCGCGGAAAACTTGCCTCTAGGGTAGATAAGTAAAATGCAAAAAAAAACGTTTTCTTTTGCCTGCATCTGGCGGTAGCGCATCGACACTAAACTTTTCGAAAATATACGATTTTCATAATTTTTCTAATAACTTGAAAATTATCAAATAACTTCTATAATAAGCAGTTATTGGTATAGTTTAGTAGAAAAAAGTGTAGGAAAGATAAATAAATGAAAAAATAATATTTTTT
>BGPR01000274.1:179266-286078 GCA_013235015.1 Araneus ventricosus | reverse complement strand
CATCTATCTAGGACTATTGAATTTAGAAATAAACTATTCTATTTCCTCATTCTTTTGCCGAAATTGCATTTCATTTCACCTTTTTTGTATTTTTGTTATTAATTTTAGAATAATAAAGATCTTTCATGGATACTCTGTATTATTTATTAAAATAATTAATCCTTTATTTTCAACGGATTTTATACCACTTCAAAGCATCAAATGCACAAATCATAAGTTTCAGTTTTTAACATAACTAGATATTAGATCTAATACCTTCTTATGATACAGGGAATAACATCTTGTTTTAGCACGTTAGAGAGATGGAAAATACTTGAAAGATATGAGCTGCAGTGATCGCCATTAGGTACCAGATAAAACATGACTTTGATTGCTAACTCAAAAGTTTTCATAAATCATTCTAATAAATTCCTTAGTCCCCGCTTAATGTTTATCTAGAGACCTAATTTATAGCATGCTTACGGAAACATTGGTTCGGTCGCGTTTGAATAATTCATATTTGACTAGAATCCTCAAATGAGTGCAGAGGTAGGACTAAACTTTTCATTATTCGTGTTCTCAACGAGATATGCTGCGTTAAAATCCCCACGTCTTTTATCTCAAACCAAAATGCATACTCCAAATTCTCTTATTTAGAGGTGCGTGCATACATTTTATCTGTTTCTCAGAATATATTTCTTGTATACTTTCTTCGTAACTAAAAATGTATTGAATGTTCGCATATTCAATATATTTTTCTTCTTTAAAATGTTTGTTTTTTATAGAACTTTTTTGAAGACATTTTATAATACTGTTTCTTTTTCAATATTCAATTTCATTAAAAAAATGTATTCAATAATGGTTAGTCAGGTATTCTTTCTCTTTATGCCATATTTCTAGCACTTTAACATGATTTCTGTTACTGAAAACTTATTCCAGGATGTTGAGAATTATAAATCTCGGTTATAAATATAATATTTAAGAGACCTGATAAATTTATTCCAAACATTAATAAATTAAATGGTGTCCTTAGTAAAAGTTCTACAAAGAAATGGTATTTTAGAGCATCTCTTTTCTAGTACACAATGAGTATCATATTTAATTCAGTATTCTGCTTTCTTTTTTTCTTTATATATATATATATATAACTTTAATAATTTTTTAATTTTTTTAATATATATAACTTTAAAATAATCTTTATACGAATTTATGACAAAAGTATACTTTTCTGATATTAATTAGCTTAATATACGCGATACATGTT
Source organism: Araneus ventricosus (assembly GCA_013235015.1). Classification (NCBI taxonomy): domain Eukaryota; kingdom Metazoa; phylum Arthropoda; class Arachnida; order Araneae; family Araneidae; genus Araneus; species Araneus ventricosus. Next base: position 284,835 of record BGPR01000274.1, on the reverse strand, counting down.
CACGTGTGTGTTATATTTTAATAGAATTTTTTCTTTAACAATTTATTTGTCATTTTCATAAGCTTCGATATTCACTAATCTTTCGAAAGAGCTATTACTTTCAAAGCTTGCCACTTGTATCTCTTTGCTTCACATGAAAACAAAGAATGTAAAAAGTTACCCAAATTCAACATATTCACCAGATATCTTCTAGACGGTATAACTAAACAGATGAGAAAAGTGGAATAGCGTGAATACTCAACAGCACTTTTCTAAAAGCTACAGCTTTGATGTCATGTGCTATCAGTTTATTGATACACAAATGCAACTGACAGAATCGCAGATTAATGATAGTTCTCGAAGGATAAAAATTAAAAAGAAGCTATTTCTCATCACATATTTGATGTTCCTCTGAAGGAAAAATTGTGTCCTTCTCACTTCATCTTCAAACCACTAACATATCCATCTTGTTTAAAGGAGTTATTTTCTTTCTTTTAGTTTTCTGACAACACAGTAATTGAAAGCTTTTAGTAATTTTTAAAACTATTTACATAAGATACTTCTAAGGGATTTATTAAGAAATTCCTGGGAAGTTTTAGAGAAACTAAAATTCCAGAGTTAGAGAAAATTCTATGCAATTGAATTTTTTGGAAGAAATGAATTGTATCTTAGAGCTAATGTAGGTCTCTTTGACGTTACATTGAACAGAAAAACAACCGAGTGTGCTAAGCCTAATTCTCTTCATTCGCTCTCTCATGAATCGATTAATTTAAAATTAACCTTCATAAAATTTTCACGTTTATGTTGCTAATGGAAATAATACAATATAAAAATTTATTCACTTTTTTTCTGGTACAAACTGTAGCAAAATAAGATTCAGTTATGCTTTATAGTTGAATAATCCTTGGCTAGAAAATTATACTACTGTAAACAATTTCCTTAAGAAACTATAAACATGAAAAACTTATTAAATATTTATAATTATAGAAACGAGCAAATTTGATAAATAATCAATCGATCAATATCTAATAATCATCTGTTATTCGAGAAAATGTTTTTTGACGCATCATGATTTCGAAATTATCCAGAAACAAAACAGATAATTAAAAATGAATACTTGGATAGATTTGTACTGAATATCTAAATGATTATAAAAATGTTATAATTAACTTGCAACCATATACAATATTCAATCAAATGTATGGATGTAATTTGTTTTTCAGTGGAAGGTTGTTTTTCTTTTTAGATCATTTCCCAAATTTCAATTTCCAAAACATTCCAAAGGACCATTGGAAGTTTTTCAAGAATTGCGGTTGTATGACATATTCGTCATTAAATGTATTACATATTATAAAGAAGAATATGCATCGTCATTACGATTTTCTGCATTACGCATATACTGAAAAAAATATTCATAACTGCGGTTCAATATACCAGAAAACACTACTTCTTACAAGTAAGGAAAAAATACAGTAACTTCATTAAAGAGACCATAAAAAGAAATTACTTTTAAAAACAAATGAAATCAAAGAGTCAAAGTCAGTTTGGTTGTTCAAAAAGAAAATGGTCATTGCTGTTGGAATTTTTTGCCCACTAACAAATATTTGAAGCATTCTGAAAGTCTGGAAGTGGGATTTATATCTGGTGGCGCTATTCCTCATAACGTTTGCTCATTAAATTTTCTAGTCTGTAGAAAAGTTATTGGAGAAAAAAAGTTCTACTAGTTGTTTAGTACTAGTACTAAAAGTTGTTATTTTAAACATGAATTTCAAAAGTTATGCTGAGTGAGTACTAAAATGAGTTCTATTAAGTAAGGAAAACTAGCAAAATTGCAAACCACATTCAAAAAGAAAAATGGATATTGAATGTGGGATTTCGATTAAGCAAACGGTGATGAATAAAACTGCACTATGGACTGTAATTTTGCTATAATGGGAATGCATTGGTTGCAAGTAGCATAAAATTATATATATAAAATATTAGAGTAAGACTGAGTTCTAATAAGGCGACAAAAAATTTGGATTTCATTTTGATTTATCGTTTGCGTTGAATATTTGTTGCCCAGTCAGCCGGATATTTGTATTTACAAACTTACAGACAATCTATCCTTAATCTCAACCCGACCCAGCAAAGGGATAGTTTTACTGCAGCCATCGGAAGGTATTGTCAACGTCTCCATTCCGTAGATTCATGAAGGCCCTGTGCGTCAATTGACCAGGCTATTTAAAAAAATTGACAAAATAAAGCATCGAGGAACAAAACACTAGGTCTCTTAATTTAAAAAATTGAAGATCAAATTTTATTTAAGTTTAACCTAACGAACACAATCACATCTATATACGAAAAAATATTTATATTAAATTCCATTTCGTGTTATCATAAGCACGCTTCTTCTCGTCCGTCCTGCTTTTAAAACTTATGACGTTTAAAGTGTTAATAGCAAATCTGAAATGTTTTGGTGTTCATTTTAGGAACCGAATCACGTGAATTCTATAAATAAAATCTGCAACACAGCCATTTATGTGCCACTTACCTAGCAACACAGATGGGAGCGTATGACCTGGGAACTTCAATGGACACTTCATTTCAGATTAATGGAGAGCTACTCCTGCTGAGAGGATTCAAGGTTTAGCGTGCAAACCGATAACGGATGTTATTTGATTTGTAGTTTATCTAGTCGCCCGCCAAACTACTATGAAAGAGTTTCGTACTGAAGAGGCAGTATATGTATGTGTAAGGGGGTAGCTCTTTGGGTGGGCTGCATGTCTTTCCACTTGGAACCGTGACTGCTGAAGTATACCGCAATAAGTGATCATTTCATTCTCCAAGATGGCAACCTTGTTGGCAAAACAAAGTTCGTATTGTGGAAGATTATCTTCATCAGCAAATAATTCAGCGTATCAGATAACTAATTAAATTTGAATTCTCATGAACCTGATTGAGACACCCAGGTCGTAATGATGCTCTTAAACCTTCTGCTCAGATGTCTTCCACACTTAGAGCTGATTTAGAAGAGAAATGACTATGGCTTCTTACTGACTTCGTACCATCTATAGCATCACTCAGCTCTATATCTGCTACGTTGCTGTTTGAGATGATCAGACTTCATATTGTACTTACATTTCCTATATGAAGATGAAACTTCTAAATTATGAATTTCATATATGTGCTGGTTTCTAAAACAAAATAATTCTTTGGGAATTTTCTTTCGTGCTATTTTACATTTTACTGTATGTAGCCTACATTATTTCTATTTCATAAAAACAACGTAGAGATTTTTGAATAACGCATTTTTTGTAATTTTTCCTTTATTTATGAAAATAGCTATTCTTCCGGTCGCTGTTTGTGATAAATTTGAATGCATCTAATTACAAATGATAAGAGCATCCTTAACATTTGAAAGAATAAAAGACAGTAGAATTTTATACCAAAAATCAAACTTTTTGCGGGCATTTGAAAGAAAATTTTTGTGCCAAGTAAATTTTCTGCATTTAAAATTGCTATTCAATTTATAGTATGAACTGATTTGCCACATTTTCCTAATAAATAAAAAAGGGGATTGAACAATTTCTAAATGAAAAAATCTAAAATCTGAAAATAATCCCAGAAGTAATTAACTTTCTTAGAGAAGAAAAATTGTTTAGCTCGCCAAGCATATGTCTTAGACACAAAATTTATATTATTTTGTTGCTTATTATTTTCGTTGGAAAGTGATGCTTGCACAAGTTTATATTGAAACTTATACAAATATTTGTTCGCATATTACCATAATGAAGCAATTTATCTTTGTCTAACGTACAAAAATATCATTGATATCCACAAACAAGAATTTTAATTTTGCGTGTTTTTTGACTGCATTAAATGTATTTTTCTCTTGACTGGGACTTCTTTAAGCTTTTCGTTTTTTAAAATAAATTAATAATTTTTAGAGCTTAATTATTTCGAAGTTAATTCAGATTTTAATTTTTGCTAAAACTGAAACCAGACTGCAGGAATATTTTCTTCTCATTGCAGGATTTTATTTCGCATCTGCCATATTTCAATCAGCTGCAGAGAATCTTGAGCATCGTTATTTATTGAAAGGCATCAGAAGCAATTTTCATTCTCTTAAATAACTGAATAACATAGTTTCATCAACTGCACTAAGGGCACGAGACAATAAATACTCTGATTTTCAACAAAAATTTTAAGTAGTACAAAAATGAAACGCATGTTATACATAACAGATCAAACCGCGGTGGCATGGTGAAATACATTTGACTTCTAAAATAGTTCAATTTTATAGGAGGTTAATGAGGTTTAAGGCATCAGCAAAAGGGAACATTTATTGCTTCTGCAGCAAATTTTGAATGATATAATGAGAATTATATACCTAATTAAGTATAATAAAAAACGTTACTAGCATTAATCCTTAAAATGGATAAATTCATAACTTATACAGAATAATAAATAACCGCGGAACATAAAGATATCTGAATCAATGCTGATTTTTATGTATTGAATTATGTAATGGTTGTGCATGAAATATTTTGGCACCTCATATGAATAAGTCCTAAGACATTTTATTAGAAAAAAGAGGTGTATCGGTCTTATTTCTGGGAAAATATGCCCTCTCAGTTATAAATACTAATCTAATATTTAAAGCCTCTCTAATATTTAAAGTCGGCAAACCTTTGAAATCACCGAATGTTAAAAAAAATGTTTTCTTCTCTTTATATATTTGACTCGAAAAAAATAATAATAATGATAATCTAACAACAATATATTTCATTTGACTCCATTTCTGAGCACATCAGAACTCTAGTATTACAGTTTAAATCTGCCTTTTCCGAGCCCATTTGTACCCATTACTATTTCATTCGACTAAACTGAATAAATAAAAGAGAGTAAGTTCTTTCGAAAGAGCCGGCTGAAATATTGAGTAGGCGCACTCGTCATGCCCGCCGACTGATTACTAAGCAACGCAACTGGTCGTTAGACCAGCTCTTACAAGTTAGCATCGAATCGATTGCAAGAGAATTTGATTTATGACCCTAGTCATGTAAAGAAATGTTAAGGGATTTGCTCACGCTAAGAGAGCGCCTGGATAAACGAATGTGAAACGCTGCCGTGTAGTTAAATCATCTCCCCAGCGGAAATCACTAAGTGTTCAGCTGTCTTTCAAAATATCAGAATACAATATGTACTATATCAGTCTAATGCTGCTGTGAATTCCCGTGCTTTTAGAGTAGCGTAAAATTTGATCTGGGATTTTAGTTTATCATTTTCTGCAGTGGACATAACCTGCTTTTTAATATTTGATAATCAATGGAGAATCACTTTATGAATCATATTTCTTGAATTCAGATCTAAATATTCCGCGATTTCATTTCAATATTCTTCGCTGCATTACTGAATTATTTTTGTATTGGATTAGTTGTAATTTCTGTTTTCATTTTTAAAATTTCAGGTTCTGTTGACACAAGTGATCGCAACAAGTCAACTATTACCTATGACAGAAGCCATTGTCGGAACTGTGGAACTCAAACCACCAATAATTTTCTATCTGAAACAGTTCTTAAAGATGGAGATGCTAAATACCAGCAGAAGATCGTTCGGTGCTTGAGCTGCACTTTGATTGGAAGCAAAGGAAATGCTACAACTGATGTTCAGTTATAAGGGACCAAGTCTTTGGAATCTCTTTTCGAAAATCTTACAAATGACATGAAACTGAATTTTTTTTAAAGATATATATCACTAAATTTTAATTAACATCCCGTATGTGCCAAAGGTTTGTTTCCAGAGAAATCATTTATCTCCCACATTTTTAATCCTTCTTTACAAATATTGATTGTCATAAAAAAATCTATCTATTTGAACTGATAGAGGCAGGCAAAAATAGCTCAAGAGAATGGCTTTTAATTTTGGTTCTTCCATTAGAATTTCAGTTTAATAGTTAAAAATAAATTGAGATATCCTTTTCCGGTGATTAAGAAGACACTAAAATAAAGCTTTATTTAAAGTTTTCCTTAAGCAAGCAACTAAAGCTTGTTCCTGAGCTCAAATGAGTATCAAGTGCAATTTCGCTACTCTTTCCTTTGTAATATTGCCTCTATTTAATATCTTCCATGTACTTTAAGTAATATTTATTTTTTGGAAAGATAAATAGTTTACTTAAGAAGTAATACATTTTCTGTATATATTTGCAACAATAATAGTTTTCCTGTTTCTAGACATAAAAGTATTCAAAGTTCTAAAGTAATTGCAATATATTTTTGCTGCAACACTACTTTGTGTAATATTATACCTTTGCATAGATTCATCTTTTCCATTAAGGTTTAACTGGAAGAACTGGAAAGAAACCTTAATAAAAGGTTTGGTATGTTTCATGAAAGCTGAAGAACTAAGAATTTTATTTTCAAATTTTAATGCAACATCTTTGAAAACTATAATAATACCCATTAATAACTGTCTAGGTATGAATCTTTAAGTTTTGAGAATAAGAATTTCATTTTTCCATCACAATAATATAGCTTTGCTTTTTAATGAGTTAAGAAAATTCAGATTTCGGTTAACTTTTTGTAGAAATATTTGTTTTTATTGTTTAAATCTCCTCAATGTAAGGAAATTTTCTCCAGTTTATTCTTACTTGTTGTTTGTGAACTGCATATCCTGATGAAAAGTTCTTGAGAAATTGGCCTACTTAGACATCTCAACCGAATAAGGTTTTTGAAACAACCCATTATTTTGCTTGATATGAAAAAATACCTAAGAGAAAAGTAAGGAGCACGGTTCTTTGTATTGTAAAAGTAACTCTAAGAGAATGAAACAAAATTAGCTTAATGCTTTTACTGACAAGCAGAACGCTATTAACCAAAATTCGCAGGTTCTCGATAGTAGATTTTCTCCTTACCCTTCCATTTTTAGTTATAATTACTTCCATGGTGAGTAAAAAAAATTTAAAATAACTGTCAAATACTATTTAAAACAAAGGTTTGAATATTAAACAGCAAACGATGCCTTCTCACACATTTGTATAAAAAGTTATTACAAAAGAAACAGAACATATCAAAAAATTAAAAAATTGAAAGCTTTATTAAAGTGATTCATATTATAAATAAATTCTTTAATAAACTCTCAATTTCTTGTCTTTTGGTGGACAATTTTCAAAAATTATGGTCTCCGCTAAGTTATCAAAAGTATCCAGCGTCTTGGAAATAATCCAGAGTTTTTCTATATTTACAAATGCAAGATATCGTTGGTTCCAAACATATCGTGAAATTAAGCTAACGAAAGTCTGAAGAGCAACTTAAGCGAAGGAGAAGGCTCCTGATAAAAGAATTCGATCGGAAATTTCTATCAAGTTGTACGTGACTGGCATCTCGTTATCCTCTTGAATGACACACAATGGCGAAGATGGAGAGCTGGTTAGCTAGCGTCAAACAACACGACAACACACGTCACGGCACTTGTTCACACATAAATTATTTCGGTATTCAGCCACCTGAAATCATAACAGGCATTTTTGAATCACAACAAATCATCTAAGAAAAGCAATATTTTAAATTCTGTCATATCGAATTTTACCAAAAAAATATATAATTTCGGGCAAGTTAGTCCAAAATATATTGCATATCATACTGGTGATGAAAGAAATTATAAAATCATTATTTTCTTAATGGGTGTACCATTAATTTTTCATCCCTGTGTATCTTTATAAATCATTTTAGTTAAATCTGTCTTTAAGACATTTAAATCCCTATTAGCACAAAATATCTTACGATATCTCCACGATGTTGCTGCGATATTCTGAATGCCGCACAACATCGTAAAGATATCGTAAGAATATTGTAGGGTATCTTCTGTAAATAGGCATGTCATTAAGATATGAACAATGGGGGAATATTTGAAGCTTTCAGTACATGGGAACCAACTTTTCATATCAGTTTTGACTTAGAAGTAAAATAATTAAGTTTTCAGTGTTTGGTCTGAGTATTAATAACAATTTAGTGGATCGAATGTAGTTTCATTAAAATATGGCTGTCAGTTTCATGACACAACATTCAAATTTCACTATAAAGCGATACTCCTTCAGAAATGAAAATATTTGTTTCATATTTTATTAATTTATTCAGATTTTAAGAATTGAGACAAATAAATTCATACCATTAAGAAAAAAGTTTAAAGAATTATATAAAAAAAAGAAAATGAGCTGAAATTCACCATTTTACATGATTAAAAAATTCGCACGTAAAGGGATTAATTTAATCGTTGACTGGTGAAACCACATGAGTCAAATTATTTTTCAAAACTGCGTTTATAGTGTTTTCATACTCTAAAGGGGTATTTGCTTGATGAGTGAAAAATTATAAGAGCCATGTAAAGTCAGAAGAAGGATACAAAATTTATCAGCTAAAAGGAAATTAATCAGAGTTTTTTAAAGCTCCCAACATTTTGATATTATTGATTCATTTGGTTTCTGCAATTAATGATTCAGTTGGAGTGATTAATAATAATTCAATTGAAACAAAGAGTTTATTCGGATAGAAATGATGGTTTTTATTTCATAGACTAATATTGATTTACTTTTTACTTTCATTAAAAACTACTTATTTTTTATTTCACTCATTTTAATGGACATGTGTTACTAGAAATTTCATAATCAAGAGTTCATAATCAATTTCATAATCAATTCGAAGCTCAAGAGTTCTTTAATTCCAACTGGGAAGAAAGTGATAGAATAAAAAATACATCAAGTTATGAGATTTTTAGAGGTGCATTTCCTTTCATAATTTCATTAATTAAAAGATTCTTAACATGGAAGAAAAGAGAATTTTAATTATTGGCAATCCATTGTTTTATATTCTTCGTAAAAAAATAAAACTTGCATGGCACTTTAGTTATTATTGCTTACTAAATGTATGAATGATATGTTCCGACTTTATCATGTAGTTCTATTTATATAATTTGCAATTTATTCAATGAGGTGTTAAATAAAATTTAAGTCAGGTAATGCATTTAATATTTTGAAATGAATGTAGAAGAAATTGAGCAACATTTGAAAGATAACATATCAGCTAAAAATAATGGTGCGATTAGATGTTATTTCAGATGTTGTTGAATCGATGCTATGTTAGCTTTTCATTTCATACAAATTTTCAGTTAGCCTTAATAGATTTCAAAATAATTTTTAGGACGCAAGAAACCTGAGAAGAAAATGTAATGAATGTTTGGATAAATTGTCATGGCATGGTTATCGAAAAATTGGAAATGGAACTAGATTGTTTTCCTTAATGTCATTTATATATCTGTGTGTCGTGAAAGTATTTACACAAAGATAATCCACCTGTTTGTAAATTATTTGGCCACTTTATTACGACCATTAACTCTTTAATCCCGAGGAGACTTTTTATCTTCTAGACCTTTAAAACCGGAGTTTTGGGGAGAAAATGACATGAATTGGACTCTCCCAACTTGGGTGGTCATTTACCCCACACCCACCCACCCCTGCTATAACCTCCCCTTGGAAAGGGGCTGTGGCTGGCAAGGATAATTGGACCTTCTATCGTGCTTATCTCCTAAGCGATCTCAGAACCTCGCCTCCCCTCAAAAGAAGCCAACCGCCTCAGACCGGCCTTCGTCGCTGTAAAAAGGAAACTTTTAAACCACCCGGGATCGCCTCGCTCTTTGTGAGAGGGTTAAATCTAAGCTCTTCGTAGTGAATCTTTTGGTATCCATAATGTTTCAAATCTCTTTGACAGTATTTACAGAAGGTGGCAGGCCTCATGAATAAAATGATGAACTACGCAATAAAATCATTATGCTTTTAAGTTGGTTTGCTTCGGTTGATGAATTGTCAATGCCTGGCTCCAAATAAAAAAATATTTTTGTTAAGTATTGTTTGATAGTTAAGGATTCATTTGCCTATTACATATTTGGCAGCCATTCGTCTCCCAACTAATCAATCTGACTGAGGCAATAAGATCTATCTAAGGGAAGTCTCCATGGTGCCTCTGAAACCATTTAGCCCCCTGTTACCTTTCTGTTTAAATATATGCTCTGAAGGCGTTATTCATATTGACAATAACTTCAAAGTACATTTATATTAGCGATGAATATTTTCCTTTTGCTGATGGCAGTAGCATGTTCAATTTGGAATCTACGTTTTTAGACAATACAACATGTTTTCTTTGCAAAGAGAGAAAGAAACATCAGTCGTTTTCCGGCCCTTGCAATGAATTCATGTTCAGAGTCCGTCTGTTTATCCAATCTCTGATCATAATAAAACGGCCAAAAAGTGTATATAGAGGCTATGATGTTTAAGATTGCGTTTCATTATCATTACTTTACTTTAAGTTTTATCTTATCACGTATTATGAAAATCGCTAAGCACAATTCTGTCAGGAAATTGACAGGGAAGGAAATTAAATGTCTTTGTATGTACTCGTATGTTGTATTGTGTAAGAAGTAGTGCGAAAAAATAAATTTCAGAGCAAACTACTTAGAACAAGTAGTTTCCTGTTGAAGCGGTAGCTGGTAAATACTGATAAAATTACATTATCTTATCATTACTTTACTTTCAGTTTCATCTTATCACGTGTTATGAAAATCGCTAAGCACAATTCTGTCAGGAAATTGACAGGGTAGGAAATTGAATGAATGTATGGAATATGTATGTACTCGTAAGTTCTATTGTGTAAGAAGAATTGTGAAGAAATAAATCTCAGAGCAAACTACTTAGAACAAGTAGTTTTCTGTAGTAACGGTAGCTAGTAAATATAATTTCTTTTATTTTTTCAGACTTAAATATTAATATGGCTATTAATAACTGTATACATATCTATTATTCTTATATGAATATCCAAACTGTGTGTATATGAAATAAATATTTATAATAAGTGGATAATTACTAATGAATGATGTGGCACTTTATGTTTAAAGGTTTGTATTCCTTCTGTATATGCAACATGTGAACATTGTAATAATAAATTTTATAACTGTGAAATGTATTGTGGTTTATTTTTTAATCAGAAAACTTTAGGATATTTTATGTCTACTTCATTATAAATTTCACCAAAGCCATTTAATCTTTTTTTTTAGATTTCCTAAATTATTTTTAATCTTATTTCTTAACTGAAGTAAATATTTTATTAATACGAACAAAAAAAAACACAGAAAAATAAAATGTGGTGTAAATGTGTAATATATTTAAAACTATTTACGTAAGACGTAAGTTTAAAACATAGACATTTTTGCAAACATCCTTTCCTTTGATCCAAAATCCATTTCTTTCCCTTACATGAAACACTTAGGATTTCAGCGTGTAATTTCTTTATCAAATACATTTCATGATTTGACAAAATCTTCAGAAAGTGCATTACCGAAGAATTTTTTTGCCTTTTTGTTAAATTATGAATTTGTATAAGCGAAAGTTATGTCAAATGAATAAACTAAAAAAAATAAATTTAATCTACGAACAAATAATTTTAATTGAATCTGGTTAAAAGTGCAAATAATAATAAAAGGAATAATCTTAGCAATAATTAAGTACGAAATTTTACCAAACTTCTCAATTTTTAAAGCACTTCTTATTTATTTTATTTTTGAAACAATTTTATAAATATTTAACTATTATTTATAACAAAATTCATCTATGACTTTTAAATATTTGCATACTGGATTAATTTTCTTTACTGTTGAAATAATTAAGTGGTTTTTAAAAAATCAAAATAAAATACACTCAAAATATTTTAAGAAACTGTTTCTTTAACGTAATGATTCGCGTTGTTTGCTAAATTGATAAAAATCTGGTAAGTTGACTTAAACGCTAAAGCTTTATTTTAGACAAATTCTTCAGATTATCATATATTTTGAAAACGGAAAAATACCTTTGCTAACATTTCATGAATTTTTTACAACAGTAACTAAAATAAAGTATGTTATGCTGATAACAGAACAACTCAAATTTCTTATCAATCCTATTAATTTCCTTTTATTATACACTTTTATTTAGTTTGGCTTGCCTCATGTCTTTAAAAATGGAACTTTGAAATCGGTTTTTCACTCACTTGCTATTGTGCTAGACTTCGAGCACTATTTTAATAATTTCAGAACAAAAATATTAGTTAATCGATTAATTTAATTAAGTTTTGATTAAGTGCGATCAGTGTCACCTGACAGAGAATTTGAGAATAAAAAATTTCAAGATCTCATAATATTTATAATAATGAATATTAAATTAAACAGTGAATAGTAGAATAGCATTTAAATAAAAAATAACCCACCTTTTAGTACAATATGAAAAGTGTGGTTTAACAATTTTTAATTTCATTTTAAGTAGAATCTCTATGAAAAATAAGTTATCCTCGAATCTTTCTAGACTTTTTAAAACAAACCCCCTCAACATTCAATTGCAGAAAATTCATTGATACAGTTTGTTTACAGACATATTTTATAATCCTATAACAAGCCATAAAAGCAGTAATATTATTAATGCAATCATTAACAATAAAGAAATTGTTAAGAAAATTAATCTTTAGTCCCTTATGAAAAGATCTCTAAAAAAATTTGCTTTGTTAACTACTCTAGTGATTCCACAGAGACATGACTCCGCCATTTTGTGAAAGAACTATGATGATTATAGGCGTTGCCTGTGAATTCTCAAAACCAACTAAAGACCAAGGAATTTGAGTGGAATTTATTTATGCGCAGCACAGGAAGAGGACAACATTTATTTACCAAATGAGACAATGTAGTGGACATAGACTTGTAGAATAGCTTGTCAAATAGCAGTATGCTATCTTCGAGTTTTCTGTTTTGTTTATTTACGGTAAAGTAGATCTTCCGCTATACCGACAGACTTCAGGTGTTAATTTTATGTTCATGCAAGCCTTCAAAATTTCAACATTCTGTTTGAAGATGTTAATTAATGTTTAAAGTAGAGCTTTCTAATGTTATAGCTTAAGGATACTTCGAAAATATCAAATTTGATTATATTATTGCTGTAGCTCTCGATGATTACTTAAAATAAGAGCTTGATTTTGTGAAATGGCTGCCATAATTTTCGTTATCGCTCTTTTTGGCTATTTCTAAGGCCTGTTTGAGGGTTAAATTTTTAACCAAACGATTTAGCTAATTGCAATCATTCCATTTGGAGTTTAGCCGTTTTAAAAACCTTTTTTAACCAATTTAAATAAAAAAGATTACGAGAACTCAAAGAACGCAGCATTCACGGTTTTTTGCACTTAAGAAAGAACTTATTAGAACTTGGCGCTTCATGTAGTATCGAAATGGATTTGGCGATTGCTTAGATCGGCGGATTACAGGAAAAAGGTCAGTGAATCCGAAATAAGCAAACCAGAAAGCTCGTCCATAAGTAAACAATTACATTCACATATAGCAGCCACAATACTTAATAAAAGCAACAATATTACTTCTTAAACTAAGATTTTCCAAATTTATATCAGTTTTCTCATCGCAATTTCTAACTGACAAATCACTTTATAACAATTATCTTTTAAATGTAGGAACTGCTATGTTTTAGCATATTCTCATGAAATCCATTTCATCTTCAAACCACCATTTTTAAAGGTAAACAAATTCTTCTTCTAGTTCTCAGACACTTTCTGTGTTCCGAAAGTTTCCAAGAAATGACAAAGTATGCAAACAAAAATGCACTTCCAGAGTAGTAATCACCAGAGGCTTGCATTAAAAATCAATCAATCTAAAATTAATTAAAAGATATATAATAATTTAAAAGAATGATGAGTAAGATTAAAATATTAACCACATAATCAAACCATTTATGCGCACATATACAAGTACTTGCAAATTTCAATTCTGCTAAAATTTTATAAATGTTTAATTTTCTATACAAGTTCACAGCTTCATCAAATACCAGTTAGAAGCAAACACTCTTGGTTATGAAAATACCACAGTTTTCAATAAGATTACAGTTTCAAGAATACAACTTATAAATGCTTACAGATAAAAGTGACATGAAAATAAAAAAATATTAAGTTTCCCCAAAACTATTGAAAATTATTACCAATCGTAGTTATTCACACTGTACAACAGCGGCAAATGGATTGATGTATCATTTCAAAAATACCCCTCAATTCGAGGGTAATTGATAGAGATTCTTTCCAGAAGTTCGATATGTCCACAATCTCAACATTTGTTAACTCAAGTTCACAGCACACAATAGGAATAAGAAACACTGAAATACAACTACTAAGCTGACAAATAACGCCCTCTAGATCATCTGATTGGCATTTAGGGTTTCTTGTATGTGTTTCCTACCTTCCCTAAGAATTTTAACGACAAAATTTGATTCACGACCTGTATTTATCATACATAATAAAGGAAAAAGTGAAATTTTGCAAAATATTCAAATTAATACGGTACACCAATTAACATCATCTTCCAATAACGACATGGTAAATTAGTAGGAAACTAATACACTGTTTCCTACTAAATTACACTTTCATTTACATAAGGACTAGAATATGATGATATATATATATATATATATATATATATATATATATATATAATAAACTGAAAAATATCATAGCGAGCCTCTCGTCAGGAAGCGAAGTTCGCCTATGATATTAATAAGTGCTTTTGTCTGCTAACGACACACGAAACCCGTTAAAATATGTCGCCATGCCTTCAAACGGCACAAGACAATTAAAAATGGAAAAATTCTGAAATAAAAGACAAATACAATGAAGATGATTTTAAAAAATCGAAAGCAAAAAATCCGAATACAAAAGACCTAGAATATATATATAACTTATTATATATGATCATACAGAAACAAAGTAAACAAGACATATCAAGAAGCAAATCCTAAACAAAAAAGTCATTATTTGAACAATACAACCAAATTTAAAACAAAATCTAAAAAATTAAAAATACTATAGATACCAAGAACAAAAAATTAAGTATAAACATTTATATGTCAACAAGTAAAAAACTCTGTTGTTATTAAAAGTATTGAAAAAGTCAATCCAAGTATATGGAGTTTTCAACAATTAATATAGCAGCTTGGCTGTGGACAAGCTTTAGCTAGGTTAAATTAATTTTGCTGTACAAACCATCCCTGTTACTACAGTTGTTGAAAAGACAAACAGGGTAATTTACCCTAAAATGAAAGAATTTAGAAAGAAAAGTAATATATATATATATATATATATATATTTCAAATTCACTATAAATATATGTCATATAACTATGAATATATATATATATATATATATATATTCATATTTATTTATAAAAAATTTAATTTATCACATAACACTTCCAATAAGAAAGATAATGAATATTGTACCTTCCTTTTTACGAACAAAAAGTATGACAAATGTAAATTTTCTGCTATATTAGATAAACATATTAATTGCTTCCCTATAAAAAATATTAAAATCAAATGTGCATTTAAATATAACACACAGTTAGGCAGAATGATTTTTAACTATAATAATATAAAAGAAAGTAATACGAGTGATGATTGCAAGTGTTATATATAATAATTTCTTGAATGAAGATCATGGACATGTAATTACTGGAGATTTGAATATTGTTGGAAATGAAAAACTTAGAGAATTAATGAGTAAAGGTACAAAGCATCGAATGGCTATAGCTAATATTAATGAAATTATTAAAAAGCAAATTAAAAAAGATATTGAGAAATTTATATTAAATATGGCAATTAAATATAGTCTGCCTCTAGAGGCATTTAATGAATATAGACATAAAACATTATTAGATCTTTTTAACTAAAATTTTAAATCTAATGATTTTAATAGATATCCTGATATTAAAAAACATATTAAAGAATTGCAAACAGAATTTGTAATAGTCTATATAGACAAAGTGCCCAGTAATTTTGCTATAATATGTAAATATTTTTACAAAAAAATACTTAATGATCATATTATTAATAGTGATATTTATAAAGAGACAAAATTAGGTGAAAGAGAAATTTCTAATAGAATTCAGGCTTTCCATAAAAAATTGGGAATTAATTACATTAAAAAAGATTATCCTCACATCTTTCTTACACAAAAATTTCACAAGAGTCCTCTTAAATTTAGAAGTATTACTAATGGTTGCAATACTTATATTACAAAATCTGGCAAACAGTCGCAAAAATACATACAGACAGTGACAGAGAATTTAAATAAGCAAAAAGATACAATTATAGTAAATAATAGTGTAGAGATATTAAATGTAATTAAAGATGTAGAAATAACTAGTGTACATACTTTTGACTTCCAGGATTTATTTAATAATATAGATATTGAAGATTTGACTAATACCCTAGTAAATATACATAAAGATTATGATCTTAAAAGAGATATTAACATTAATAATTTTAAAAATCTTATTCATCTTCTTCTAAAAGAAAATTATATCTTTTTTGATAATAAGATTAAAGGATTAATAATCAAATTAAAGGATTACCTCAAGGAGGTCCAGCTAGCAATAGTTTAGTAAATATTTATCTTCAATACTATGAGAAAGATTTGACTAATTTTAGCCATAGTATATTATTCTGCTATATAGATGATTTAATATTATTCAATAAAGAAATAGACCTTAAGCCTCATATTGACTTCTATCCTGAATATTTAAAACTCATAAAAACTAATGACAATGAATTAGCAGCAGAATTTTTAGATCTAGATATTAAAATCATAGATAATAAATTAGTAACAGATATCTTTGATAAAATAAATGCATCTAATTTTCAAATTAATAAATTCCCTTTTTGGAATAGTAATCTTAGCATTTCTGTCTTCAAGAATTTAGTAAAAAATTATATAATTAGAAATAATAATTTAGTAACTGACATTGATATTAGAATTAAGAACATAAAGAATTTTTATTCCTTTGCACTGGATTATGGAATGCCTATAGGTTTCTAAGAGTATATATAGATAAGAAATATTTAGGTCATTTAGAATAAAACATTCATATTGGTTTATAAAGGAATGTTTTTATTTCTTTGATCGTGAGATAGTGTTTTCACATATTCTACTCGTTAAGTGTAATTTTATTCAAATTTGGATACTGAGTTACTGGTTTAAGATTTATTACATAGATGGGGCCAGGATCTTTCATGTGAAATTTTCCTTTTTAATAGACATTTTTAACAATTTTCAAATATTATCTAGATAAATAACTGTATTACATTTTTTAAAATGGTTTTGAGAATTTTAATATAGGTATCTTACTAATTCTTGATATCAATAATTAATTATATTATTTGATCAATTATGCTGTTTCATGGTAAGAATTTTGGTTGCGGTAACATGTGATATCAATGTGAATGGCGCGTTATATTGACAGAGATGAATTCTGGTAAGTATAAGAGGAGACATTGATTAGTTAATATTTAATGAAAGTATGGGTATTTTATTGAATTATATATTTACTGTCTTTAGTGCAATATAATGTTATATTACATATGTTTATCCTGAATTTTAGGCGTTTCTATACTGTTATTGTTAGGGTTAGTATAAGACTTTTCTTTCTAAATTCTTTCATTTTAGGGTAAATTACCCTGTTTGTTTTTTCAACAACAATAGTAACAGGGATGGTTTGTACAGCAAAATTAATTTAACCTGGCTAAAGCTTGTCCACAGCCAAGCTGCTATATTAATTGTTGAAAACTCCATTTACTTGGTTTGCCTATTTCAATACTTTTAATAACAACAGAGTTTTTTTACTTGTTGACATATAAATTCTTAAACTTGATTTTTTGTTCATGGTATCTTTAGTATTTTCAATTTTTTAGATTTTATTTAAAATTGATGTATTGTTCAAGTAATGACTTTTTAGTATAGAATTTGATTCTTGATATGCTTTGTTTACTTTATTTCTGTATGATCATATGCAAGTTATGCTTGGATTTATATTATATATATATATATAAAATTGTGAATAATATTAACAAATTCATAACATATTAAAATTAGATACTTATTTCATATAAGCTTCTTAATTATCTAAAATTATGCATTCCTCTAGAGTATTTTACTTTATTTTCCCATCTCCAGAGATATAATATTTTAAACAATCAACTTCATTTTTCATTTTAATTGTTTAACCTTTAAAAGTTCACTTATGGAACTTCTGTTAGTTTGCAAATAAGTATGTCAGCTTGAACTTACCAATCCGAAACATCAGAAACGCATTTGTTTCCCATCTCCTGACTCGATGTCGCTCTACTAAGGGAAGATGACGATGATTTGAATGACAAAGTGATGAATAGAGTGAATTGTGATAAATGAACGCACTCAACGTGTAAAACAGATAAATAAGTCGAAGAAGTCAAAACTAAGATATACTTGCATCATATGTTGTTTTCTAGTGAATGCTCCTGAAAGAACGTCGTGTAGAAGTATTTTCATTTTTGAGAATCTCACACAGGGAGACACGGAGAAAGACATCATCATTTTATCGGAATTCAAAAAAGTGAGAATTCAATCACAGAAAAGAACGAAAATTTTCTTTATTCTATTTTTTCATCATTTTATCAGGATTAAAAAAGATGAACAATTCTATCCCCAAAAAGTGTAAAAATTCCTGTTTCCTTATTCTATTTTTTACAATCGTAATCTTACAACAATTCATGTGTTTTCTTCCCTAACAGAAGTCTGAAGAGGTTTTTTTTGCATTTCAAAGACACAACCAAAACTGTAATTCATCTTTTACAAACATATAATTTAATTTAGATACAGCGCTAATTCTAAATGAAAGAAATTTGCAATATATAACTATACCTATTGTATATTAGAAGAGAATTTAATTTGTTAATAAATTAATCTGCTTGTATGAAACGACGACGAAAAAACGAAGCAATTTAAATTAAATCAAATTCTATGGAAGCGTTCTATTTTAAAAATGCCGATTATTATTTAAATTATTAAGAATTTGATGCAAAAAAAGTGTAAAGATCTGGAATCAGTTCCATCTTACGCCAGAGAAAAAAAGTCTAAATCTTACTCTTGATAAAATCTGAAATAATTAGGAAGAACACAATAGTAATCGAACAAAGAAAGAAAATTTAAACAGTCCTTGATAAAATAAAATCAATATGTTCTTAAAATCTTTAAAGGAATTCTGTGATTTGATTTCTAATATCGAATATTAGCTATTATACACACCAAAGATAACCTAATTACACAATTGTTCTAATAATTCGATGCAATAACTAATAATGAAAAATTCTTTTAGGATTCTTATATCTATTTATTATATGACCGTTTGTGATTTATCAAATTAACTACAAGTTCCTCATAATTTTAATACACAACTAAACGTTCAGAATTTATTGTTTATTTAAATAAAATTACATACTGATATATGAATTAAAGAAGGAAAAGTATGGATAAATGAAATTTAAATTATTTTAAGTAATTTTAGATGATATTTCAATTCATTAAAGAAATTTAATTACGATTGATGGGATACTAATTCTCAATAATTTATAATTTAGATAAGCTCTTATTTCTTGTCTTTGTTAATTTTTTCTACAATGTTTGCGCAATTTTACCAGTATCTATGAAGTACATGATTACAATTCTAATTTCGTATGAAAGAAATATAGCAGAATTATGTAACTTAGAATCCAAGTGATTTTTTTCTTTAATGCAACTTATTTAACGTTCAAATTGTGTTTGAATTTATTTTTCCCTTTTTAATTATCAAATTATCATACCCGTACTTTGAAACTACCATAAAGCAATGTATGCTACTATATATCGCGTTTATGACTACTTCTTATTGAGCTTTTGGTTTTGCTGACTGAAGTAATATTCTTGTCCGTGGCGATTATCTGCCGCCGAACGGGCTTTCCTGTATGGAGGATAGTATCAGTAATAATACTCCCCAAATGGCTGAATAAAATCTATATATTTAAAATAATGTGGTTAAAACCTTCACCGAGTCCGCAACCTCAACAAACTCAACCGATTTCGACAATTATTTTTTTCAGATGAAAGCTTATGACGTCTAGATATGTCGTCAAGGATCGCCTGCCCCACACTATCCTCCATTCAAACGAAAGCGAAAAACCATTTCTTCTCTGTACATTGTCTATGGAGAAAAACATTATAGAAATCCCCCAGCCCCAACCACTTGACCGATTTCGATAATTTTTTTCAGATGGAAGCTTATGACGTCTAGATATGTCATCAAGGGTCGCCTGCCTCCCACCACCCTCTATTTTCGAATGAAATTGAAAAAGCACTTATCCTATGGGGATAAAACCTTTAGACAGTTCGAAAGTCACAATTACTAAATAGAATTCGACATTTTTTTTTCAAATGAAAGGTTATGAAGTCTAGACATGCCATCAAGGATCGCGTACCCCACCACCACCCTAAATTTTCGAGAAATAATATAAATAACCGGAATATATCAACGGAGATAATAAAGATTTACTTGCAAAATAGTACGGTGTTCCTGAGCCTCAAAAACTGGACTGATTTCGCCAATTTATTGCGTTACTTCTTTCAAATAACTAACGAATCAGAATGCTCCGCTTTATTTTCGTAATTTTAAAATAGTATTTTTCATTTGTATGCAATTCTGTTGCATTTCGTTTCAATTTAATTTAACTTCAATAGCAGACGATTTTCTTGAGACATCTCTATAATTTAGTTTTAGAAGCAGACGATTTTGTTAAGACATCTCTATAAATATTATTATCTTTTTTTGTTAATATTTAATTTAAAATCAATAGCAAACGATTTGGTTTTTATTCTAGATTTATTTTTATTAAATTGAAACAAGAAAGTTAGTTGTTAAAAAACTTTTACAAGAATATAGCGTTGTTAAATGAGAGAATGAAGTTGCTTTCTGGAATAAACATTTTAGGGCGATATCATTCTGCATTTATGGATCTGAAGACGTTCATGCCGAAATTCGAGAGAAAGTTATACTAAACATTACAATTAGATGGGGTTTTTTTGAAAGAATGTGAAATTTTAAAGAAATATGTTGTCTACAAAGAATATGATATCTACTATGGTTTAATAGCCTGTTCCCATTGATCTTCATGCAGTAGTTAGAACTGAAAAAAGTAGTGGCTGAGAGCCTTGAAGCTGCGAGGTGGCAGGGGCAGTGCTGAGCAAAGTGGGTGCTAGCCTCGAAACAGCCCGGAGGGCAGCGAGAGCGGCTAGTAACTATTTAAAATGAAACTGTCGGATGAAATCCATTTCATTTTTCTTTACCTATATACAAATTCTTATCAATCGTAAATCGCACAAGTATCTTAAAAATCGTAATTAAATATCTTTCATGAATTGAAATATCTTCTAAAATAAATAGCAGCTCATGACAATTGTTTAAAGTTACTCATAGCTTACTCCAACGGTGAGGCGCCACGTGTACGTGGATGAGAATCCTTCGGATAAGTAAATAGGCTCTTGCTTCCAATGGATATAACCCCACCGGGGGGACCTGGAGTACGTAGGGGAGATGTCCACGGATATGTAAGCTTGTTTTCGCTTCCCTGGTGCATATAGTAATGGTGTGGTTTGAATTATCCCTCGCTGATTACGTCTTCTTTGGGAGAGGCCGGCCCGTGGCCGGTGATGGCTGTATGGACTTCAACCTCAGTATCGAAGCTGTTCCATCGATTATTCTTCATGTGAACCGGATGCTTACCCAAGTTGGGAGTTGCTCGACTTAAGGTTTGTGGCGATAGAAGTAATAATCATAATAATCTCTATCGCCTGTTGCTACCGTCCTCTGCGAATATCTACAGAGCTGCTCCTACCTATATAAAGAATTCAAAGATCGTGTTCGTCCCCCTTTTTCTCCGTTTTGAACTGTGTTGTCAACGATGTTATGTCTCGCACTTTAGGGTTTTAGTTTTAATTAAGTTTTAATTATGTTTAGATAAATTCACTTAGTTAACTTACTATTTTTATTGAGTTTATCGACTTTGGTTAAGAAAGATGTGGCGCTGTCAATTACCACTAGCGCTAAAGATTGCCCGGAAGGTACAATAATGATGGCGTTGCTCTTCTTGGCCCATAGCCGATTTCGAGTCGTACTCTTATCAGGAGGGGACATCGTATGTGACGCTCGTGATGGGGACTGCTATTCGTAGGATACAGTGCCCGCATTAATTTTCGAGGCGGCCGGTCATGCAGTGAGTCCCAGATACCAAGGTATGGTGGGGGTAATTCTTTATTGTTGCCCATGTAGAACTTATATTGATATCAGATACGCTAGTTCGTATTTTATTGGTTGCGATCAAATATCTCACTAGTAATATAGCTTAGGAACAATAAAAAATCAACCAGTAGTGAACAAAATATGTCTTTCTAAAAGAATGGCACAAATAGAGTATATAGTGGAAAATACGTCTGTGTTTTATACATGATAAAATAGTGCTTGAGGCAAACGATTAATTTATTGCTCAGAAAAGAACAATCTGTGACCAATAGACAATATTCGAAACGAAAAATCCTTTTGTCACCTGAAATATAGATTTGACAAATGAGAGTAAGAAAATCGGTAATTTACCAGTTGTATCCGAAATCCTTATGGAAACATGAATGTCCTGGTGGATATTTTAAGGTTAAAACGAGAGGTTTATCTAATATACCAAACCTATTGAAAGATAAAAAAATAAATGTTTCTGACAAACTAAAAAAAATGTTTTGGATAAATTTTGGGAAGTTAGCAGGTTTATTAGAATTCAGAATTTGAAAAAAAAATGTTTCTTTTAATAAAGCGTTAAGGCTTTCCTAAAACCTTGCTATGTTTAGATAAGCAACACTTTCTGGTACAACTTGTATTTAAATAACACTATTATAATGATTCTTTTGACAAAGTAAATCATATATTAAAACTTGAAATTGTATCTCAAATAAGAATTAAATTTTCTCTATAGAAATCAGTAGAGGTATTTACTTAATTCAGAATCTCAACAATAGCAATTAGAGGAGAGTAGGAGAGTCGTTGAAGGTAAAAACAAGGCATGCACTTGAAGTCGTTCTTTGGAGTTTTCAGCCGAAACTTGCCTTGGCTACAAAGTTTATGGAAACAAATTGCTTTAATAATATTCTAAGTGGGTTTGCAGAACTCTCCTAGTAACCAGTTATATTTAATTAATGTAGCAACAAGAACACGGAACGCAAACTATTGCCATTACCCATTAGACAATTTCGAATTCGCCAGAAACTTGATTTACTTTATAGTATTCGGATATTCAGATGCCTTAACAACTCAGCAGATAATTATTGAGATATTTATTAGACCACATCATTTAAATGCCTAACTAGTAGGTAAAGACCGCTTCCTGAATGAAGAGGAGATCAGAATCGTAGCTAGTTCCCTGGATCCCATTATGTTAATTTGGGGAACATTCTAAAATTAGCCGCTTTTAGCACTGATTCCACAATCTCTTGAGTGGACAATCGGTTTAAATAGGGAAAATTGCTGTCTCAGTTGAAATTCATTCTGTTAATTCCACATGCATCTATGTTTGTGGATTAAAATTTTTCTTCAAGTCATCTTGTTTGAATGTGAACAATTTGTCGAAAAGGTAAATCTTAGTCTTTAGTCAATCCGTAATAAGATTATCAGTGTATTATTATTATTATTTATTTGCTTTTATTTCTTTGTTATTGCTCATTCAAAACCATATACTAGGGCATTAATGTAAAATTTTCTCAACGCTGAGTACTAAGTACTTAACATATGATAATGCACAATCTGAAAAATGTAGTTCAACCGATAAAGGATAATTCTTATCATTCTTACTTTCTCGTATGGGAAGTGCAGAGAAAGTATTGTAATTCTCAAAATACAAAACTCCGCATTTAGATTAATAACCCTACTTTACACCTCCCTGAGTCACATAAAATCCATTTCTTGAACTTGGGCTGTGTGTCTGTATTTCTGTGTATGTGAAAAAAATAAATGAAAAATCACGACGAGCTGAATTGACAAAATTTGAAATTCGTTTTTTAGATCAGATTTATAGATTAGCATCAAATTTCGGATAAGATCGGTGAAAGCGTAGGCTGGCTGCCAATCAGTGAGTAAATAAACACGATAACTCAAGAATGAAATCGGAGAGATAAAATTGGGTATTAGGTATATACATCAAAATCGCAGATGTGTGACAAATTTCGAATTAAATTCGTCAACGGAAAGACTATTTTTCTATTTCCTGTGTGCGTGAAAGTCGAGAATGGAATACTAACTATTTTTAAAACAGTTTTCTGGTGAGATTTTATGACATTTGCTGTTTCTAACAGATAGCGTTATTACTATTTGAGGAAACAAACAGCTAGTTTTCTAATCCGGTGTACCTCCCAGTTGCAAATCTGTTAAAATTTTCTCAAAAAGAAAGATTCGAAATTTTAGCAAGAAATTTTTGTTTTGTGATGATTTTTAAAATAAAATTAATACTTAAATTATGTTGGAGCGTGCAGAGAATTCTTTTGAAAATATTACCATGTTAACTTAATGTTTCTAGTAGGTTTTGTAACCAGTTGAATGAATTTTGAAGTGATTGTAATCACTACAATCGCAAAAAATTTGAATGCATGCAAGATTTGATAATATTAGGGTGTTAGGGTATTAGAAAGTACTTTTGTTTTCGTGTTTAGATTTTATAGCCCTATATGCACAAAGCATTAGAAAACATTAGAAAAGTATTGTCCATCGTGAGCGATGGTTTCTTGCCATCTTTTCGTGAGCAGAACGATCTCTTGTCGGTAGCATTCTGTTGGCTTGAATGGAGAATTTGTAGACAACATTTTACCAACTCATTAACGTTCCTAATATGTAAGGCGTAAACCTCCTACCATGAAAAAACAAAGCAACCACTGAAACATATGATAATCCGACGGAGCAATTCTACTCCAATTATAGAAAGATATTACGATGAACAGAATGATAACAATTTCGTCAGGTGATAGATAGACATTAATGGAGAGATAGACAAAGGAAGTGTTATATGATGACAAAATACCTCTTCACCGGTAAAGATCACTACCAAATAAATCAGGTATTATTTTATCTGAGTAGTTACTTTTGTATTGCACAATCAATACATTAATAATAAAAAACGTAGCAAATTCCTATTGAGTAAAAGCGGTTCCTCTGGTATTTGGAAAAAATTAAGCATTAAAATGCATTTAAAATTCAAAATGGAAGTTAAAGAGAAAATTTTTAATCGGCTGGAACAGGAGTTTTGAAATCATTAGTTGAACAAAAGATGTTTAGTTTTTACCTGGAATATACAAACTTAAGAAATGAATGCTTATTAAAAGTGTTTCCCCCTTTTAATTAAACTATTTGCATTCTATAAATCAGACAATAAAGCTTCATATTCTACGTAAATAAAAGAAATCAGTAATTCGGCTTTAGTTACAAAACAGGATGAAATGGAGGAATGAAACAAACGAGCGAATGAGATGGTAGCGAAAACAAGTGCACGAACATGCTGCTGACTTCTTGAGAGATAGATTCTTAACTATATGGAACTTAGTACTATACAGTTTGCCTTCCTTGCTATGCGTCTGGAAGTACAAACAATAAATCATGCATTTAACACCAATATACGTGATAGAATGTCTTCATCCAAATAACCTGAAAGCAAAAAGTTAAATTCGAAATCGTGGATTGTCTGGGTAAGAGATTTATTGTGAAATTTACGTCATGTCTGTCTACTGGCTAGGATGTATATAAGCAGAGTTCAAGTGTGAAACCTTGAATTTGGACATTATTTAACCTTGAGCAAATCTTTGTTTATGGCATAACATTTTCCTCCTAATAAAGAACAGCAATACCTGTAGATGTGAAACCATAGAAAAGGGTATAAAACTTTACGTAATTCAATAATTTTGTTCCGGATCTTTTTTAAAAACAAATCTTAATTCCTCATACTACTTCAGGTATAATCATGATAATGATTCATAATTTTAGACCTTCAACCTATAAATATGACATTTATAAAGCATTTGAAAATCTGAATTTTATGCTTTGAAGTTTCTTAAATTTGAAAGAAACTCAGCATTAATACACTCAAACATGTGTTTTTAAGACGATTGAACTCTAAGGAATAATTTTTTTCTCTTATCGAACAAAGAAAATTTATAATATTTTTTAAAGCTTTCAGCAGAAGAATGTTGCAACACCGTTCACAGTTTTTCTCTCATCGCAAAATCAATTTTTTTAAAGGGAAGAAACGCATCGAAATATTATTAAAACTGTAAACTCGATTATTTTATGCATTCTTGGTGGAAAATATGAAGAAATTAATTCAATTCAAAGCGTAGTATATTCTTTGCCAGACTAGTTTCTATGAAGACAATGACGAAATGCAAGTAAAAACGCTGTGATGAAAACATTTTCAGGAACCTCAGTATAATTAAATTAGGAGATAAAAAAAATGAGAAAGTCAGATATTCTCAAAGAAATAAAAAAAAACAGATGCAGAATAACGCAGATAAAAATATTTGTTTCTGAAAGTGAAAAAAAAATTGCTGTGACACTCCGGTATTTCATCAATGTTATATTTTATCTAGAATATTGTTTGGAGTAAACTGGAAATAATAATATCGACATAATTACAATGACAGGAACCGTTTCTTCCTTTGACAGAGAAGGAGAAATCCATACATTTTGCCTACGTCATTCTCTAAATTATTAATCACTCACAAAATGAAAGAAAAAGAAAAAGGAATTTTCATTCTAAATCTGCGCAGGTGCTTTTGAAAAGATGTTGTTTTGGTTTAACACTTTCTTGTAATATTTAAGTAGAATTTGTTTTACGTCATAGATTGATTTTAGGTTAGCTTAATTAGCTTAAAAATGCAACTAGCTCTAAAAATGGCATCGATAATGTTTTTTTTCAGATTGGAGAAGACATGATAACGCTTTTATGAATTCTTACGGGTAATATTGTTAGTAAGAATTATAAATATTTACCTTTAGTCGCAGCGATCTGTCAGATCACTTGGGCAAAACTTGCGTGCCTACTTGAAATCAGTTTGCAATGGCTTCCCGCCTTTTTAATTATCTTTATAGACCTTCTAGGAGTAGAAATTTATGAAGTTTCGACTTTAATAACACATCGACAATAACTGGAAGTCACAATTCCAATCTTTTGGATCGCCTTGCCCAAAGTCGCGGGATATTTCTCTTCTTCTTATATTTTTTTTTATTTATATATTATAATTTGTATAATGTCGCAATTGTTTCATACAAAATAGATTTAATGTAGTGAAGGAATTTGTGTGACAGGAATTGCGAATTATCGTCTAAAATTGGCGTGAATAAGACTAGTACTATTTTTTAGCTTTGCGATGGCCGTTAAAAAGAGCAATCTTTGCAATAAGAACGATTTGCCTGATTTCTGGATTGATTCTTTTGCAACATTTTGGAAGCAAAATATGAGTATAAAAATGGATAAATTTCAGGTATTTAATCATAAAAATTAAAAGAGTAAGACACTGGGCATTAAACAAGCCAGTGTGATCTAAGAGATTGACATAAAGCATATAGCAGCGTGCCTAACGAAGAGTTGATAATTTCCATCACCTCCAAATGTAAGTGACACGACTAAGAGGTAAATCGATCGATATTGTAGTCAAAACCATTGCTAGATAGTTGCCGACCGTATTAGAAAAAAAGAAAAAAAACCGCGCCTCTATTCTATAATCATAAATTAAGGCTATATATTGGCTAATTCAACTTGATTTTTTAATAAAGCATCTAATTTTAATAATAAATCAAAATATTTAATTTAATTAACATTTACTTTTAATTAGAATTAAATAATTTATTTTATTAAAGGGAAATGCAACTTTCCTTGATCTTAATGTCCTTATTTTATTCGCAGACATTTTTATTTCTATTTAAATAATTTTTTTAACATTACAAATGTCGTCATGAATGAACGAAACGTACTAGCTCAGAAAATTGTAAGAAAAAAATTTAAAAGAGACTGAAGATTTAGAAATTGTGACTTGTGTTAAATAGTGAAACTTAAACAAGACATGCTACGAAATCTTAATGATCGCCAGTTTTAAGAAATGTGGAAGTTTTGTAGTATAGTTTAGTTATATTAACGTCCCGTTTTGAAGCAACACGAGGGCTATTTTAGGACGAAAATCGTAATTTTGAACCACGGTCAGATTACGAAGATGACACCTGGGGTGGTACCCTCCTCTCCAAACTTCCGCACCACACTAGCGGGGGGGATGTTTGACCCCTACGTATGATTTAATGTTCAAAAGGCAAGAATACACAGCGGATTTTCAATGAAATAGGGTCTTGAACCTGGAACTCTGCGGTCCCCGAATTTATCTCTAGGCCATAGAAGTCTCTTGGAATTTTTGAGAATAAGTCGGTAAGAGGAACTTTGTTGCATTCGGGAATACTTGAAATCTTCTGAATAACTCCATATATTTTTACAATCAGGTATACTTTTTCCCTATATTTTACTGCCTTGCTGCTGAAGCTCGTTATAAACCCATACCTAAATGCTATCATTATGATCGTTTCTGTATCAAATCAGATTTATATTACAACACTATATAACAATCACTTTAAAATATCTAAGTTACTTTTGATATTATAAAATTTAAGTTTGAAGTAAAACTCAGCTTTCAGATGCTAATAGTGGGATAAATGATAAAATGTACAACATTGAATTATTCAGCAAACATTCTAATATGTAATGAAACTAGTCAAACTAAAAAGATTAATGAACAACATTAATAGTGTGGGTAGGCTTGCGTGAATTTGCATGTGCTGTAACAGGCAATTTAAATATTCATCAAAATTATATTCAAATATCTTATAAATGTAAATTTATTTCAAATTGAAATATAAATCAACTAACTTTCGTTGCAATTTTCTTTTCTAATGACGTTGAAATAATAAATCTTAACAAAATTTGATTCTCGTTAAAAAATAAACCCTTGAAATGTTAAATTGATTATTTATTTGACTTTTTCTACAATATATCCCGAACCTTGAGATCAGACTTGGAATTTACATTAATAAAGGGTCACCAATGCATTTTCATAGAAAAAATACATGATTTAGGGTAACAAATAATAGGAAATAGAACGAAATCAGGTTACTTGTATTCTAAAATTTACATATAGTAAGTAAAAAATTATCAAAGCGCCTTCTAATTTCTGAAATAAAGTAGAATTTCAAACTCTTAATAATTCTTAATACGGGTGAAAAAACCACATTATAAAAAAACACACCCCTGCCCTCAATGTTTTTAAAGCAATATATAAATTGAATTCCTACAGCAAGTAACACCGTTATTTCAGTATTCAAGTTATTTTAGGTTCTAATCTTATAAAAACATAGTTTTCGAAGATATTAAAACAAATTAAAGAACATTAATATTGTGATAAAGGTTAAAATACAATAAGATAAACAATAAACGAAGAAAAAGAACGAGGAAGAAGAAAAATCAGATGGATGATTTCTTCAGAGGCCACAAACCATCCAGATTCAAAATTAGAATAGGATTTCGATCGAGGAAAAACGACTTTAAGGTCAAATAATTTCCCTCTGTGCCCTGAACCTATTCCGGATAAAATTGAAAACAAAATAAGGAAGAAAAACATTTATCCAAAAAGAGGAAATTCAAAACAGTATTTTTAACATAGTCTGAAAAGAGGCTTCAAAATCTTACCTCTCTTTTCTAAGCAGACTCATAAAAGTATAATTTACATTTGATATCTAAGTTAATGCAAGTACGAATTTATTCAGTGCATTAAGACTAAAGTTATCGCTAGGAATCCTTTTAACTTTATCGTTATATTTTAAAAGTAAAAATTTCGACTTTCAGTTACCATTCAAAACACATCATCTATCTGAATCTCTCAGTTGTAAAATTGGTGTTGACTTTAATCTACGTTACTTTTAAAGAAAGACATGTCCATCGACTTTTAAGATATAATTTTTCACTGACTTGTCTTTCAGCTTGGCACATTAAAAATGACATCATTTTAATTTATATCTATATATCTATTTTGATTGAAACTATGAATTCATTAACTGCTTAGTAAATTTTCTAATTTAAATTAAGTAAATTATTATCTGCATTACATTGTGAATTACTAGTTAAACAAATCTTTAAATTATACTACGACATATTGTTTCACCTTATTCGGAGCAATTTATATGAATCATAAAAAATAAAGTCCTTAGCCCTTTGGAAAAATGGACTAGAATGGATTCCTTGTTTGTTTTTTAGATTACCTCTGAGTTTATCTTTGTTTTCTGGCTTTCTTTGTATGATATTGATTTCCATTGGTCTTTGTTTTATGTTTGCAGCTGCAATTGCGCGCTACTTAAACATTGTTTACATTTTTTTCTAAATTTTCTTGTTTTTAAATAATTTTTTTGCTGTTTTAATTTTAATTAGTTAAAATATTTTTTATTTTTAAATTTATTCTAATTTTTCTAGTTGATTGTTTTTAAGTTATATGAATCATGTTATTTTAAGGCACTGTTTCAGCATATCATATTACAGTAAATATCTCCGGAGCACCTATGACTAGACATAAGCGAATCTGATTGGCTAAAACGAACAGTTATAAGCCCTTAAATGCCATACTTAGTAGCACGTAAATAACATCAGCTACCTTTATACTTCTGTATGAAGAACTAAAAGTGAATTGATCTGTATAAAATGTCTGTTAGACATCCACTCGATAGCGTTTACGCAAGAACTGTTGATTTTTTTCTTGCG
This sequence comes from Araneus ventricosus, assembly GCA_013235015.1. NCBI lineage: Eukaryota > Metazoa > Arthropoda > Arachnida > Araneae > Araneidae > Araneus > Araneus ventricosus. The sequence goes on along the minus strand of BGPR01000274.1, from coordinate 254,108 downwards.
AAAGGTTTTGAGAAAAAAATTTCAAAGAAGCTGGAAGAAACAACAGAAACTTACATGTGTTCTTATCTTTATTTATCTGATAGCAGATAAACATCTACTTTTAACTTAGAACGATTAGTGACCAAATGGATTAGTTTTATAAATAAATTTTGAATTTGCTACATGAATAAAAGTACTAATCTAATATAATTCTTAGCATCTCTTCATAGTTGAAAAAATATTCAACTGTTTTTAAATTTACTCTTTGATTATTAGTTCAACCTTTACGTCAATAAACTAAACTAAAAATCAGTTTTTAGAAGATTCAAATTACCCTTGCATTTCATAAAGCATTTCAAACTTGAAAAAATTAAAAATATTATAAAATCACAAAGACATGTATTAGAAAAATACTATGTCTGTTGAAAATAGTTTTAACCCTCTGACTGCCTAATTTGTTTTTAAATTACTATTTAGACTCAACGTTTGAAAACATTTTCAAATACCGCTGAACTAAGCAAATTGTTATTTACATGCAAGGCTTTATTAGAATAATATGATTCCTCGTTTTAAAAGTACTAACTAAACCCATTAATTAGGGTTTAAACCCATTAAAATCGCACGATGCAGCAGAAAACAGCCTTGTTTCGAACCCGCGGAAATCGCGGGATACGCAGTCAGAGGATTAAGTTCAATAGGAAATATATCGCTAAAATTCATCACCTCAGTTAAGTTTCCATCATAATCGAATTTTTAAAAGCACCATTTGATATTTTTAAATGAATCATCTTTCATTATTCATTTAAAATTATTGCGACTCTTCAGCTTCAGAATAGTCATTCAGCAGAAAGTACCGTAATTTCTGATTGCCCTTGCTTAAAAAATAACCAGATGAATTTTTTCAAACTCAAAAAGATATTTTTTACCGTTTTTTAAGCATTATTTTTTACTAGTAAAAAGTGATTGTAGACAAGATACATTTTATCTTTCCCTATAGAAGAGGATGAATCACGGTGTTTGTTCATGATTTAGTTTTACAAGCATAAGATTTATCAGGCTATTTTCTGGGATTTTAAGTTAAATTTTAATACAAAGAGTGTGAGTGGGGTAAAGTACGAGTTCATATTAGACACTTATTCTATATAAATGAGTATGAATAACTGGATTTGAATTGACTCGTTAGATTACTGTTTTGCTTTTAAGTTACACCAAAGCCTTATAGGAGACAACAGTTAATTTCGCTCATCTGCAAGATGTGATCACTGAGATATCACTCAGTTCCCAAGTTTCTATGTAACACTGAAGTCAAACATAATGCGCCTCGATAGAGTTAGAAAGTCCAACAATGTGGACAAATTTGGAGTTTCAATAGAACCGAGACGAGTTTAAAACAGCTTATCAGAAATATAAGATTATAAGCTCGGACCCTCTTGTCAAAAACATTATCGAAATTTTTAACATTTAGCCTACTCTAATACAAAATCTTGAGTTGTTAAAATCTAGTACATAGTGTTTGTTTCAACAAAAACTTTTAAAACTTTCTTTAATATTTATAACATGATTAAACCTTTTCAGAGAGACTTTTCAACCTAAACAATTCGCAGCTACTGATTCGGTATATTGTGAAATGATTCAAGAGCGATATTGGTATCAAAAATTTAGGTCAAAACATTAAATTTTTCAAAAGACTTACCTCAAAATTAGGAATATTAGTGATCCTTTCAAAAATAAAAAAAGGAAAGCTGATCTGTTTGAAGACGTGTAAAGGACTGTTAAGTAGTTCTTAGTATCTTCCTGTGATTATTCATATAATTTAATTAAGTAATTCCAAAAAAATTAGAACTTCTAGTACTATTAAATATTTTAGGATAACAAAATTTGATGGATAAATAAAGAAATAAACTTTAATCAACTAACTCAATATTGGACTTAAAATATGTTTTGTGCATAATAAAAATAAAAAAATGGAGAGATAAAGCTTTTCCCAGTTATGATATTTATTTTTTAAAAAAATGGGTCATAAAGCAAAAACATCTATCATATGCAAATTACTTAAAAGAACGAATCTCGTATTTATACCTTTTCACAATAATTGTTTTGACAGATTAACATAAATATATACGTACAATCTTGACATTTTTGCATATAAAATTCTTAGTATTCTAGCTTCGAAATACTTCTCAGTTTCATTTTATATTAATTTTCTTTTCTGTATGTATTTCATTAGAGAAACTGGAATAAATTTCTGATCATTGTTTTATCAAAATTCAGCATCGTTTTATTCTCAAAGAGTTAATTTACATTTAATGACGCCAATAGAAGACTTAAATAAAATTAGTACTAATTGATCTTTAAAATATTTATAGCGTTTCGCCTAAAATCATAAATTTATGAATATATACAAATAAAAGAAATAAATTTTCTATTAAAACCAATAAACGAAGGGGCTGCAATAAATCCACGGGCATCATTTTGAGGCTGATTTTCCATGAAATTTGATAGCATATTTTAAAATGGAAGAGAAAATGGTCAAAATGAATCTATAGACAGCTCCAAAAAAGTGTCGCCGTTAGTAAGGCACTAACTTTGATGTAAAATCTATAGATAATATATTTGAGATAATTTTAGCTATAAACAAGTTGAATCAAAGTATTTTTCTTCGCTTTGTCTTTGCAAGTAACTCTCATAAATCCCTCTTAAAGTCAGTGTTCTTAATATATGGTTTATCCAGAAAGTAAGTTCTGTTAGTATTTTAGGCCTTAGCTATGCTGCATGCAAGTCAATTACTTCAAACTGTCTGCAAAACCGAGACATTATTGCTAGCGAGGATAACACAACAATTTGCATTATGTACTTATTTTATAAGTATGCTTGGTTATTCAAAATATTCAAAATTTATATAATTGAATGTAACTTTTCAAATATTTAAACTTAAAATTTATCACTTTGTGGTAAACCCTCATCAGTTAGCTTCTCTTAAAGAGCAATTTAAATTCAGCTGGCTACAATGCATATATGTTTGTGAATCCTAACGGTATTCAGCTCAAATTTTTAGAGGGCTGCTTGGTAAATGAATAAAATAATTTTGTAAACAAAGAAACTTTATTTATTAAATGTCTGAAATGCAAGAAAGGTGTTTGCTTAAACAGTTATTCCATTAAGGATAGCTTCAGGATTTTTCAAACCTGTTATCTTCAAGAATGGAAAAATCCTTTAACATTGTGTTCACTATAAATGAGAAGGTGACGCGTAACGGAATGTACCTCCCGGGAGTTCCGTGTTATTCTGAGGAATCTTATACCTCCTTAATTAAAATGAATATAAATTTAATTTGTAGAGTTACATAGTTAATCCAAAATATTCTTAAATAAACAATAGAAAACAACCTATTGGTTTTGAATAATTAAGTGATTTTCATATTCTTCTAGTAAAACTGCAATTGCCTTATTTAATATAAAATACGACTTGAAATAATTACGTGTCCTTTTGTTAATTGATACTACTGATTTAACGATCAACGTTTCACTGGAATACTTACATTTAAAATTCCTCCCTCACATTCAATAACAAAGCTATACAGATCTGCTAAACTAAGCACATCTTAGCTGGATGAAAATATGCTGATTCAAAAATAGCATTAAGCATTAAGATATTACCTTAGCTTTCAACAATGATAGAGAAACACGCCAATAAATGTTTGTTTAAGCAATGAAAACAGTTTGAATTGCGTTACAACAATGAAAAGTATCGTTGTAAATTTCCTCCCTCGCATTCAATAACAAAGCTCTACATATCTGCTAAACTAAGCATTTTCTTAATTTTAAACAAGTATTGATTTCCTTTGTATTTAATCTTACAAATTGAAAGACTCAGTAAAAAACTATCATGCTGTACTTTAGAAATATGGTTCCAAAAGAAATAAAATGCTGATCATAGAGTAAATATTTTTTTTCATGTTTGAAACAGATTTCTCATTAGCATTATTACAAAAGTCTTAGTAAACAATAGAATCAAATCAATATTTAATGAAATTAACAACTAACATTAACCCTAAATGTTTTACAGTCTGTAAAAAATGCGTAAAGCTTGTATTTGTGAATAAAAAGATCGACTCTAATTATTCAAGAACAATTGTAAGTGAAGCGACGAATTCACTTTAATTAAAAGTAAATAAATAGTAGTAGAGTGATTTAAGGAACATACTGTAACACAAGCAAGCACCGAGCATCGTTTAGTAACTGCATTTAACTCTTTTATAAAAATATTAAGATTATAATTTCATGAAGAGCATTTAGATAAGATGGTATGAATAATTTCGATTACAAGCTAATTTACATAATAAGAGATAATTCTAATAACACATCGAAAGCCTAATTATTAATGTTTTAATACTTTATTTAACTTTGAAGTAGCATAAAATTTTAATGTCATTTATTTGTCTAATTCTACTGACTGAGTAGTATGTGTTCCCTATGGTACATGAATATCAATAGCGTAGTAAAATTGATCGTTATGCTAGACTCATTAGCCGCAAACAAATTAAATAAATACTTCTAAATTTTCAACTGAAATCCATAATGCTGAAAGTAAATTTTTATATAGAGAACATATAAAATGTGCTGATGTGACGTGCAGTGATTAATAAAGAATGAATATTACGTGCTAACTATTGAAAATTTTTCATCGAATGTTTCGCTTTAAATAATTCAATGGCTTTGCACACGCATCACATTAATACTTTTAAATAAACGATTCGCTATAAATATTTCATTGCTTTCAGTTCATGATGATTCCCGAAATTACATCATGTTTAACACTAATTATTCATATAAACTAGGACTTTCATTTCTCCCGAAATATTGAAAGTATAAAATTATTTTAACTAAAGGCTAGACGACACTAAACATTTAACACTGTTTGAAACGAAAAATTTAGATTTATGTTTTAGGTTTATGAGATTTAAAATTTATGCTATAATTTCTGTACAACTGAATCCTTTTTGATTCTTGTAGATATTTTAGTTTTATTAATGTAAAACAATCCTTATCTGTGAAATACAGTAGATTCTCGCATAACACGCCATCGTATAGCGTTAACTCGTTTAAAGTAACAAAAAATTGTGACTTGTTCTCATGCATCTCGATAAATAGTCATCTATTACGGTAAGATAAATTTAACATTTTCACAGTTATTGATTTTTTTTAGTGAGAAAAAGCAATTGCATTCATTTTCCAGCAATTTATTTATGAACACTGAAGCTGACAGTTGAACCCTTTCTAAGGCCGTGGTAAGTATACTCACCACCGAATTCATCAATTTTAAAATGCACTTTTTAAGGTCGGCGTAAGTTTTAACCTAATTTTTCGGTGAAACAAAAGCCTGGATGTTCCGGTTTCTTATCTCAAACATAACAATTTAATATTTACTTAATAATTAATTATTAACGCTGCATATTAAATATTCTAAGGTTTATGGCAATATTTTCTGTAGCAAAGTAGTAATATTTCACGACACAATAGTCAGATTTAGCCAAGCTGAGCGACATTTGGTGTAAACGAAAACGGGTAATCAAACTGTTCCATAAATAAAAATCTCAAATGCTATAATATGAGGAACGACGGTTACACAAAGGATCCAAGAAGCCATTCGACAAATAAAAAAATGCTAATCAATAAAATTATGTATTAGTTATGAAATAAGTAAGGCCATGAATAAAGAAGACAAAGGCTTTGGAAATATAAATAGCAATCAAAGGTTATACATAACTCATTCAATTTAGTGAAATTGGAAAGCAAGGAAAAATAAGCAGGCATCAGGAATCAAAAGAAATAAAAAAAGGATCGTCAAAAAGCAAACATGCTATTCAAAAATTGTCCTGATACACTTTTGAAATTTATTTTTTTCAATTTAGAGATCGTTGAATAAATATAAACGGTTCGTTTCATCTCAAAAGCTTTAGACTAATTCGTAAGCGTTACATACAAACAGCGATTAAAAATATTCGCAATTTTATACATCTGCCTGAATGTGGAAGATTTATTATATTTACTGTAACTTGAAGTTAGTAAAGCATTTTATTTATTTTTGAATAAAAACGCACGTCATTAAGCCAAATGATTACTTTTCCAATAAGAAGTTTGCTTTCTTGATCATTTCTGAAGTACCAAATCTTCTGTCGGAGAAATAATCTCGAGTGAAAATGATGTCTGAGTTCTACCATTCACATTCCTTGCAAATCATTTGTCTTCACCTTCGCCCATCCTGTTTTCACCACTCGTATTGGATCTACATTCCTTAAAATTTAGCCTTCCTTTCGCCCACCATACTTTCACCATAATTAAGTATATTGGCAATATAATCAGGCTTTCTTTAGCAGCATTTGCTTTCGAAGTTATTACTCAAAGCATTCTAACAGAAACAGTTTTTCCTAAGCCGCTCTTAGATTCATAATGCGTGGTTTCATGATTTTGAGATGACATTCTAATCATCATGAAAAAGTGTTTCTTTTTTTTTACTTTTTTAACGCTCTTTATGATGCAACAGTACAGAAATTTTTCTTAAGAAATAAAACGTATTGCAAAAATTATAATCAGTTAAACCACAATTTTTCTACCAATAAATAATAGGACATGGTGAATATTTCTCCTTCAAGAAAAATTACCAGTCTTTAAAATCAATCTTAATTATCAGTCAGAAAAATTATCAGGCCGTTTCAAAACCAGAAACAGATTGATATTGAAAGAATAAAAACAATGACATCCACATGAAAGATTTTAACAAGCGCGAGCCTTTGTTAATTCACTTGGTGTGGATTTTATTAAACGATAGTCACCTTTGATAACATGATGTTGGTACATTTGATAATAAAACCTATTTTATTTCGAAACTTGAATCAAAATATCAGGCTTATCAATCCTTCAATCACAGTTGTGTATCTGATGCATTGGCATTTTACTGTATAAGGTCAGTGACTGTAGAATCTTTCTCAGTTCAGCAGTTCTTTTAAAACAAATTTAAAAAAAGATTATTTGAAAAATTATATTAGTGTTTACAACATGTCGTTATGAATTTTTTAACTATTATTGTTGAATCTAGCAGTAACTGTTCGTAAGATGTTGATAATTTTAGAAACATTTTAAACGATAAGAGCAAGGCAATCAGAAAAAACAGGAGCAAAAACAGGAAAAAAAGAACTTTAAGAAAATATGAAACATTATCAATCATCTGAAATATTTTAATAAGGGCTTCAAGTATGGTGGGATATACTTTCTTTTCATGCAAACGAAAGTTATATGTTCTTTATAAGTTCTCACAAGGATATTATATGAAACACCGGTCGCGATATTAGGGTTCTCTAAACTACCAAACAACAGTGATGTATAGCCAAGAAGCTTCGTCGCCGATATACAGCAAAGTTCTTCGGTTAATAAAATAACATTTAAGACCAGTTGGTATGAAGAAGCATCATCAAAAAACGGGTGTGTCGGTGAATGGACGCAAGACAGAAGCGAAGCTTCTTACGCTTTTCTATATGATTAAAAGTATAATGGTAGAATTACACACACACTCTCTCTCTTTCTTTCGCTTTCCTCCCCACATGAAACTAAATTTTAAAAAATTCTATTATTAATTATTTATAATAATAATAAGTACAAATATATGTAAATTTATAATTTATGACTAATACAGATAGAAAAATTATAAGGCATAAAAGCAGAAGAAAACACATTTATTTATATTTTTAGTAATCTGTATATTGAAACAAAAAAATCTAATCTAATCATCACATTCTGTCATGGAAAAAATTGGTTTGTTATAAATGAAATATGATACAAATGTCTGCGATTCTATTTTATTAATACATCTTGAATAAACTGAATCAATGGCTGTGTGAGACTTCGTCGTCGACACTGCCGGATTACTGTTTATAGTTAAATTAAATTCATCAAAATAAGAAATTTTACAAGTGGCTCTGATTTTTACCTGCAAAAATGACATTAAAATCACCAGCCAACACCGTTCTCCAGTTTACATGCATGTTTCCAATTAGTAAAACACGACGTGGCATGGCGCAGTGGTATAGCACCTTTCTGCGAGTTCAAATTCACCTGCCCGAATTTCCTATTAAAAAGTCTCGAAATACTTAAAACTCATCTGTATGGGTTAATGATATACGCAGTTTTGGGGTTAAAATATTAGTAGTATTACTTTTGTTATGGCAATTCGCAACGCTTCCAGCTCGAATTTCACTTTTGAACTTAACAACGAAATCGAATTAGGAACGTTGACTGCGCCTGCTTCTGGTATGACATCCCTCCGTCTCGTGAAGAACGCAATCGAAATTAGGAATGTCAACTGCGCCTGCGCTGGTATGACCTACCTCCACTCATAACGGTCGGCTTTTCTACGCTAACTCCCCGTCCCGAAGCTAGCGTTAAGAAGCTTCGCTTCAAAAATGAACACTGTTGTTTCATTGGCTAGCCTCAAGATTGGTATTGGCGGAATTGCGTTCGTTGAAAATATGTATAACTTATTAGTGATGCTGCATGTTGCAAGAGATGATACGACCAACGAATGAGATACGCAGAAAATCAGTACCAGTTTGCTACTTGAGATGACAATAATGTTGGAAACGTTATGGTATGACGAAGTTTCTTGGCACTTTTTATAAATCAAATGTATCCCTACCTTTTTAATTCTCAATACCTATAAATTTTCGGTGACTGTTCAAAGACGAACTCAAAGTTTATAAGAATTCGTCCACACACGGCAAGCAGCAGACGAAAAAGTGCAAATTTCTGGAAGCATTATTGTAGATGTACATAAAAATCTTGCAGAATTTGTAAGAGTTGCTATTATAACCGGCTGGAAAGAAACTGTACATAGTCTTTACAATATGAGTTATTTCCATGGGTCTAAATGCTTTGCATTTGATACTACTGACGTTATACCTATAAGCCTCTTTGACTTTTCTCATATGGAAAAGTAAATAATCTCAACAAATTTAAGTTTCCCAACCATTGTCTCCTTATGTTGATATTGATTGGATATTTCTAAAATTCTATTTAAAATTTTTTTGAAGGTTTACAGTGAAGAATAATCTATTTAGTAACAAATTTATAATAGAGGAAGGAAAATATGAAAAATCTATACCATATTCGTTCGTGGAATTTTCGAACTTAAAACTTTTTTCATAAAATCATCCGAAACAAAATGTTCGTAATGTTGCATTTAGTGATACCTGTCTAACCGCTTAATCATGTAAAACAAATAAATTTTCCCCAGTGATATTCAGAGCTTAAAATAGTTCCAGATCAATACATTCTCACAACCTCATGGCTGCATATTTCACATTTTTATCATTGGAATTCGCTTCAAATGCTGCTTCCCTTTCGGTTTTTTTAAACCGTATAAGAAATAAAGACATCTATTAACGAATTAATTTAGTTTTAGTTATATTAACGTTCCATTTCGAAGCAACACGAGCGCTGTTTTGAGACGGACCTCGTAATTTTGAACTGTGGTCAGATAACGAGAACAATACCGTAGCCGGTACACCATTCTCTGAAACTGCACACCATTCCAGCTGGAGGACGTTTGATTATCGAAGCCAGAATTAACGTGCACTATGCTCACATAAACGGCGGTTTGGCGTCTCATGCATAATTTCTTTACAAAGTATATAAACTTTTCAATACAATTCCGTATATATAGCTTTTGGACAAACAAATGAGCCCGATATTTTATCCAATATACAGGATGTTAGTATGCATGAAAGCAAAATTTACAATTTTGCTGAAAGCAAATTTTTTTTACAATATTATCCTCTTTCTGTAGGATTGCTGTATTTTTTATTAAGCATTGCCTCAGTGATACTGTGAAGATTTGAAAAAGCACATATAATTGAAAATAATATGTGGTGATTATTATTTTTTGCTGTTTCTTTTAAGGCTTAAACAGAACATGTTTTCTCAACTCTTATGACGTTACTTTTGATCTCATATTGGAATTTCAAGTTTATCTGCAGTTTCTCTTATAGAAGCATTATATATATATTTCATCTTCATGAAACTGGAAATGAGAACCTGTGCAGCAAGTTTTACTAGTCTTATAATTTGAAATTTCCAAGGAATCTGCGACTTCACATACAAAAACAGCAAAATAATACAAAATATTTTTTCGTTGCTGCTGTTTAAAGTATTTTTAATAATAATCTAATTTAACAGTGTATGAGTATTCGAATTGTAGGTTGATAGCGAAACAGAAAAAATAACAGTTGTGTGCCAGATATCATTCAAAATGTCTTCTCGTTTGCATTTAGATTGTAACATCTTTATAGCACAACTATATGAATGCATGCCTTGCCTGAGCAAGAGCTGCCAAGAAATAAAATACCAGACATGGATAGAAAAGCGAAGTTGCAATGAAAAGATCTAATTCATGTCTCAACACATGTTTTAACTTCTGTAGTTGCTGAATAGAAACCTTACGTTGCAGAGAATGTCAGAAAAGAAATATTTTTCTACAAATTGTATTATGTTGTCCGGCTCTGATCATTAAATTAAATTATATAACTTCAGACAATTGTGACGATGGTGCAACCCAGATAGCACGTAAGTTTGCAGCAAGTTTGATTTTGACTTGTCATGGCAAAATTTGACGCGTCAAACTTGAATCGAACTTGTAGCAAGTTCGATGTGACAAGTAGCGCCACCTCTTTGCAAATCAAACTTGCTGCAATTTTGCAAAACAAGCTTCCTGCAAAGATAGCACAATAAAGAGATAATTATCTTTGTCTCTGTTTTAAAAAACATCCGATTTTTAATAGCATCTCCTAGACCGTAATTCTTTTTTATTAATTCAATAAATCAATGATAATTTGTGAAAAAAATGACTTTTTTTATAAAAAAAATTTTTGAAACATTTTCCATCTTTTTACTAAATATATCACTCTCACTTTAAAGAAAACTATGTAGCCTTTTTCTTAATGTTGAAATTTTAACGTTTATAAACAAAATTAAATCTAAAAAACAGTCAGTGTTTGTTGAACAATAATAACTAGACATTTTGTCCCATTTTAAAGTAATTACTTTTAACTCTAATTTCATAATTTATTCTACTAGCAAAAAGTAGTTATTAGCGAAAATCGCTCTCTCTTTGACTTCAAATCATATTCTCAACTCAAAAAATTAATGAAATCCAGAAAATAGTTAAAAATAAATCGTAAACGAATCGAATCGAACGATGTATTAGCGAAATCTATCTTCTACTCACAGAGTTCAACTGGCTCATTGGTAGCGTCTCCTCTTCGGAACCGGGAGGTCGCGAGTTCTATCCCAGGTTGTGTTCGTGTTATGTTTTTGCTATAATTTGCAATAAGTTTGACACGGCAAACTTGCTGCAAGTTCGTTTCATGGTGACTTCAGAGCTTTCGTTAACTTACTGCAAGCTTGCACTCTTGTCACGACAAATTTGTCGCAAACTTGCACTCTTGTCATGACAAATTTGTGGCAAGCTTGCTGCAAACTAAAATTGCTATCTGGGAAAGTGTTTGAAACACTCTTTAAGATTAAAACAGCTATTATTCGGTACACTGGTCTACAAAAGAAGCCAAAAAAGAATTCTAAATGTTATTTGATGCGAAGGTGTACAGGTTACTAAAGTGTATAATTTTAGTATAATACGAAATATGAAAAATATCAAAAGAAATTGAAATAAATCTTATAATAACAAGAAAAAAAACCCAAGAAAATAAGAAAAATGTATTAGTAAAGCGCGAATGTAGCAGCAACCAAATTAACTATTGAAGAAGAAAGAAAGAATTAAAAATTTAAAATGGAGAAACTCGTCCATGTTACTTTCTCAAGAACCACACACAGCAAGTGTTCAAAAAGAAGATAGGATTTTTTTAGTATAAGGGGCTTAACAAAGTGTCACAGGGGGCTAATTTTTGACACTTAGTTAAGCCCTTTACAGAAAAAATGTAACTTATTCTTAAACTCTTGCTGTGTGTGGTTCTTGAGAAAGTACATGGCCGAGTTCCTCCCATTTTGAATTTTTAATTCTTTCTCGTCTGTAAATTTAATATATTGTTTTAAATGCAAGTTTATGCACTTTCAAGGCATAATGCAATTATTTTCGTGCCGATATCTCTTGCGTTCAATAGTAGTTGAATTTAAAAATAATTTAGAATGCTTTTTTGGTTTAATGACTTTAAATTCAAAAAGATGATATAAAAATCACTTCCCAAGCAAATATCATATAATATTCTTCATGAACACATGAGAAGAAGGGCAAGTTCGTAAACATTCCATATTTCTGCCAACTGATAAAAAGGCAATATATTCCTGACGGATATTTACATGTTTTAAAGAAAATAATTTTTTTCATTCTCATTTCTATTATCTCTTATTTACAAAATTAATATTTCGATTCATATAAGCATATCGAAATAAATAACAATAAAGTATTTCCCAATATTCTTGTAAATTTAAATATTAAAAATCTCATCCTGCAGTACTTTTTGCATGTATACTTACTATGGGAGGAGAATTTTTAACTCTTTTTAAAGTATCGTGTTGTTCTTTTTATTTCGGCTCCCTCTAATGTAAAATTCTAAAGCTATTAATAGGGTTGTAGTCCGTTTTTAGTTAAACACTGAAATCTAGTTGTTAAATCTTCACTAAATAGTGCCATGCACAATCTATCTGTATTTCTGCAATGCCTATATAAGGCTAGTATTTGATGTAACATTTTCAATTGAATCTCAGTGTATGTTCAATGTTGGGTGTTGCCTCTTTTACTCCTGTTCAAGTTAACAGCATTTCTGCTGTTTTTAAATACGATGCCCTTTTTAACCTATAATAAACTATTTGTTCTTTTATCTGCAATGTTCTTGAATTGAAACTAAATCCTACACCAGTTTTAAATTAAATCATGAATTGGTTAGAGAGAAATGAAGTTGAAAAAGCTCTTTCTATTCAATTAAGAACCTAAATCATTATTTTTTCGCTGAAAAATGCATCAGTAAGCTTCAAAAACACATTTTGAAGACCAAAATTGCGTAGACAGTACATTGTCCTCAAGACACAAAATCCATTATTAATGGAACATGCTTCAGCTCCAAAACAAGTATGCTTTTGACAAGTTAAAAATGTTTTAATGGCAACTTGCATTGCGTGACATAAACTGTGGCTGCGTAAAAACGCAGTACACTAAATAAGCCGAAAGTTCGTTTTTGTTTAAGATTGAACAGTGCTTTCAAATTAAAATTCCTCCAGCGTGGCTCTTGTTGATATACATTAATCAAAATTCATTCACTACATATGTCTCGAATTACTTAGCATACCAATGCAGTTCGTAATAAAAACATTTTTCAGACTTGGCAGTTTCAATCCTTTATACTCTTCTGGAATAGCATGGTTTATAAAACTTTACAGTAACAAATTCCATTCACTTGCCATCTGCAGCAAAAAAGCTTGTTAAAATGTGAATTTTGGGAGATCTTCGTAGGTCGATTTGAAATTTTACATAAAAAAACTGTCAGTGAATTCTAAGAACATAAAAGAAAACCAATAGTCGCACTGTAATATAAAAAAAAATCCCTCTTATCATAGTTCATTTAGAACCTATATGAGTTTTATCTTGGGACAATTTGGAACTGTGGCTTGAAAACGAGAACTGCAATTGAATTAGCGCCCCACTCTCTAAGCTACCACACCCCATCATAGCGTTCGACCACGATGATAAACAATTGAGATACAGAATTTTAAACAATTATCTATTTGAAAGCTCACATCTTGTTCAGAAGGAGTTTGCTACGAAAAAGGCTGAGAAAATTATATCAAATAAGCAACTATTATATGAAAAAAGTTATATATCCTTACCAAAATATAATTAATAATTTAATAATTGGATGCAGATATCTTATCAATAAATACTATAAAAAATAAAATATTCTTGAATCTGGATTTCATTGAAAAAAATACTGCTGGGTATCTAGAATTATGAATGCGGATAAGTCATCAAAAGCGGATAAGATCAAGTCACTGAAAATTTTTCAGTTCAAAAAGGATTGTTTTTCAGCTCGAGATGCTATCGAAATATTCACATGTTTTCATAAAAATATTAAACCACAATATTCTGGTTTTATAACATGCTATACATAAATAAAAGAAGGATACCGGAAGTATTTCGCTGTTTCTTAAGGAATGAAGTAAGCCGGGAAAGTAAACAAGAGTTGTTTTTGAAGGAAACAGTATGCAAATAATAAATAAACACATTTTCTCATTTTCAGAGAACATAAACATTTCATTCAAGCGTTCGAAACATAAACATTTAGAAGTTATCAAATGAAACTGAAGGAATAAAATGTAGGGTATTCTTTCTGCTTTCTGAACTACTCTATTAAAATATAAAAGTTTTATTTTTACAGAAAGTAATCATGGAAGCAGTTTTCTTACGTAACGAAAGACATTAAACGCTTCATAACTTATTTCTATTAAAGGGTAAATGAATTTTTATCTTCGGTGAAAATAAAGCAGATTTGAGCACAATGCTTATTTGTTTACATAAATATTGATTTCAAGAATGTTATAAAGATAATCTATTACTGGTTTTGATGTTGAGCTGATACAGTCAAAAAAAGTAGATTAATTGTGTTCCAGTAAAATAATATCGGATATATAGGAAGTTTGCGAGATATTGCTGTAGATCTTGGGGAAGATAGTTTTCAACACAGAGAACAATATTTGCCAAAGAGCAAATCTACTCGTTTGGGCAGAGAAAGGAAACGCTATTTGCTTATGTTAGTTATTTATTCACGGATAGAAGTGAGAAAGAGAGAAGAAGTATTAGAATTATGAGGCATTACCATTGATACTATGATAAAATACTTAGCTTTACCTTGGACAACATCGTACAGACCACGCAAGCAAAAATGAATCATTGCACCCTTTTGAAGATAGATGTTGAGACCTCGCAACAGATATTCATGTAATTAGATATTTTACTAGGTCTGTAGGTGTCTTGTAGATAAAATACTTCTTACTTCTCTAGAATAAATACAGCGGATTCAGGTCCGATAATCTTTGTGGCCAAATCATAAATCCATGACATTTAATTCCCCGAGGAGAATGCATCAATTTTAAAATGTGCCTAGCGTTGGAGGGGGGCTATTTCTGGGCCCTATCATCATTTATCAATCATATTGCAAGTTGTGTTGTGAATGGAAGTACATGCGAAAGACCCATAGCAAGAAACCCCAAAACATGCGGCACACGGTGCCTGTCAGGCGTACAAGCAAAATACACTATCTGATCAAAAGTAAAAGGCTAAACTGACTGCTCTTAAGCTTCGACCATGTAAAAAATTGACTTTAACTCACATTTTACAGAGAATATTCAGTCCTGCTGACAATTAGGGAATCGTCTGCAAAGTGATGAAGACGAAAATTATTTTGGCACACCTCGCTTCACAGAAAGCTGATAATGAGTTAAAATTTTCATCAATGGTTCTGTATAACGTGCATAATATTTACATGCATTTTCGTTAACGCAGCACAAATATTCGGAAAGATATAAAGGTTTTCTTAAAAAATCCCAAATTTTTTACATGTTTTTTGCCTATAACATGCAGAATTTTCCATTAAATTGTACAAAACTTGCAGAAAAAGTGACAATAAGTTAGAAAAACCTAGTGTAAAAATTTGTAATAAAAACGTTTAGTATTAAAGAAAATATGAGTAGTTGTCGTAAATAATTTTTTTCTGAGCATACGCGAGACATAGCGTAATTTTTCTTCCACAAATTTAAAGCCAGATATGTAGGAAAATTTATGTAAAACTTTCAGACAAATATCGTTAAGATTTAGAAAGATATCAGCATTGCAGTGAGCAGAATTTTGCTTCTCTCTAAAAGAAACAAAACGATGAGGGGTTCTCAACAAATTGATATTTTATAAACTTGAATTAAATCAGATTAAATTGTAATGATATTAAATCTTAACCGAGTAAATTGTTGTCGATCTCATCTCAAATTTCAAAACGTTTATTAATAACAAACTATTACAAATATTTCATGCAAAAGAATTTTATTAATAAATTAAAAATCCCATTTATTTGTTATCGAGGAAAAAATGGAATAAATAAATTTCAAATATTTTTTAAAAATTCTTACTAAATTAATTCTCTGTATTATTTGAAATTTTTATATTAAAAAGAAATTTTTTTCTTTAAATAATAATTGCAAAGTTTTTCAAACAATTATTTTCATATAGGACTTAACTACCGAAAACATTAGCAATGGCTTCTGTTATCAAGACGAAGTACAGGGCTGTATAAATAACTATTCACCTTGGTTATTTGCGTTGCAAGAATGGCCACAAACTCAACCACTCCAGAAAGTTGATCCCAAATACAAACTGTACTATCGGCTATGAGCAACAAAATTGCAGCAAATAACAAACAATATCTATATCTCTCTTATTTTGTTAAGTTTTCTGGTAGGTTAAGCGTCCCTAACTAGCTAAGGTCAAGTGTTTCAAACTTGACTTTGTCTAAATAATCTAAAGATTAAACCACTTAAAATTAAGATACTGCAGAACATCATATATCAAATTATAATTTGAAATATGCTTAAAACTTAGAAATATTTCACCATATTCCCTTAATAGTTAAGTTCAAATCCACAAAGAAATGAAAAATTTAATTCGAGGTCCCAAAAAACATATTCACCTACATACCATTACAATGGCTTTTCAGATTGGAATGGATATCCCTTACAATACACCGTATGACCAAAAGCCAAACAATACACCATATAGGGATGACATTCATAAAGTGCCAACTGTCTCACAATTTGAGAAAATCATCTGGGGTCAAGACTTCCTTGTTTCCCCTAGTATATATATTCATTAATACTTAAAAAAATGTAACATGTATTTGATAATACAGATATTCATAATATCTATTACCGGCTGATATCTTGCACACAGGATACATCATACAATATAATTGTATTTTTAATGATTATATATTAAATACCTTCTATGGTTTAAATTTTAAGTATAATAAATATTTAATTAAAATATTAAATATTTATTAATAAATATTTAATATTATACATTATTATACAGCGTGTGCACAAACGAAGTGACACATTTCAAAAATTATTAAAAAAAATATTGGAACTACGAATTTTTTTTAAATGAGAGCGCATCTCAAAAAGGTTTTTTTCAGATAGGTAACATGCCATTTCGGTGGTCTAGGGAGTCGCAAATTACTGGAAATAAAAAAATTTAGAGCCATTATCTGAGAAAATATTAAAAACTGAAAAAAAAAAATAATAGCATGTATTTGTAGGGAATTTTTCGCTCTTTAATTTGTTAATTCATATGTAGTGTGAAAACTGAAGAGTTTTCTTAATATTCAAGAAAAACTGAAAAAAGAAATCAGAAAACACGCATCGGTTTCTGCTGATCGGTAGCCATCGCGCACGCAATTTTCTCGCTGTAACAAATTTCGAACGGCGCAACGCCGCGTTACCTATCTGAGAAATACGTTTTAAGATGCGTTCTTATGTTTAAAAAATCATATTTCCAACATTTTTAGTTTTTTAAATTAATTTTTGAAATGTGTCACTTCATTTGTGTACACCCTGCATATTATATAATATTTATTAATAATATTTAAGGACATTTAATCGGAACTTCCCTTAGGTTTGAAAACATCCGTCCATTGGACTCGCGCCCATTTTTCGTTTACTTTAATATTTATAGCAGCGTATCGAAAAATTTCACTTCATTTTTCCGACGTTGGAAATTCGCGCCTACGCAATAACTCATCAAATATCTGAAATTTTCCTATTTCAGGAACTCCAACCGTCATTCCTCCCACACTTATCGGGAATTTCCGTAATCATGCGTGGACACTTAACGTATTTGCTTAAGCTTTATTTAACTAGAAAAAGTATCATCTCATGCTCACCCTTATAAAATGTAACGTAACATAGGAAAAATGATATAGTAATCTACTGGGTATGTACAAAGATTTCCTAAATATGTCTCAAGACAAACATAATAATTCAAAATATAAAAAGAACAGTATTTATGTAATTCAAAACAAAGGGAAAATCATGTTTGATCCCATTTCAGGAAAAAAAAAAGATCTGATGGGAACTTTTGAGAAGTTTGTCAATCAGATGAGAAAAAGAAAAAAAATCATATATAAGAGATAAATAAATCATAATTCTTTTTCAAGATTTTCAGATTTGTTGCCTATCTCTTAGTCACAGAGACATCTTATAATATAATAATAATAATAGCTCTGGTTTCTACATTTACACTGGGAACGCTTTTGATTTTTCGGGTCAATAGAAAATATAGCAATAATTCAAATCATATTGTGATTAACAAAAATTATCAAATCTTAGAAGGTATAAAATCGAAATTTACATCTTAGAAGGTATAAAATCGAAATATACATTTTTTCCAAAGTTAAATCTTTTTTTAAAATCAGTTGGATGCGGAAAAAATTTAATGGAGGTACTATATATAAAGTCCGAGAAATACAGAAAGGCAATACAACAACTACTTTTGACTTGATTTGCCTGGAATCTTTTGATTCTTCTCTAGTCATAAAATCTCAGATCAAGGCAACTAATTGTTCTTATCTTCTGATTTGTTGATAGAGATAAATACTATGTTGAGAGAATTGTACTTTTAGATTGGAATCTTTCATTCGTAAGGATGTGTTTTAAGAAGCAGAAAGCACTTATCTCATTGTTTAATTATATAATATGCTTATAATTTTATTCCTTTAATGTTGACAAAGCATTAATAGGTTTATTGCGTAAGAATTAAGCAATAATATTTTATTCCTAATTCTCTCTAACTCAATATCGGAATTCCATCCCACTCTTTATTCCTTTCCAGATAATAATGTTGACGTCTTGCTTTAATATGAGAAGAATGCAGAAACATAACCACTGCCGAGTTTTATGAGGAACGTCTCAGAAATATTTTTTCTATATAAGTGATTTTATTACTTAATGCTCTTAGTTCTAGTACTTTGTTCGGTCATAAACAGGGATAAGCAGATGTTTCAAACGCATCGAGCCGTTTTGCACTGCATTTAAAATGAATTTATTGCTACCACGATAAAATAATATGGATTTTTTGCATGCGAGAATAATATCAAACTGCATTAAATAATAAATTATATGTTTAACATATTTTATCAATTGATTAACATTTTTTGAAAGAATACAGGTACTTGATAGATCTCCTCAGAGCAACAATTTGGGTAAGAAAGTGATTTTTTTACCACAAAATTTTAAAGCTGATTGTAGAAACCATAGGCATCAATCTTTGAATAAATAGGATAGTAAGTCTATATATAATTTTTCGCATACATTTTTATATTTTTTTCTTTCCATTCAAAAATCGTTAAGATGAAGTTCCAAAAATATCAAGATCAGTTTCCAGTTTCTTTCTTAAATTTTGACATCTAAATGCGATTTACGTTTCGTAAATTTATCCGTACCTATTTGAAAGCAAACCAGCTATGTTTATGGGGTCCAGAATCCTTATAAACAGACGGAAAGGTATTCAACCCTCAACTGATTTTATTTCTAAAATATGCTCTTTAATTAAATAATTATTCTGTAATCTAAAAATATTTCAAAATCATATAACGAATATTATATCAATATAAATATAGTCCCGAAACAGTGGCGGATCACAAATATGACTGTTTCTTGTATTTAAAAACTGAATAATGAAAGAAAAAGTTTTGAGAAAACGTCATTTTAAAAAAGTCATAAGAGAAGAATTATCATTTTAGATCTTTGTGTATTTAATTTCCGCGTAAAATTGTTTTTTATATAAAAGCTGCATAAGCAAAACAAAAAATATTTTATTAAAGAATTGGTAGTGGAAAATGAAATCTCAAAATTGATAAATTTTGCTTTCTTTTTGCCGGTGTCAAAATGATAATCAAAATAAATTATCTGATTAGTCTTAATCAAAAAATACCTTTATAGTTTAAGAATATCGGAATTTGGTTACACTATATTGGCGAGAGTCTGGAGATAGAATGAGGTGGATTTAATCATTCTCCCATTATCTAAAGGCCAAGGCTAAGATTTTAAGGAAAATTCTATCAAACAGTATAGAGTTTGTGATATGTATCGAGATTTAAACCCATATTCTGCAATTAGCCTTAAAGCTTGGGGACTCCAGCAGTTAGGCCCATAATAATATTGGTCAATTGAGTCAAAGTCAATAACTTGGCCGATAAGATTAACCAAAAAGTCAAATAATCGCACCTTAACTTATAACTGTTGTTTTCATTTTGTTCTCTAATTCATTGTTCTCTATTTTTATATCATAAGCAAATCTTATTACATTTGTATTCGAAACAACTAAAGTTATCTGAGTAAACTGAAGGAAACAAGCTATATCTAAACAAAGAATGAATTTGCATGTTCTGATTCCACTAATTATATGTAGATACCTGCTTAAAGTATTCTAAATTTTAACATATGAATTAAGTTGCTGAAATGTATGCGCTGTCATAATAAAAATGATAGGATACCTTACATCCCTTCTGCATCTGTATCGAGGTCACTGGGATGTCTCATGTGGGTAAGTGCATTCCTGTCTATTCCTCTGATGCTATATTCTCATTATGAAAGCAGCATTCCATCGAACAGAATCGTCGTTGTTTCGGTGGGGTAATCCGCCTCCTCGTAATATGCTGCCTCGATGTAATTCCATCTTACATTGATGCTACAGGGAGTTAGTGTCGCATATAATTTGCTTACACGCTGCCCTTTTAATCACTGACATGGTCTCCCACGTGATCAGTCCATGCAGTATATTCAGGAGATTACTATGCAGCCTTTGGATTTTGTTATATCAAACACTAGTGACACTGAGAGTTTCAAATAGAATAAATTGAAAAAAGAAAGTCTATAAAATGTCTTATTCAAAACAGCCAAAATCTCTAAAATTGAAGCTAATTTTAAAGATTTTGGCTGTTATAGATTTAGACATGTTACGCGACGTTCGGGTTATTAATCTTAGAATATATATTATATAAAATAATATGCTATTAAATTCATTCGATATTAATTAATATTAATTTTACCTTCAAAGCTAATTTTTTAAAAAATGCCATTGCTGCGAATGTTATCGAATTGTTAGAATAGTATAAAATAAAAATTTTGCAATTTTTTATGATGAAGAACTGAAGTAAAATACAGTAAATCGTTAAAAATCGTGTGGACAGTATTTTTTATTAATCATATTTTGAATCCAGTTTCTGTTGTTTTCTGATTTGATAGTTGGAACTCTACACTCATGAGACGTAAACTATCTGAAGTTCAATTTTGCTGATTTTGATGTTTTTTTCATCTTATTTGCATTATCCCGACCCTTGCATTATCTTCGGATGGCCAAAGTGTCTTTGCTGTAGGTCGAAAATAACAACTCTCAAAAAATAAATTGGGCATTTCAATACATTGTTATCTGAAACTTCTTTTGGCTAGATGAAAATTGTTAAAATTTTTATTTGAGGTAATTTGCATCTGACGCAAAGAAATATTAGAAGATAATCTTTTAGCTTACATATGTTTTTGATTTCCCTTTGCTTGCATTAGGTAAACTAAATTCACAAGCTCATACTTAAGGAAACAACTTTTCTTCGGTCATATTGGATATCACAATGATAAAACAATGCTTGGTCTCGGAGGGCATAAAATAGTTGGAGCTATTCTTGAGGAATTGTCACCAAGAAAGCGGAATTCACATGAAGTAATTTGCCTTGCACGAAAGAAAGATTTATACGTATCCGGATACTCAGATATAATTCTGTCAAAGTCCATTTCCGATCGGCAAAGGCTAATAAAAATCCGCATCCGTATCTTTACCTGCAACTTTTTCGTCCCATATGCTTCTGCGCAGAGGTACAAGTAATTCATTTTTCTTCGTAAAACGATGTTAATAGATGTATAAATCCATAAGAAAAAAAATGTGCTGCCATCCGTTGTCTTCACTAGACAATAAAATTCTACTTTTTCGAATAAATCATCAAAAGATTACCACCTGACTAAGGAAAAAGCTCTTAATGGGTTGTTTCGAAAGGAAACCACCGCCTCTGGCAGGGTTAAACTCATAAGTTATGCGCATCCAGAACTTCCATGAACATTTGGATTTGACAACAGCTTTTTTTTCTTTTCTTAACCTTTTAACACAACTTGTCAAATCAGTAAAAATATTATTATAAAAGTAAGTAAACCAATATTGATATTTAATTAAATCCCTTATTCTTAACAAGTCTACTGCTTTCCCATAATATATTGCTAATGTTCAAGGGAATCATTACAACATTTAATTAAGGTACAAATATTTTGATCGTTAAACTGGATTTGTGGTTCACTAACCTGTTTTTTGTCACCTTAAGACACCTTCCCAACAGCTTTATTATGGAAATACAGACAATTCGTCTTTCATTTAGATTTCGTTTCACTGAATACATACACTCGATCATTAGGATTACAGATTTACTTTTCGTCAATTTTCGGTAAGGCGAATCGAGTCTTCCTTTTTCATTGAAACATGATGCATTATCTGAGGTAATCACAAAACATTCACATTTGTTCAGAAAATAAAAATATCATCCACTTTATTTCTATAAGAATTAGCCATGTAATAAATGCATTACTTAATTTTACATTTTTCTGTGTCGCTGTAGGTCCTGAAGGAGTTTTATTTATTTATTCTTCGTTTTTACGTAATTAATCTGCCGAAATTTTTGTACAAGTTTGTATTTTTATCCCAGGGACTCAATTAAGTTATCAAGGTTTCAATAATTTTCACTTAAGTGACTTATTATTTAAAAAATACAGGTTTATTTAATTATTTCATTTCTGGTATTTAATTTTCAGGCCATAACAATATTTAACACTGATTCTGCGCTAAATAGACAGGTCTTGTCTTCGGGTCCAGAGGGTTCTAGGTTCGAAACGCGATTCCACTAAAAATCCGATGTATATATGGGCCTGGAAATCACTAAAATTGACGTCGTTGGTGAATGTCCTCATTTTGGTGTGATGTGGAAGTTTGGAGGGAGGGACGCAGCTCAGATGTCGTCCTCGTCATCTGACCACGATTAACAATTGAGAGGTCCTTTCCAAAATAGGAATCGCTTCAAAAAGGGACGTTAATATTTCTAAATTTAGTTGCTAAATAAGCTACGTACAAAATCTAATTTTTTGAAATTAGATTAATTGATCGATAGATTCTTAAGAATGCACACATTATTACTTCATTAATATTTCTTTCGAACCTAAACTATGCAGTAAATGACTTTTACTTCACAACTACTTTTCTTCTCTCAATTTATTTAGAAATGTTTAACAATTTATTGATAAAACCATTGTTTATGCAGTCATGGTTTTTAACTAACGAACTTTATTTGAAAGATTAAACTCAAATAATAAATATTAAACTCAATAATTTTTTTAAATAATTTTTCCTAAATCCCTCATATTCATTTATTTAAATTAACACAATTTTATCGAAAAATAAAGAAACCTTAAACTGTAGGTTTATGTTTATGATTTTTTTTAATTAGTCAAATGCCTGTATTAATTCCTGGCAAATTATTCTGGAATAAAATGTTAAACTGTGCATGTTATTCTGTTGACATGCTTTTCAAACGTTTGAAATCCTTAAGATGCACGCTCCTCCATCTCATATATTTTCAATTAGTATAGGCAATAATGAATTAATTCATTACGCAAAAAGCATTTTAAGGTATCCGCCTACGTTGAAAACTCATTTTTTCGTCCGGAAATCACAAATTATTTAATGACCTTCCTGAAAGCCTATTCTTTTAAGTTTGCAAAACAGCTTTTATTTTACATCTATGATGATCAGAAATGAAATTATAGACATTTTAGTAGAACTCAACAGCTGAAAATGGAATAATATATAATACGATAAAGACGCTTTTTTCCTTGTTTTTACTTAAGATATTTAAATTTCATCGTTTATTTTTCTTTTGTAACATTTTTCTTACACCAGATACTATTTTGGAAGATTTTTATTATGAAATTCTTTGTTTTCTATGATATTGTTGAAAATATAGGTAATTTTTAATATTTGCAGTGTCTTGATTTTTTATTAATGCAGTAATTTTTGATAATAAAGGTAGGAAAAGCACATAAATAATTAATATTAGTCACCAAAATATATTCATATCAGATAACATGCATACGCAAGTTAGTTGATTGAAAAAATATTCAAATCTGTTGACAGAGTCTGAATGGTAGATAACAATAATGACTCATTAGACTCAAGAAAACGACGGAGAAAAGAATTTCCGACTCTGAAAATTTTAAAAAATGACCAAATTTGGAGTAAAAGAAGGGCTAATCTTTAAAACTGGGGAGTATTGAAGAAAAAAGAATTTTTCTTCTCATTGTAAATTAAAAATATGAACTTTAAACTCATTTTTCTCGAAATGTGATTTTTTTTCAAATTTTCTTTTAAACACGGTAACTAAAATTCAATTTAAAATTTCCTCATGTCGTTTATATGTTATTCATGATTTCTTCAAGGTAATGAACCAAAATATAAGTGCAATGTTGATTTGTTGAAAAATTATAGAGCTTTTGAGGTTTGAAGAAAGGTCAAAATTATATTTAAAAAATTATGATTTCACACTATAATTTGCATGCTTCTTGAGATGTTGCAAAACTTTTGCTTCAGGACCTAGCCAATAGTTATGATTGTATATAATAAATATACTAAAGGATTTATCAGTCTGGTCTTCGAGAGTGTTTGGAAAAAGGTCGTATTTAGTGCAAAAAAGTTTCTTCAAATATTTAAAAAAGCAATTAATTCATATAACTTTTTGTATGATTCATTAAGTTTTAACATAAATGTCATATAAAATGCAAAAATATTGCTTCTATTACCTTATTAAAAGAAAGACCTCCGAACGTAGTGGGATACCTCAAATGCAACTTAAGGCAAACAAAACCCAGGGTCGTTTAAAATTTTCATGATTATTCTGACAATTTTATTTAAAAACATTTCGAAGAAATAGGCAATAAAAATGTCCCCTTTTATGACCGGATAGCTGATCTCTAAATATAACTTTTTTTATGTAACCGGGAGAAAATGCAACTGGAAACAATATTCCCTTTTTTATGATCGGATGTTTAAGTTTGAAAGGGAGAAGGGATGTATAATTCTTTTTAGAAATCAAATTCAAGAGACCACTTATTTTCTTATTCATTCTTTATAAATTTCTTTTGTATTCTCTTTCAAAAAGTGGACAGCCTAAGAGATTTACCAATTTTTGAAGTTTGAAGGAGGAAGAGGATACTTTTATTTCCGTGTTATCTAAAACTTTTCTATAAAATGTTCGTATACAATATTATCTTATACTTTTATCTGCAAAACTTTCCTACAAATGATTAAATATTTATAAATAAAAGATACGCAATGGAATTTGAAAGTTTTAAAGCTACAATTTTAATATGCAACTTTAATCTTACTGATGATGTTAATTATATAAAGGAAAATATTTAATCACAATTAATTACGTATCAGTTAAATTCTTCATTACATAAAACATTCATTTCACAATTTAATATCTTTATTTAATTTTTTATATTTTTATGTTATTATCTAACTGTAGTGTAGATATTCAGTCTGACTACAGTGTGAGTGGGCAGTAAAATATTACTTTTTAAAATTATATTCATTAACTATTCAGAAAAATGACTTAAATACAACCATTTTCCATAACATAAAGTAATAAAATCACAAATAAGGATTATTGCATAAATAAAACTATAAAATAATTCCCATTCAGTTATTTAAAAATTCATCTGATGGTATCTAGAGGATCAATTGCGAACAAATTTCTATTATTCAGTTTAGAAAAGTTGTAAATTTACTAGCATCAGTGGCAATTCGTGTAAAGTAATTGTGGAAGTATTGAAACTTTTAATTCTTCATTGCACAGTAATTCTGTGCAATGTAATCTGATGCCATCTGTAATCTTGATGTAAATCTGTTCCACTTACATTTTTTTGCCTTTATTTTAATACACAGCTTATAACATTATTGTGTTGAAATAGGCGAATATTTTAACTAATTATTTCTAATCAAAAAGTAAGCTAGAAAATAATTTTAAAGTTTCTTTTCTTGTATTCCTCAATACATTTATAAATATGGAAACAAGTGCGACGTAACAATAAAATGACAGTATAGGACAGGGTAAAAATATATTTTTTTATCAATTTTAAAAGAAACATATTTATTCCATAACTAATAAAGCATAAGCATAATCTATTGCCACTTATTAATATTATTAAATATTGTGAATAAATCCAAATACATTTTACAAAATACAAACTCGTATGAATATGCTTCGTTGTTAAAGCTCACATACCATATTGCATGTAATAATCGAGACGCAATTTCTATTTTTCTTGAGGTAAGAGTGCTAAAAAGAATGTGTGAATGTGTAAGAAAAGTATCTTGCGACAACCATTTTAGTACATCTCTTTTGCTTTCGTTCTCTTGCGATTTTCTTGTTTTTGCCTTCCAAATATCTTGCTTATATGTTGATGATCAAAGGTCTTTTGAATATAGCTAAATATAGCGCTGCAAGGTTGCTTGCAGAGGTTTAAAGAAAAAATTAAGCTTTTAGTAAGGGAAAAGATAATTTATCGTTAAATTTAGAAAGGAATGCTTTACGTTAGTAACAATGAGCATGTGAATAAATTCTGTCATTTTAAAATAAATCCTGAACAGCAGAGGAACGAAGAATGAAAGGTGTTGCGTAGCTGAGCGAGACAACTATGATTACTTAAGAAAAATAGCCTTTGTGTCTATTGGTCTTAACAAGACCCATTTTCTTGATCGATGTTGCGGAAAGTAGACAGTATGTCCCAAAAAGTATGTCAATGGAACAGGTAAAAATAACAAAATATGTAATCATAGATGCACTGAAGATGAATGAAGGCTATAAGATGCAATTTATAAAAGAACTAATGGAAGAAACGAGATAATAGTAATCGAACTATTTCAGGAATCCAATCG
The DNA here is from genome assembly GCA_013235015.1 of Araneus ventricosus. Lineage (NCBI taxonomy): Eukaryota > Metazoa > Arthropoda > Arachnida > Araneae > Araneidae > Araneus > Araneus ventricosus. Next base: position 227,006 of record BGPR01000274.1, on the reverse strand, counting down.
TTTGTCCTATATATATATACATAATGCAATATGGTCTATACAGAAATGTATTTTCTGTCAATTTATTTTGCCCAGTTTCTTCAGATGGTTGTGAAATATGAAATTTATGTCCCGGAACAGATTTATTTAATATGACTGAAATCATGAGGCATGGAAATAATATTTTTTTAAATATTGTATTATAATTGTAAATTTCAGATACATTACACTGTTATTGGAGGAGATTTCGATATCTAAATGTATTTCTCAGCTAAGGATTGCTTCACATTAATGAAAAAAAATTATCTATAAGAATAGAGCAAAATGCAATTGTACTTAAATAATCAAGTTAAGTTTTGAGATATATATATATATATATATAATAATGAAATTCAAGATGTTTTAACTTAAACAGTAGTTGGTTGTTTGGCTTATCAAACTATTTACTAGATCAAGGATTGAAGATTTCGAGAGAAGTTGAACTGCTAATTGATACTCATAACTGTTGTGAAATATATATATTTCATTTAACATTGGGAAAACCAGCATAAGTTGAAAGCAAAGAACTATTAAATCAAATTATTTGTTTATAAAATTAATTAGATTTAAAATTAATTAATTTTAAAAATCAATCCTATGCCAAAGAAATTAACTATTTAAAGCGAGTTATTCGATCAAAAATTTTAAATTTCATGTCGGTTTCAATCTGTCTTAATTAATAGCCACCTTCGGCGACCAGTTAGTTCACCTAGAATATATTTTCTATTGAATGCATAAGTTGATAATCACGGTTCCCTTAATAAAGTATTTTTTTATTTTATTTTTTTTAAATTTAATAACCCGTGTTATTTTATTAACCTTGCACATGTCCTGCCCATTTTCTGCATGAATGTTCCTAATGAAGTCAAGTAACTACCCGTGTCATATAACATCTAATTGCACGTGTTTTGCACCAACTTCACCATCCCTTTTTATCCCTCATGAAAAATATGTATTTGATTTCAACATCCAAAATTGCGCGGCACATTTTACGTCCAGCGGAATGTTAGCTGGAATAAAACATGAAGATGAAAAAAACATAGCAATCATAATTATTCAGCTTACTGAATATATTTCTAATAAAATTGCTATCTCTAAAGACTGATTACAGATTTCACAATATAAAATTGGTGGAATGAAAAAAGAAACCAAAATAAGTTAGGATATTATCTTAGTTTTCAAAAATGGAGGAGAAGCACGCAATTAAATCTTTGTTTAAACAAGGAAAACGGTTCGAATTTCATTGCAACAATGAAAAGTATTGTAAATTATGCCTAAGGAAATTTTTAAAAATTTATTAAAATTATAGAAAAATTTGTGCGGCAACTTAATTGATATCATTGAGAAGATAATTTTCTGAATTTTAATATGGTGTGAAAATCATTTTTGTGCTGTAATAGTTTCGGAAGTTATTAAGGAAAAATAATTCTCTTAATTTTTAATGACTTAAAATTTTGATTATAACTTTAAAAAAAAGACTCGGAGGTATACATTCCCACCCTCCAATGTATGTTTATACCAAATTTCGTAGCACTAGGTCCAGTGGTCTGGCCTGTAGAGCGCCGAAACACACAGAAACACACATATTTTCCTTTGTTATTAGCAGTGATAGGTTAAAATTTCAGCAAGTTTGTATGCTCTTAGCATAACAATTTCCTTTCAATATTATAAATTGCAGATGCAAATTCAGAATTTTTTTTTAAATTTATTTCTGCTGAAGAGTCAAGCTTAACTATCCTTTTAGTTACATCAGCGACGTCCGTGCTACACTTTAAAGTATTATTAAATTTTCTCAGGAGTTTCACATTAGAATATATCACCTCAACCGATTCCATCAATAAACAGAAAATGAGATTTCTACCGACGCTCTAGCAAACGCAAACGTGGACAAAGCATAATTTAACCACTAGCTGCATGGCCCGGCGTTGCACGGGCAATCTTTAATAATGGGATATTCCCGGGCGGAGAGAAATGAGATCATGTGAGGCCTTGGGATCTATATTTTCATATGCCCGGCTCCGTTTTTTTTTCAGCAAATATTGTCTCTTACTTTCCCCAACAAATGTAAATATTCTTTCACAAATCTAGTCTTTTTATTACTAATTTTCATATGCCCGCCTCCGGTTTATTTTTTTTTACACATATTGTCGCTAACGTAAACGTTACGTTTCCCCCAAAACGTAAAAAATCCTTTGAATCCTACATTGTTTAATTAAAATTTTTAAATCCAACCTTTTAATTACCTTATAGCCCAGCATTTCTCGGAATCCACATTTTTTTCATATTCCCGCCTCTGTTTCTTTCCCTACAAATATTGTCACTAAGCTTCCCCAACAAACGTAAATCTGTTTGGAATCCTCTCTTGTTGGATTAAAACTTTCAGTTCTAGCCTTTTTACTACCTTAAAGCAGTTTGGTTTGAATGAAAGTGCGAGAATTCTTTTGCTTATAAATTAAAACAGATTAGCATGATATTTGTTTTGCAAAAGAAAAAATAAAACGAATATTAATGAAAAAAACGGATTAAAAATAAATAAATATTTTCCCCCAACAAACGTAAACGTTGCGAAACACCGTACGACAAAAAAAAGAAAGAAAAATGCAGGAGAACGATTTTTTTTCAATTGTTAATAAATCCAAACACAGAAGATCGCTCAAAAAAAAATACCAACTTCCGTTAAATAAATAAAAAAATGCAACACCGGATGCAAAAAATAATAGTAGAGAAAAAAAAGAATCCGCCGTGAATGAATTCACCATTCTGCCAACAGATGGCAGCACGTCAATTCATTCATTTTGACGTTTTTAATTAATATCTTTTTAACTAATTGTAATTTCGGAATTTAATTGGCCTAAATGGATTCCTTGGATTATTCCCCATCTTTTGATACTTTCCGCGTGCTTCTCCGTTCAGCGGTTCGTGAGAAGATAGCCGGACATACATACATATATACATACATACGTTTGTTTACCTTCGAATTTTAATAGGATAGATACCGGCTGAATTAAGCTAATGTGATTAAAGCGTAATTTAACTGTGCACACTGACATTGCTTTAAACTGCCAAAAATATTTGCTTTGTAAGAAAGGGGTACTGTTAACATACATTAAGATAGTCTTTAATTGAATATCATTTAGGGAAGGGTAAAAGGATTATCATCTGTAATTGGCATGTCAGATACCAGACGTTCTCCTATTTCTACAGAGGTAAGAAGTAAAAGGCAGTACAACAATACGTTCTTAAAACTCGTTATTCTTGTAACAGGCACACATTTAAATTTTGTCTTTCTTACTACGTTTTGATTTTTATGATAGTGAAATGAAAAATTAAGATGATCTAAGGGATAAATAGTAGAAGGACTAGAATATAGAAGGACGTAAAAACATATAGTTTCTATAACCATGTTCTTGATGGTGTCATTTATAGGTTTTGTTTAAACTCAATGATGAAGAAATGAAAACATCGAAAACTGGGTTTTTCTGGTTTCATGAGGTGACTTGTAGGAATTAAGAACTATAATCAAGGAATACAGCGACTATTCCCAATGAATGGTCTAACGAAACATACAATCGAATTTGAAGTGTTTTTATTTCTTTATAAACTTTATACTTTACAGGATACCAAAACAGTATACTAGATGTTACACCTTAAAATATTCTGATATGTGAATGTTTTTTTCAATATCGGTATAATATCAGCCTGTGATCATTTGCCTTACAGCTTGGTCCCTAAGATGCAAATATAAATATAATACTTTTTGAGCAAATGAAATCAATGCGACTGCAGTTGAACAATGAGATAGAAATAATTTTTCTTCCCTATTTTGCTATCAAGTATTATATACTTTTTGTGATTTCCTAAAAAAAATTTAATGAGTCCCAGAGCATACATTTACAAATAAAGACTTCTGAATATCTATAGCACGCAATCTGCAACTTGTCTCCAAAGAGCAAGCATCCTCCTGTTTATGAGCTTCTGTTGCAGATTGCACAATTTATATATTTTAATTATGGGATGAACTTATTTTATATATCTTTGTACGAGGAAACTCTCCAGAAATGAAGTTTCGTTTCCCAGTAAACCCCACGTAGAATTTCCTGTATGAAATGAGTCAAAATTACTTTGATATCTCTGAAATTTACTGAACCTACAAATTTAAATATTTTTTAGTGTAGCATTTATTGAATTTATAAAGATGAAGGAGCATAAGATTCGAAGAGAACAAAAAGTAGCTTTAGGTTTTCTCAGAGTATATTTTGTAACTTTAGATTAAAAAAAATATTTTTCAGCCTTGAAAATTTAAAGGAAATTAGGTAACTAGCTGATCCCAAGCAGAGCATCTGCGCACCGTTATCCGCACATCATGCATTTTCGGCCAAATTGGCGAATTCTCTTTCCGTAGTTGATGAGAGAGGTTAAGGTTCACTGGGGCCGCAGCCCCGGTAAATCTGACACATATGGCTCGAAAAAATGGAAATTATATCTGTTAGTGAATACATGTACAAAATGAAGATAATTTATTAATGAAAACTATTGGAAAGAAATATGCATAAAGATTTTTTTAATTTTAATTTTCAAGGATTAAAAATAAATCAATTAAACTATTAATGTGATACTAAAATGGTGAGATAATTATGGGAGGCAGAAGAAGGTAATGATAGCGAGCAAAAAGACTTGGGAAAATTTTCTCATTCAAGGATAGAACCCGCAACATTGGGTTAAGCGTGTGACGCCTTGACGACTCTGCTGTCGGATGTACAGATCGAAGGTGAAACAGGGTCTTTCGTGAATTCAACTGTCATTTACATCATTGTTTGGGATTTTACAGATTGCTGATTTTGGATGGAGGGGAGGGTTTAATATAAAATTAATGGTTGAAATCTAGAAGTTGGTACACACTCTTAAAATGTTTCGAAATCGCCAAAGCTAGTGCAAGGATTACTTTCATTAGCTTTGGCGACACTTCGCGTCAATGAAGTGCAGCGGTCAAGTTATTGCTTTGACGATTTGGCGCGTTTTAAGAGTGTGTACCAACTTCTAGATTTCAACTAAATTTATCTGCAAGATTTTGAATTACCTTTTTTTAGAAAAGCCCAAGTCGTTGACTTATTCTACATTGACGTTGACCTGAACGTTCTCTGGCTCGCCTAAGCCCATCTACTTCATTTCTAACTTATCTCTATTGAATCATTTCATCCAAAGTTTCATTACATTGTAAGAAATATTTGGAACTCAACGTCTTAAACTCATTTTCTGCGAGAAAAAGTTGTTTTACGCCAAAACGAATATAGCAGCAAGCTATTCTTATGACGTTATGCCTAACCTGACGAAAGCTACTGGTTCTGTTTTGTAAACAAACCGATCTTCGCCATCGGCAAAAGAGAAATTATCCTCTTTTTTGCTTCACGTACCTTAGCGTTTCATGTATGTAGATGCGCAATGCGATGAGTAGGCAAGTTTTATACAAATCGAACCTTCTGCAAAGTGTCGACAAGGATACACATTGTATACCTGATTTAATTAGAGAGGGACCTTGTGCATTAAAGCAAAGTGTGAAAGGGTTTTTGTGCCATTTAAAGTCTGTTATTTTATGTGTTTTTCAAATCATAATGTTATGAAATTTAGAGAATACATTTAAAGTAAATGCAATTTAAACTCTCCTAAATGATGTATTTCTGAAGTGAAAGCCCAGAAAATCCTTAATTGGAAGCATTGAAAATATTTAAGTACCTCATGAGCTTAAAAGTTTCAAGTGACTTAATCAAAATAATTTAAAACATATTCATAAACTTTTTTGGTGAACGGTTGCGTATTATTTCATTTTTTACCTTATGTGTTGCAACTAAATCGACCAATTTTATCTCATTCTGAAAAATTAATTCTCACAGACATTAGGTTTTACAACGTATTTACCCCAGATTAAGTAATTATGTTTCGTTGAAAGCATTGTACCTAAAAACTTATCAAAATGCTCATTTCGTGGAAAAGTACAAAAACGAAAATAATTGTAAATCCTTTGAAATACGGCACCTCTCTACAACAATATACAAAAGGAATTAATAGATAATCGTAAATGGAACCTAATTAATTAATTGAAATTGTAAGATTAAGTGATTAATCGGCCTAAAGTTGTCGAAAATCATCGAGGCAGTTTTCATTAATTTAAAAAAGGACGAAACAATAATGTAGGGAAAAACAAATTTGGAAAGTGAATGAAATACACTAATATCTAAAGCATTTCTGGTCCATCAATATTCAAATTGTTGTTTCCTTTTCTTTACAACTCGTATCTGGAATTTAAAAATCAACTAACTAATATGAAGTAAATAAATAAATGTTTATTCATGCATTTATTTATTTACTGCTCCATAGTTCTCTTTTCCGCTTTGCCCAATCATGTGAAATGCATTACATTCATTAACATGCTACAATTACTATGAATCAGATAACTCAATGCATATTTAAGTTAATTAAGAAAGCATTATACCGGAGAGGGAGAGGTTTCTGCTTTTCAGTATTTTAAAGCTTTTGTTTTTGTCAGCTGAAACAAATAGTTTTCTTAAATTCATTAATATAATTATCTCTAATTAACTAAGAATTTCAGGATTTATTTCATAAATACAATAGCAGTTTATCCCGCTGTATTATTAATCATAACAAAAGCCGTATTTCAGTATGAAAATGTTTAAACTTAAATAAATTTCTTCATAAATAATTGCGTGCATAAAAGGAAGAAATTTCAGCCATTTGCTACCAGAATATATTTTAAATCTTCACAAAATTGCATTCCATATATTTGAGTGTGATAAAATTTAATTTGCGATCAAAATTGATTTTGCAAAGGATCTGTTGAAAAAGTTCAATAATATTAAACAATTCTATGTATGTCGCTTAGAACATTTTTTCTCCGCTTTTTGAAGTTAAGAAATACTCGTTAAAATTAACAAGATATTTTGGAAATCAATAAAAGAAGCCTTCTATATCTCTTCATAAGATGATTTCAAAATCACAAATTAGAGTTACTCTTTGGAAATAACATACTAAATAAATATTTTAATTTTATAATATAGTTATTATCTTATGTTATCAAGATCTATTTTTAATTTGTTACCATTTAGTTACTACGAGTATTTTGACTTTCTTGTATATAATGCACCGAGAAAATATTCCACTTGTCAAATAATTTGATTTCGATATTTCAGAGTATCTTCATGCTCTAGACTTCCCTGAGTCTGGAATAAATTGTTTTGGAATTATGCCTGTTTGTTCATCTGGGTGTTTGTGAACAGGATTACGTATATATCGTTAAGGTATCAGATAAAACGTGGAATGACAGTTCGTGCCAAATTATTGTTATTCGTGTGATAGTCGTATATTTAAATTTCGTCTACTTTCCTAAGTTTTATCACTTTAAAAATTGAATTGAGAATGTGTGGTGCTGTATTGCAGAAATATAATAAATGAGCTTTAGATTCAATGCAACTTTCAGGATCTTTGAGGCGAAAATACTTTTATATAACTCAAACTGAACCCAATTACATTTTAGCATGAGTAGGATCATTTGTCATCTCAGTTGCGTCATACTAACAACCTTAACTTTATAAATTTTGCTTCAGAAAGAAATGATGATTTATAAGCTTTAGTGCCACTTAGTAATTAGACGAACATGAAACATTAAGCGATTTTTTCTCTAATCGAAACTATAAAAAAGAATTCCAGTTTAAAAGTTTTTCGTGCGAGTGGGCCTTGAGTACTTGTAGAGAATTTCATGCTCTTTAATTTCGTAAATATGTTGTACTTCGACTACTGAATAGTTTTCGAGATATACAAGAAAAAATAAAACCAGAAAACGCGCATCGGCTTCTGCTGATGAGTAGATATTCCGTATGGAAATTTCTCGCTAAAGAAAATTTAGAACACCATAATCGTAATCCACCTATCTGAAAACACTTTTTTTATTTATTTACTGCTCCTTAGTTCTCCTTTTTATTTTTTCCAATTATGTAAAATGCATTATTCATTAATATGCTACATATACTATGAATCAGAAAACTCAATGCATATTTAAGTTAATTAACCACTTAACTTAATAATTTTCTTTGCTATCTAATAAGATGACCCCTCCTGTTTTGGAAAGGGGCTGTCGTTTTCATTCATCTAAGAAGGCATAGGATACTTAAGATGTTTATGGATCCTACATATTTTTTGTGTCAAATTATAAAGCTAATTAATGATTCAATTTTAGTTTATAAGACTAAAATTTCGATAATTCGATGCACGAGTATTCTCGGGCTGTTAAGTTAAGCGGTTAAGAAAGCATTATACCAAAGAGGGAGAGCTATTTCAATTATGGTTTAATACAAGTTTACGGATTTAAATGTTGTTTGCTTGAGTGGGCCAAAAGTTAAATCATTTGTGCAAGACATGGATAGTATAATTGCATGAACGTTTCCTATTAAACTTAAGGTTGTTTGTAAAGTTCTTTTAAATTGCTGTAAACTGTGTTTAAATTTACTAAAAATGAACAAACAGTATTTTTTAAACTCACACATAAAGGATTTTGCGACATTCTTTCGAATTTTAGCTTCACTTTCAAAATTTTGAATCTATCATGGGAAGTCAATGCTAATACATAACTGTCCTGGGCAGAAATTTAGCATTATTCATTGCCGCAAAGGGACAATTAAACTTAAAATCAAATTCAGAAGCAGCTCAGTATTTTTTGTTTATAAATGATGTTAAGGGTTCCTTAGATTTAATATATATTTTTCTGATGTCAGATCATTTAAGTATTGGTTAAAAACGAAACTTATAAAAATATTTATGATACCATCTATTATTCATTTATTTCTCTAGATACATGCAAAAAGCGCATGTTTATCTGCTATCAGCTAAATAAATCGAGATAGGAAAACATTAAAGTTTCGGCTATTTTCTCTATCTTCCCAGAAAGATCATTTCCGGAAAAATTTCCTAAGAGGAAAAAAAATCAACATCTTGCGTAAACGGTATCTAATGGATGTCTACTGGGCTTTTTATATAGATCAGTGCACTTTCAGTACTTCCTAGACAAGTATGAAGGGAGTTGATATGTTATTTACGTGCTATGGCGTTTGGCATTTAAGGGTTTGCAACGGTTCTCCTTGGCGAATAAGGTTGGTGCATGCTTAGCAACTTGTGTGCCAGAGATGTTTTGATTTCATTTTGAAAACTATATTAGATATTTGCTTCGAGAAATAGCTTGGATTATGAAGACGTTTATGATGTATTGAATTAAACCTTTATATTAGAATGCAGATAATAATTTATGACTATAAAGTTATTTTGCCTTCAGATAATAATTCAATTTAATATTTTTTATGTTTAGAACTTTCGAAACATTTATTAAATTCGAAGTTTGTAGAAGAAATTATATAGTTTCAAATTATACAACCTTTAAAATTGTTCCTCTGAAGAAATTAACATTCCACAATATTTTCTTTTTTATATAAGTATATTATGTATGGATTTAGTCTTTTTCTAAAAATTAACCGAAATTGGAATATTGTGAGTTATCTTCCTCAGTGATTCAGATATGTCTGAAATTCTACCAGAAATCAAAATCTTAACTATTAAGATAAGAAATATAATTGTGTAGCTCATGGGGAATATAAATATAACGATAAAAGTAAAACCATTCCTGTCTAGTATTACGGAAATGTCTAGTTTAAAACAAAATGTCCAGCACTATTGGAATTGGAAAAAAATGACTTCGTACAACTTCGATATGAAGCGCGAGATGTACTTTGGTTATGAATCTGCATAGGAATTTGTCATCCTTTTTAATGTTAGAACTAAAAAATGATGAATATTTATATAAGTGTTTTATTCTATTTGTGCAGTAAATCAATTAATATGTTGTTTTCGAGCAAAACCATGATGACAATTATGAGATTTAGTTGAATACAGAGCAATTCTTATTTATATACGAAATAATTTTTTGCTTCTAATGCTTTTCGAATTTGATAATGAGCAGGGATGCAAATAATTTTAGAAATTTTCCCTAACTATCTACTGTCTCCGTTATTTGCATTATCGATATATTTATATTTATTACTAATGAAAACGAATGGGTATGTCTGCTCGTCAGCCCTCTAAGAAAAATACTGTTTTCCTTAGAGATCTCTAATTTGCTGTAAGCATAATTACCTGGACAGTGCACCTGGAAGAGAGGTTCTTCAAATTTTTATTAATTAAAACTTGAGAAAAAATTTGGCGGTTTTTTTTGTCTATAACTTCCATCTCTGCTAATAATAAAGGAGAATGTTTGTGTGCGTGTGTGTGTGTGTTGGCGATCTACAGGGCCGACCGCTGGGCCTAGAGCTACGAAATTTAGCAGAAACATATTTTGAAAGATAGGAATGTGTACCTCAGAGCCATTTTTTGAAATTTTAATTAATTAAAAATTAAGCGAAATTTTGGAGATTTTTCTTAATACGTTCCGAAAATATTACAGCACAAAAATTATTTTTAGGCTATCAAAAAATGCAAAAATTTACTTTTCAATGCTATCAATTATGTTGCTGTACAGAGTTTTCTCTAATTTTAATAAATTTTTAAATATATTTTTAGGCATAATTTACAACAATACTTTCCATTGTTGCTATGAAATTCAGACAGTTTCGGTTGTTTAAATAACTTTTTAATTTCATGTTTCTCTTCCATTGTTGAAAACTGAGGAATATACTTTCTTTTTTTATTTCATCAATTTTTCTACGAAATCTATAAAGAAAGGACTTTAAGATAGTCAGAATAATAAGAAATGCATCCATTACGCTTAAATAATTTTTATCAGCATGTTTTAATTCAGTTAACATACGGCTGAAGGTAAAATGTGTATTTTTAAAACTTGTATGTGTATTACAAGTTTGCATTTTGCATGAGGAATAAGAAAGCGATGTTGACGCCTACGGGCAGCTACTTGACTCCATTAGGGACGTTCTTGTAGACAATAAACAAAACAGGTGCAAGGCCTATAAGAGCATGAGTCCAAATTTGAAATTTAAAATGACTTCGTAAAGGGAACCATAAATCATGCATAAGAGATTCATATGAAATTATATTGCCGACGAACAAGCTGATCGCCGAAGGCGTCTAGCATATAATACCATGAAAAATATTTATACCATTTTAAAATTCAAAAAATTATGTTTTCAATTATCCCTATTTAGTTGTGAAATTTTTTTGATAATTTTTAGGATCGTTTTTATGTATATTGGTAATGTATGAAAAGGCTGCATTCTACAGAATGCCTAGGCATTCTTAAATACCTAAGCATAGAATGCCTTGCGTTTCTGTACAAAGTATATACTTATTATGTGAGAATTATTATATACTTTCCCTAGGAATTGTATATAATGCATAAGCATTATATAGAATGACAAATGCTATTTAGGCAAAGAATGAAAATAAGTCATGTAAGGCTATTATTTAAAGAACGCGCATTCGTCAAAAATATAAATGCTCTTTTTAAAAAATAATAAAAGAGTGCCGTTAAAAAATTATTCAAAATACATAAAGAAAAAAAAAGTTATATATATATCAAAGTTTATGCTTTTCTTATTAAAGGAAACAAAATACAATGCCAGCTTACTTGTTACATCAAGGAAGGAAATACAGTGTTCAAATTTATCAGAACGCTAATGAAAATTGATAAGTGGGAAGTACAACAAAACTTTTTATGAGTGTTAATTTGCCCATCATACAAAATTCAACAGAAATAATCTGATGCAACTGAAAATTTTTGTGGTGAATGGAACATTCTCTCTTCTACCTCTTTTCAAAAGAGCATTTTTTAAAGAAAAATTTGTTAAGGCTTCGTGAAAGATCTTTAAGTTTTATATTCAATATTCAATAATGTATATTCAGTATAAAAAGCAAAAGTTAAAAATATTTTGCTTTTTTTAAAAACCTTTTCCAAAACTTTTTCCAGCTGCTGTGCTTGACCCATTCACGTCTCCTTTCACACCATACGAAATCAAAATAATTGAACAGTAATACAATTTATGCATATAGAATATTGAAAGTTAAAGTCCAATTAAGGTTCTAAAATTACTTATTAAAAATGGATGATAGCAAATATGCATTAGGAATTGTGATTTAAAATAAAATTATAAATTTATCAAAATAATTAAATTTTATTTACTAATATATAGGGTATCGCTTGATACCAGAGCAATCAAGAATAGTTTCAAGTACAATGATGTCATTTTCAGAATCAAACGCGATAATGGAGTCTCCATGTAAGCAAATGTTCTTCTTAATTCAACAGAAAAGTTTGAAGCAAAATTAATTTCTATGATAAGGCACCTGCAAGGACATGAAAGGGATCTTTTCCTTTTAAATTGATGAAAACTTTCACGGATAGGGTAACTGAAAAGCATTAATTTTTCCCCTTTTCTCAGAGGAGAAAGCGGTTTCTATTTCCTGAAGTTGTTTATAATTTATTATTTGAATTTTACTTACTTAATTCGATAGAAAAATGTTTAAAATATAAGCTGAATTTGGTGAAATATTCAGAATTTCACAGCAATTTTTTAATCACATTCAGGAAGAAGTATTTTCGCTTGTATTATTCTAGCAATCCTTATTTTATTTTTGGGAATATTTGACATTCCCATTTTTCCCTTTCCTAATTTAATTATATCTCGAGTTTCCTGAAAATGATTTAACAGCGTTTACACTTCGATCTCTTCATTGTTTTCAAAGGTCTCGGCTTCACAGGAAGTTATTACATTCCGAGTTAGATAAATTTTTCCCGACTTTTCACCGTAAAATGCATAATATAATCGAATTTTTACTTCATAATAATATTTCGTGGAGTTCTTTAAATTGAAAATTGATTTTGTGAGAAGAGAAAACCACAAAACAAAGTTCCGTCTTGTTTCAATAAAAGCTTTATAAAGCATAATAAATTTTGTTTTTCAGATAAGAGTAAAAAATAGTCAATTTTCATTGAAGCTCAATTTATTTCAAATTTACGAAACGGTTAGACACGAAATTCGGATTTGAAATCTATTAACATTTTCAGATTTCCAGCATAAAGGATTCCGATTATGATTAACCACTGTGATTTTGATTGAGATATATGAGAAATCAAGATATGCTTTTAAAAGGTTCTGAAGAAAAATTGCTTAATTAACGATGTTTAAAATCCTTTTTTATGATTTCTTAACCACAAGTATCATTGCTAATTATAAAATAGAAATAGGAAATGCTACTAGACTAAGTGTTGCTGATAAAAGAAAGAAACTTAAATAATGTCCAATTTTTAGGTTTCACACTTGGACTGTACTTATGAGTTCGTTAATTAAATATTTTAGTAACATATTGACGAATTCTAAATAATATTTTGAATTTCAGGTAACTCAGATTACGCCATTCAGTGACTTAAATTGCAGGCAAAGGTTGTGTGACTTAAAATGAAGGCAAAGGCTATGTGCGTTGTATTTTTTAAGATACTGCAAATAGTTTCAAGGTTATATTCCATATAGCGAATATTCTAAAACTCAAGAGGTTTACAGCATGTGATGATGAAAGGTAGCAACACTGTGTGATTATCGCATTTGTTGAACCTCTCTGTTTGCTGAACCGCTCTGTTCATCTATTCAATGTTATTTTATAATGAAGTCTGATTCTCAATTATTCATTCATTTAATCTATGCAGATTATTTTATTTCTTGTCATTTGAATTCTACACTTCTTTTTTGTACTCTGTGTCGATAAGTTAAAGAACATCTATTGGGTTCAAGAGGTAAAATATAGGCTTTAATTTATTATAATTATTTCATTAATTTCTGTTCCTATTAATTACAAATTTGACTCTTCAGTTTTCTATTTGAAATTTTTAATGAACTGGATTATCTTTGAAAAGCCATTGTTGTGTCCTGATAAAAGAAATATTATGTCTAAACAATTTCTGTCAAAAAAAAAGAATCATATCCCCTTAAAAGAAAATTTATACTTTTCTGTTTATATTTGAGTAGTTCTTGCAACAGATGCGTATTAATGCTGCGTATTAAGGCGTTAAAGAACACTGATTTACTTTGGAGAGAACTTAGTCGCTAAAATAGTACTTTGACACCTTAGGATTTCTTTCACCATTTATATTACTGCTTTTTGTCACTAGAATAATTCCTTATCGTTCTGGCCAACGTAATGATGAACTATCGTTGAAGAAGTGTTTTGTAATTTACCTTACAAGCAATGGTGTCCTAATCTCTCGAACATGACCACTTTAGACGATATTTTTTAATTAAGTGAAGTAATTTGGTGTTCGAAGTTAGGAGAATTTTAGGAAAAAAGTCGAATTAAACCTAATGTCAGAGTTTTAGTATCTACTTTTCATGCTTTCGTTTCTTGATGGATTATTTTCATTTATTATTGTAAGGTTTTTAGTTAAGAGTCAAAATTTAAATTGAATCGTAAAGTTAAAATGTTATTTCAGCTATCTTGAATTAAAAAACTAATTAATCCGTTTGTACATTTAAAACGGGGTATTAATGGAATCAACCTACACCAAATTAAGAAACCACATTTTGCAAGTTTCCTTTAGGATGGACAACTATATATTTTCTAAATATATGTTTTTTAAATATATATTTTCTTATATATATATTTTCATTAGTAAATTATCGAGGAATAGTGTACCAAATGCATGCATACTTATTAAATGGTAGAATCCGCCTCCTTTCGTATTTATTCAGTCCAATCCACAAGCAAGACAAACAAGTCAATCTATATCTGAAAGACTTAAAATAACTCCCACTTCCAGATGTTATTTTAACCATCAGTTAGTCGCATGGGGTATAGGTTTCCCTCATTAGTTTTCAAAACACTGCGCTTTAAATTCCATTCATAGTTTAGAGATCAAACTTTCAGCACCTGTCCTTGAAATACTCAGGATGGTCATTCAAGTTCTAAAGGTTAGTGAACGGGAGATATAGAACAAAGAGACACATGGAGGGACAGGTGTACCCCTCGTGCATAAACGTGCAACAGGAATTCGCAGTTGTTCATTTTTCTTATTTCGCTGGTTCTTTAATAATGCTTACGACTTATTATGCTTCCCGTGTGAAATTCTGGCTCTTAGCTCCGTTTAATATTTATTTTTTTTAATATTTGGTAAAGTTCAGTGAATTTTATTCTAAAAAAATATAAGAACTAAGGTGGGTGAGCCAAAAGTGGCCATAGTAGAGCTTTGAGGATTTTTTTATAATTTTCTGGTTAGGTGTGTGTGGCTGATTTTTTTTGTAAAATTTTACACCTATCTCTAACGCATATCATGTATTCTTTTCTTTACAACTTATTTACATCTTTATTAATTACTTTTATAATACAATTTAAAAATTGTAGCTTGTGGGCCACCTTTGGCGCAGAATGTTCCAAAGGTGGCCCATATTTTAAAATCACTTTTAAAACGTGAAAATATACTTTACAAACTATTTTTACTTCTAGAAGAGTATTACAATGTTCAATTAAAAGTAAGTATTTAATTACAAGGAAAAAATTACAATAAACATTTTTTAAAATATACCTTTTTAATCGGATTCCATGCAGAATATGCAGATGAAATTTTCGATTTTGTCTTCTCTAATGAATCCCTGACACTCTTCATACACATATCGCAAGCATTGATTACACAATCGCAGATCCATTATTTTGTCTTTCTTCATAAATGGAAAAACCAGCTTACTTTTGGCTGGCAACCACTTGTGGCAGTATCAGTTTCTTTGAGATTCTTTTTTGGCAGTGTACCGGATTCGTTTTTGATTTTCTTATTATTTTGCTTACTATTATGCTCTGATGATTCTTTCTTTCTTTTGCTATCTTTCGAGGTTTTCTTCTTAATCTTCTTATATTTTGACAAGAAAAGACTTTGAACCACTTTTTGTGCATGGTAGTTCAGGGTTTTTGTTCTGGGAGTTACTGGCTTCTTTTGGGGGATCTCTGGTTTTCTCAGTAGTGTCGAAATTGTTGGAGAAGTCTCAGAATCACTAAAACTGAGGTCGCTGGATTTATCAGAATCTTGAAAAGAATAATCTCAATTTGACAATTTTGGACATGGATTCCTTGTAATGCCTTCAAATGGGTGATCATCCAAAGAGTGAGAATTATCCTTACTACAATGGTTTACATATTTGTTTCCTAAGTTGACCCGACACCCGGGCCACCTTGGGAACATGCATATGGTCGCCATTTGCACGACGTAAAACTATTAATCTGATAAATTTATTAGAGTTGATGTAAATGTGGTTAAAGAGAAAAAAATAAACTTTCAGGAAACGTATAATAACTCAAAGTTCTAAGAATTTAAATGTAGTTAATTCACATGAAAATTAAAATATATTCTTACCTGGAAATTAGAACGCCTAATTTCCATTCTCCTCAAAAGTGAAATCACTGCATACCATGGCGGCCGATCACCGTGATCTCTTCAAATTCAGCCACATGCACTGCAGATACATGATTTACAATGCAATAGCGCCATTTTGTGATTAAAAATAAAATTAATTCTTTTGGGGGTGGGCTACCTCAGGAACACTGGTCACGTTTGGCTCACCTACCTTAGAGTTTAACAGCGGATAATTGGTTTTCTCTCTTCGAATTGGCCAAAACGCTTTTAACAGGGATCTGACTAATTTATGTCGATGCAATTAATTTAAATAAGCGCAAGTTATTCAAAGAATTTTTACCTATAAGAAGCGAGAAGTAAAGTCTTGAATATTTGGTTACTCTTGTGTCATAATTATTTACCATGAACTTTCCAATTTATATTGATGACAAAAAAACTAAAATCTTTACATTCTGTTACATGACAAAAGGAGTCGGAGAAATGATGTCTCAAGAAATACTTGTCATTGGATTATGGTTCTTTTCTCTTATCTTTGACACAAGTCTACTATTAACGCTTTTGTAATTGTCAAACAAAATGAAATCGATAAGGATATGAAAAGATTTGATGCCGTCAAATATTTCAGTTTCATACTTATTATACTTCACATTTTATGTAGAGCTGCCCAATTTCCACCTTTCGATGCAATTGAAAAGGACATAAAATCTTATATCAGAATCAACTGTACAGGACTAGAAAACAACAAAGTCATTAGTAATAAAGGTAGATGCAAATATTGTGGAAGAAATAGGGACAAAACTAACCAAAAATATGGCAAAAATGCCACAATTAAGCTTGAAACGAGCATTCATAATAAGTATATGTAAAGTGTGATTTTTCATAGTATTTTCGCAACCACTTTTAAAAATATTCAAAAATATTCATCTAAAATTATTTTTGCTCTTTTTTGCCTTTTTTTGTATGTTTATTCTTTAATTTGAAGCTGATATATATCTTTTCCCAGAAAAAAATATATGCAGAAAAAAGAAAGAGAAAATGGGGGACATATATACCCCGCGCACCTAACTGGGTAACACAATTTCGCGGGCTAACGGAGGGATAAAAAGCTAATTATTTTAATTGATGTTCTGGTGTTAGAGGGAAGGTCTAAGAAATATTTAGAAAAAATTATATTTGTTTGGCTTACAATGTTCCTGAAGTATTTTTTACAGATTTACGGCGTTTTATACTCCTTTTGTATGTCATGTGAGGGGGTTAGGGGAAATTACATTCACAAAATGGCCCATATTATAATAAAATTTCATATAACTTTGCTATACATTGGCACCTGTGGTGTTGAAGCACAAAGCGAGACAAGTAAATCAAATGGGACACATTTAAAGCGTGACACAATTTAATTAATTAATTCAGAGAAGTTGGATTTTAAATAAGAGTTTAAGACTAGGGCAAATAACAGGTATTTGTTTTCAATTTTTGATCTTACTGTTTTTTCAGCGAGAAGTTTTGAACGTGACACAGAGTTTATTTGTCTTTTCGATCGACAGTTTGTTAAAAACCTGCATTATTTTTTTTTATTTATTTTGCTGTAAAGAACTACAAACAAATAAAAAAATTGTATTTTTAAACATAAAAACTGTATTTTAAAGCTGAAGCAATTAATATGACTTTATCAATTAAAAAATTAAAAAGCAACATTTATGGTATCGTAAAGAAATTATCACGAAATCTAAGAGTCGTTCTAGAAAAGATTTTTACTAATCTGATAAAAATTTATATACGAAAGCACTGTCTTAAATGTTAGGTTAAGTAGGTTTGTTTGAACAAATGAATGAAAGTAATGCTCTATAACTGATATGAAGTTTTAAACTATTAAAAAGTTAATATCATTATGATACTCACTTTCTGCGCATTAAAAAATGAGAATAACTGCTTTATGGGTTATTGTTTGGAAATAAAAAAAAATCAGAAATTTTTGAAAAAAGAACATTTTTTTCTGAGGTAATACTTATGAAATTATTATTAAGACTAGTAGAAAAATATCTCAAAAACTGTATTGAAATTGTTTTAAATTTATTGCAATAATTTTAATTGAGTTGAGTTCTGGAGATTGAGTTCAAGATCTACATATGCCTGTGCTATGCCAAACGCAAGGAAATGCACAAAACCTCAGTTCGAATGATGTTAGAGAACTTTAATAAAATATTCCATTTTGCAAATAACTAACTTCCTTGAATATTCAAAAAAGAACACGGAAGTGTAATTTTAGTTATTTGGATAAGCAAATTCTTTTTTTTAATTTTAATACAATTATAAATATCCTTACTTTTTTTAAATGGCCTGATTTCTTAATACTATTCCTTAATCAGGCGACACCGCGTCTATATATTCTGTACAAGTTTTCAAGCATCTTATTTCATCAATAGCTACTGCGATTCAAGGGCTGCAAAGTCACAACAGAAATTTATCTTATTTCTTGCGACTTTATTTTAAGTCGATAAGAACTATCGCTGGCTGCCATTAGTAATTGGTTTTGATTGATATTCAACTTTAGTTGTGCGATTCAGACTACATCAGAAGATTAACGCCTTTCGTGCCAAAAGACTTTGCTTATAATAGATGATGATGAGAGGTCGAAAGTTATTCCAGGTAATCAATCATTTAGAGTTTTATTTACTCTGGTATAATTGATGTACTTTTTTATGCGTGTTCCAAAGAAGCTCTTTGATTCTCTAGAATGTTTTGATTTTCTGTTGGCCAGTGAGAAACCCTCTAAGAATTTACAACCCGGCTCGAAAAGAAGTACAATTGCGCGAATTAAAACACATGAAGAAGTGTTCGTTTTTCTAAAATATCTGACATTTGTTACGGCCTTACCAAAAGAATTATTTAATCGATTAAGCTTTTTTAAAAATATCTTTTAGGTTTCTACAGTTGTAATTCTCGTTGTCAGAACTTTATGTAGGAGTATACTCAACAAAAGAAAAAAATTAATTGAACTTTTCATTTCTAATTTATGTCTGTGAAATTATATTAAAATCTTTTCAAATATTTTTTCTCCAATCACTTCTTTGACAATAATTTAGAAAATTCAAATCAGAATGCTTTAAGCAATATTTCTAGTAAATTCCAACTGATGTTTGCATGCAAGGAAAAATATAATTCTTGAATATGAACTTAACGGAACAAGAGCAACTAATTGCTCAAGGTTTGAACAAGAGTGATTTATAGTTTATATAAGATTTTCAGCTCGTAATTCATTTCATTCTGAGGTGGTATGCCCTCTCCGAACTTCTACGCCACACCAGTGGAGGGACGTTTGACCCACTACGTATTATTTAACATGACACAGACCCACAGGAACTCTCTGGAGCCGAATCCGAGACCTTTCCACTAAGCCACCACGGCTTTTGAAGTTGAACTACTTCTTTCCATTAACACAATTCTATGTATAAAACATTTAGTCGTCAGGGCGAGAAGAAAGTTTTACAATACACTTCCATAATTAATCTGTTCATTTTGTCTAAGATCAAGTTGCTCTAATTGGAGAACATCGATAATCCTGCTGACAAATGACTAGCAGAAGATGAAGAAACTGACAGACTAAAATTTGTGTTTTAGATACTTGGCTACTTACACAGACGAGTTTGCTTGAAGAATAATCTGAATCTATAAAACAGATGTATACGTAGCAAACTGAATGAACTTCAGCCTCGGTAGCAATATCGCCAATTTATGGCCATTGTCCACTAAAGTGTTTCTGGAGTCAGTACTAAAAGCGGTTAATTTTAGATTGTTCCCCAAATTAACATAATGAGATCTAGAGTACAGCTACGATTCTGATCTCTTCATTCAGGGAGCGGTCTTTGCTTAGCAGTTGTGCATTCGAATAATGTGATCTAATAAATATCTCAGGGGCTATCTGTGCAATAATGAAAGCTTGACGATATCCGAATGCCATAAAATAAGTTATGTTACTTCGGAATATTAGAAACTGTTTAATGACAAATGGTAATAGTTGCGTTTCGCGTCATTTTGCATCTACATTAATCAAATTTAACCAGTTATGATAAAAGTTTTACAAAACCATTTAAACCAATATTAAAGAATTACTTTTGAGAACTTTATATTATATTAAATAAGGATAAATAAGGGAATAATATTAAGCGAAATTTTCAAAGAATGTTTTTCAGTGGATGCCTTGATTTATTTTCAAAATATCTCATTAGCATTCATTTAATTGCTTAAAGGTTATGTCAAATTATCGTCTCTGCATTTCTTATAAAAAATTAACTCTTAGAAGTCATTAAATTTGCTACTTTTAAAATACTTTCTGCTTTATAAAAGGATTTATTACAACTGTGTAATTTAAAATGTGAGCTGTTAAAAATTAAATCGGTAAAGACATTGCAAGTTTTGAAAGAAGTTAAAAAGTTAACTTTATTCAAAATCTGATCAATAATAGTTTTCTTATACTAGGGAAAACTATCAAAAGTATGTGTCGGTCCCTTTAATAGATTTGGTTTGTTGGATGAAAGTCTCCTTTTAACACTTAGTCAACTTAAGGAACACGTTTCTTTTCGAATATGTTGACATAAATGGAAAAAAAAATTAAAAAATTTGAGTTGCAAAATAAAAATTCTGTAACTCACATTTGCCACCCAAATGCTTCAGAAATCACTTCGATATTTCGTTCTTGCAGTTTGCAGAGTATTTACTGTTCTATGGAAGGATGCGATTCTAACCGGAAAATATGTATTTTTACCTAACATGCAAGAAATTGTGATAATTTTCTTCTTCTTGTGTATACTATTAGCATAGTCGTTTTTAAAATACAAAATAAATTATTTTCTATAATACTGGCTATTTTCTTTTGTCCGTTAGGTAGATTTAGTTATATTATCGCCCTGTTTTAAAGTAGCAAGAAGAATATTTTGGGACGGACCACGTAATTTTGAACCGTGGTCAGATGACAAGGATGACACCTGAACTCGCATCCCTATCTCCAAACTTCCGCACCACACCAGAGGTAGAAAGCTTGACCTCCTAAGTATAATTTAGCGTGCAACAGGCGCAATACACGCCGGATCTTCAATGGAACCCTCCGCTCCCGAGGCCGGCACATTACCACTAGGTCACCGTGGCCTGTCGCTTAGGTAGAAAACGGAACCCAAAATTGTCTGTCTAAAGATACTGGGAATATTAGGTTGTTTAGATTTAGTTATATCAGTGATTGTATCAGTATTATTTTACCTCTCCGGTCTTGAACAAGCCGGAGAAGTCGAAACCTAACTTTATTTAACATTAAATTTAATTTCGGTAATTTTTTAAAAAAAAGGATAATGTGATAAATATCACAAAGTGGAAGTAAAGATATAGTGTATATGTTTTCATTCTTCTACAGGTGTACAAAGCAAATTTCAAAACCACATAACACTAGAAGGACACTTTCCCCCGACTGTGCCAATTCTGAAAATTGCGTTATCGCAGAAAATTATGCAATTAAATTTACTTATTACATCCATTCACAAATAGTAAAGAAACATTTCAATTATATTCTGAATTTTGCAAAAAATTCTAGAGTATATTTTTCTCGTTTTTAATCAGGAAATTATTCATATACACCTAGTTATTGTGAAATGTAGAAAGTTTAACTTATCCTTTATTTAAAAGGATATAGAAATGGAATAAATTTCATTTCAAAGCATTATTTAGAAATCTTAAATTATTTCGAGAATTTATAACATGTTGTTCAGAAGTTCTGAAACTTCGGTGAAATTCTTTACCTCGAATCTAAAAACAAACAAAAAATCTCAAGATGTATAATACTGTGTAATACAAGAAGCCAATTACAACAAGTGACATTGCAAAATTCACGGAATGAGACATTTTAAAAATAATTTTAACGAAATCAGAAAAACATTATTTATTATTCAGTTAAATTGTTTTATTATCTTGTAATAGGAAAAACATGAAGTCTTCCAGGAAGAAAATATAATTTGATGAAAGATTTTGATTTCTCTTTCATGTTTTCAGAATCTTTTAAATTCTGTGCTTTCATTTTTGATTCTTGCTATAATAAGTTAATAATTTCTCTCGGATGTCTCACTTTCCCTTAAATAAAATTGAATAATACCATGCATATGCAAGATCATTTTAAAAAGTGTTCATTGTTGCTTGCAATATGCATTTATGCAATATTCATTTTGCATTTATGTAATATTCATTTTTCCAATGAAACATGGAGAAGACTTCGGTGCTATTTTTAAAAAATTACATCTTTTATTTCAATTCTGGTTTAATACAAGTTTATGGATTTGTTTGCTGTTAAACTTTGTTGTTTGCTTTATTAGAAATCGATAAAGCTAAATATTGTAGCTTTCACACATTTTGAATTCAAGATACATATAAACCAATATACAGGGTGGTCTTAAATTATTGGACCCTTTTCACAAATCAATAAAAAACTAACAATGTTACAACTACAGTTTTTTTAATGAGAGCGCATTTTAAAAAGTTTTTTTCAGATAAATAACGCGCCGTTACGGTGGTTTGGGTGGTTGTAAATTATTGGACATCTCCCATGTTTGAGAGCCATTATTTGCGAAACTACTAAACATAAAAGAAAAATAAAAGCATGTATTTGTAGAGAAGTCTACGCTCTTTAATTTCTTAAATAAATTTTAATCCGAAAACTGAATAGTTTTCGAGATATATAAGAAAAACTCAAAAAGAAAACCAGAAAACGCGCATCGGCTTCTGCTGATCGGTAGCTATTACGTATGGAAATCTCTCGCAGAAGAAGATTTAGAACACCATAATGGTACGTCAACGATTTTTATTTGCTCTCTCATTTAAAAAAACGCAGTTGAAACGTTATTAGTTGTTTTATTAATTTTTGGAATGGTTCCAATAGTTTATAACCACCCTGTATACAAGGGCGGGTGGATTATAGTGTTGGATGCATTTTTAAAATAAGAAAACAAAGAAACATTTATATAATTTCTGTAGGTAACCAGTAGCATCGAAAACACACGAGTTTTCATTTTATTACTTTTGTAAGAAAACAGAATGAACATGGATGAATATTGTGTTTTCATATGCATTGGAATTTCCCACATTTTTATTCTGACTATTGACGACATTTTAACTTATATTGGCCATGTGTCTCAGGACCCTGAGTATTGTTAACACTTTTACAGGACTTTCTATCAGAATCATGCAAGGTAAAACAAAGGGTAATACAGGCTTTTCCAAATTTTAACTTTTTTGACTTGTTTATTTATTTAACTCATTGAGCCTTTTGATTTTCAAGCTTCACTCTATTTCATCACTCGGTGTTTCAAACTATTATCATTTCCCTTAACACAGAAAAGTGCAAAGCCTAGAATTGTAAAATAAATGTGTTTCTTATTTTGTACCTTTGACCACTGCAAAATGATAAATTTGTTTCAAAAGAAACAGGATCTGCATTAAAGAGTTTTTACAAAATAGCTCTTCAAAGAAATGAATAAAGATGACTGTTCAGAACAAGCTATCGCTAGAGTTTGAAAAATTTTTAAATAAAAAGTTAGGAAGATTTAATAATTTGTGAAAAACTTCCAATTTCTCATGAAAGTCCAAAATTATCTAATATACAACATATTAATATGGTTTATATTATAATTCAATATTTAAGCATTTCACCATTTAAATTCTTTCAAAAAATTCACTTTTATAATTGTGACACTAGAATAATTTGGTGAATTGCTTTAGAGCAATATGTCATTAGAATATTGGCTAAATTTCTTTTTTTACTTATTAACCACTAACATAACCCGAGTTAACTCCTTCTAAATACTGTAGGTTTCAAAATAATTCAGTCCTTAAGCGGTAAACGTTTTACTAAAGTAAAGTAAAGCAAGTAACGTAAACGTTTTAAGTAAACACTAAAAGTTTGAGAATCTTCGCCTTAACTGATTTCATAAGACCAGCTGATCCCTCGCAGACCATCTGCGTTCGGACGAATACCATGATTTTCCTGACGCTTCTACAACCAAACTGGTGATTCAGCGCTCAAACAAAATTCGCCAAGACAAAAAAAAGGCACCAATTGGCGCATAACAGAAAATTATTCAATCTCCGATATTTACAAAAGTAAGTTCCATAAGGTTCACCTCAATTGGGGAATTGACACGATTTTATCTCCGCTGACTTAAACTATTTTGGCGTTGATATGAACGTTCTCTGGCTCTCGTAAGCCCATCTGCTTCATTTCTAACTGATCTCTTTTGAATCATTTCATCCAAAGTTTCATTATGTTGTAAGAAATATTGTGAATTCTTCATCTTAAACTCATTTTTTTGAGAAAAAGTTATTTTACACCAAAACGAATATCACAACAGGCTATGTCTATGAAATTATGCCTAACATGGAAGAGATTACCGTTTTGTTTTGTATACAAACAGATCGTTGCCAGAGAGATCGGCAAAGGAGAAATTAACCTCTTTTCTGTGCCACGTACGTTAGCGTTTTATATATATAGATGATTTAAAATAACACTTAGAGTGATCTACACAACGATACAGAGCTGAAATCTTTTGACTTTAACCCTTTATAAATAGTTATTTCATGATTCCTTTCATCATCAGTTCATTCAGCGAAATAGTTTATGCTGTCTTGTCAGATATTTGATATTTTTTCGGCAATATTCGGCATGAAGGTATGAAACCATAATTTTATTTAATGATATATAAGCAATGAAAAAATGCGCATCATGATGTCAGGTGTTCGATGCACTAAAATAATTTACTTGCAAGCACGTGCAATGACGTATATTGTCGCGCCACTAGACGCTAGCTATCCAGCGTCCGTGTAGGCCATTGTGTGTCATTCAAGAGGACAGTGAGATGCCAGTCACGTACAACTTGATAGAACTTTCCGAACGAACTCTTTTATCAGTATTTCTCTCCTTCGCTTAAGCTATGCTTTAGATTTTCTTTAGCGTAATTTAACGAAATGTAAGGGACTTTTGCATTTTTAGCTTTCGAAAATCTTAAGATTCTTTCAATGAAGCTAGACATTTTGAATACCATAGGCGAGACCGAAATTATAAAAAGACAAGAAATGGAGAATTTATTTATAGGTTGAATGATTTCGATTGTCTTTTTTGACTTATTTATTTGAACTCTTTTATTAGTTTTTCTTGTCTTTATATTAACGTTTCTTTGAAATGTGCTGGAAAATTTTTCTAATTCATAATAGATAGGACAGGGAGAATTATTAGAGGAAACCCCGATTTTGATAATGAAAATATAAAGTAATGCCATTTCGTTTGTTAGCATAGGAATTTTTTGTTCCGTGTTCTTCTATTATATATGTAATGAGGAATTCTATATGATTTCTATTTGTATTTATTTTTTTTTCAAATTATGCAAAATGATAAGTTTTTCAAATAATTTATTTGGTGGAGATATTTAAGTAGAATAAATTTTGAAGTATTTTTCATTTGAATGTGAGGTTTACAAACAAAAAGACATAAAACAGACGAGACAAAACTTTCCTTATATTGAGCTAATTTAAACGATAAAAGAATTCTTCTAACGTTTAAAAGAATATTTTCATTTCATAACTAATTAAAATGGAAAGTTGAGCTATTTGAACTGAAAAAAGAAACTGTTAATGACAAAACTTAAGTTTCATACCTAAACGGGTTTTAGTAGTGAGTTTTATTGTATTTTTGAATAGCATGTCTAAACTAAAATGTATTATTAAAATTCATAATTTTTGAACTTTTTTAAAATGCAATGTTTTACAGACTATTCCCAGTTCTTCCAGAAGGAACTTAATAAAAAAGTTGAGTTTATCCAAAGGCAATCTAATACTGCATCATAAGAATAATATTACAGCAAAATATTCATAGTGAGTACCATAAAGTTTGAAATGTTTTCGTGACTAGATACTGGGAAAAAACTAGTATTACTACAATTATTTTAGCAAGAATGCATTAATATTCATGTAAATTATTTATTTATCTCTTTACTGTAAAAACAAATATTTTTTAAAGCACGTGGAAGCAACGATTCTAATAAAGAGAAGAAAAATTACGAAACAGGCCTCTGAGCAGAAAAACAAGCATTATATGCCTGTCTTTAAGAAAATATATAAATATATATTTATATATTAATATATATTGTAAAAATATATAATATAAAAAAGTTAGTTTTATGTGAATGTCTTCCGAATATTAAAATAATAACTCCCTAGTTTTTCATTATGAAACTCATATTCCTTTGTTAGAACGAAAATTATAATTCCTTCGGAAGGATAATTTTTACTTCTCTTACCCAATTGTATTTGGGTAATTATTTTATGCAAACCTTAGGTTGAAAAGGTGAAGTGAAATCTTATGTAAGTATAATCCTATGCATAACAGTTATTTGGTTCACACTAGCTTTCGCTAAGAATTTAAAGATATATTTTCAGAAGAAATCTGCTTATTTTTAACTGCAAGAATTTCCAAAGCGATTCCAAGGGCATTGCTTTTTACAACTGAATATGAGTTGTAGCATTTTCGTTTATGCCAATCAAAGTAAAGCTGAAGCATCAAACGATCTTCTATTTGTATTTAGCATCTCTATCTTTAAGAATTGTTTCAGAGAGAAAGTTGTTGTGAGTTAGAGTTTAACAATTTCGTTAGTGGCTTCAGTCAAAGGTAATAGTTGACTTGTTTAAATCACTTCTAAGAACTGAACACGAAATTTCAGAAAATGAAATAAAATAAGTTAAATATAAAAAGAATACAACTGCAAAATATTCAAAATTGAAATGGAAAAACTAAGTGGTCAGATCTAAACCCGCAGAAAATATCTACAGACTAAGACAAAACACATTTTTTGCCATTCGTAATCTAAGGTAATGGTGATATTCAGAAAATGTTTCACCAGATAAGCACTTTAAATGAAATTTTCGTTGCAGTAAGCTAACGGACAAGTCTATGCTAAAATGGATTTATATCAGTTTCAGAAACTTACGAATTTATTTATGTATTTTTTAGTGATTTCATGGTTGGTAATATGTAACAGATACTGTCTTTTCTACTTTTAATAGGTAATCCAACAAATCCAAAAAAGATATAATTTATTAAAATATGTTCTTTACAGAACGCTGTTATTTCTAATATAATTTAAACTGTATAATGTTATATTTTGTTCAAATCAATATTCACTATTGCTGCATTAAAAAAATTAATTATAATAACCATCAAAAATCACAAAGCAGGATATTTCGAAGGTGAAAATTACCAAAGTAAAACAGCAGAGCACATTCTGCTTCAGCTATTTCGGCTATAAGTCAATGATATTCAGAGCAGCTTTAGATTGATAAACATATTGTAACTGGAAATTTGAAAAGCCAGCTTAACACTAAGTGATTTGCACTGGAAAACACGACACCACCTCAGATTCTTTTCTCCAGGTACTCCGTTAATTGCTTTAACATTTCCTTATATTTCCAGGGTCGTAAATCAAATATCTTGGCAATCGATTAGATGCTAACTTGTACGAGTTGTTCTAATGACTAGTTGCGTTGCTTAGTGATCGGCAGATGAGAATGACGAATGCGCCTACTGAGTATTTCAGCCGGCTCTTCTGAAAGAGTTTACCGCCTTTTATTTATTCAGTTTAAAGCAGTAAATGACTAGTTAATTGGAAAAACGAAACACTTAAAGTACTTATTAAAAATGCTAATGTTCTCTCTTTAGTTAAAGAAATAATGTTTTAAGTTTTCTCCGTGGAACTGGACTAGTATTAACTCTTTCTTCTTTTCCGACTTTTTTTCTCCTTGCTTTGTCTATGCTATTATATCTTTATAATTTTCATTTTTTTAATAATTACTGCATTTATTTATTATTTCGTTTACTTAGTTACGTTTCTTTTACGTACTTGGTACATACTTTAATTCTTTTGAATGTTTTACCTAAATTTATTGATGCAAATTCCTTTGTTTAGATAGTTATACTTAAGGTTATTTTTCTTTGGTACTTAAATTAGGTTTTAGTAAGAGAAATATAGTTTTATTTTATTTGTTAATTTCTCTTGTATTAGAAATTTTGTTAAATTTTTATATTACTTTAGGGAAATTTTAATTTAAATTATTGTAATGTTCTGTTTTATTGTTACTTGATACATGGTTGCTATACTTGATGCGCCTTGAATCTTTGTCCTTTTAGTAACATGTAGGGCCATTGGCTGCATTTATATTAGGTGGGCTCCTTCACAGTGGCTTCTCTTGTCAACCGTATGTTCTGCTAGGGCGGAAGGATTTACCCCCTTAACCCGAGAGGACGTGCTCTACGAAGAGTAAAGAGAAGACGTGAAAGGGGTGTGTGACACCGCAATTCATTATTTCGCTATTTAAGCTGAACTAACAAACTTTTTTTGCTGCATCTGTTCCAAATGATCTATGGAAACAAACTATCTAGTTATACAAGAACGAATTTTTAAACGAAAAATTTAGTAAGCACTGCATCATATTATTCGCATTGATATCACCCAGGAAAAATATTTTTAATAGATTCATGTTCTCTTCATTTTATGAAGTAAAGAATCATCAATATATTCCGATATACAATCAGATAGCAAAATACTGCTTCTAATTTTCTTAGGCATACAGGAAACCATTTTTTTAGTAATTCAAACAAAAGTTCTGATGAGCTTTACCTTTAGATCCAATAAATTAAGGGCGTAGTTCACATTTATTTTTCAGAATTGTTTCTACAATTTTAAGCTTTTTTTCTTCAATAGATTTGGATAAGCGGATAAGACATGCACCAGCTGATTACAGTTACATGACGTCCAGAATAATATAACTTTAACTAATAACTTAACTTACTTATAACTTAATAACTAATAACTTTACTTTGTAATATATAATCTGATGACATTTCCACTTGCACTACTATCCAGTTTAAAAGTATTGTAACCGAAAATATCTCTATTTTAGAAATATAGAAAATTCCTGAATCCACTTGTTTCCTCACTAAAACTTAAATATCGAATTATCATTATTCTTCTATGTCTAACACGTTCACTCAGTTGCGCAAAGAAGCGTGATACTAGGACACATCTTATGCTGAATTCCAGTAACAAAATTAAAGGAGTTTTTCTTGAAACACGTTCCATCTGTTCACCTTAAAGGCAACTAGCATGGATTGGACTCATTTCAACTAAAGGGAAATTAGTATTTTTCACATTTTTACATGGTGGGAGGTGTCGAACAGCGCGTCCTGGCGGATTAATAGTTTTGCTTGAACTCCACTCGTGCATCGGTTATGTCATTTTAAAACTTATAGGGTAAAATTGAATCATTCATGGACGTTATCTTCGATAAAAAAAATTACTGGCAATCCATTAACATCTCAAGAGTTCTATGGGTATGGAACTGAATCAATACCACAATATATCCCCAAAGCAGAGGGGATTATCTAATTTAATAGTACAAAAACACTGCACTGTTAAGGGGTTAAGTTTTTCTTCTTAAATTTATACACTTGAAGCTTTTAATCTTTGTGCGTTTTTTATCATTTACTAGCAGTACGCGCGCGCGCGCAAAGCGTTGCCCATGGCATAATGACTTCAACAAAATAAAAAAAGCCAGAATGACATCAATTTCGCCCCCTCATTTTTCTTCGCAGCAATAACATTCAGTGAAGATAAGTTTTAAAAACAGCTGCAATGAAATTATAAAGTTTGTGCAAACAATGCTATTAGAATTCAAACTGAGTAAAAAAAATTCTGAACTCTCAGAACAATCAGTTGGTTTGCCAGTTAAAATAAAGTAATGATTTAGTTGGGCTGACACAATGAAATCTTCGGATCCTGTTTGAAATAGTTAATAGGCGACATTGGATATTTTGAATTAAAATCGTCCACCAAAATTATTTAAAATTGAAGTTACATTACCAAATAAACCATTATTTTCGAAAAAAAATTTTAGGATTTATAAGAATGATTTCTATAAACCACGTAAAATGTTAAAGAATGAAAGCCGAATGAAATTTTGAATGTTTAAAATGGCCCAATATGCCTGAAAACATAAAGACAAACATAATTTCTTTGATATTCGTCTATGGATTGGATGGACAGTGTACACCACCCAAGAGCATCAATGGATCTTATTTCTGCTTGTTGCAGTACAACCTGTCCTTGTTTTCGACGTTGCCATGTCTTCTTTCCATTGTTTCAAGTGTAGTTCTTGGGTATTTCATAGTGCAATAGGGTGCGTGCAAACTCATCTTGGATGCAAAGTCTGAAGAAAGATGTAAGTGTTGTTTTCTCAGGTTCTTCGGCACGTTGAGCAGCATTTTCTGTCGAGAAGTAGTCTCTCTGACCATTTTAAGGTGGACGTTTAGGTGAAACACGGTGAGGTGTCGCTCGTGAATCGGGAAGTTGAGTATTCCCCATACTGCTTCGTTGCTGCTGCTGTATCTCCCCATATGATTCTAGTGTATTTAATTTAGCTCATTTTCTACACTGATGAGTTTAAACCCAGCCATGTCGTATCCTTTGTTGACGTACTTGATAGACTTCACAGAATTGCAAAACTCTACGTTGATATGCTCATTGAAATTTTTTGTTAACATAGGGCAGTATGGCACAATCGAAGTATTATCCACATACACTTCTAATCCTAGAAAAATGATGTTTGCAGTAAATCACCCAGCTTCTGAAGACTTACGACGATATAGTAGATATTCATCCTGTCCTGTTTGTGTTTCTGTCAAACAATGGCGAGGGTATCTCTTTGTACGAATTCAATCCTTCATGCATGGAGAACGTGGAACATGGCCTGTGCAACATCTTCTTTGTTACAATGCAAAAAAGAGGTGGGTCTTCTAGTGGATTAGAGATTTATGCGCTAATAAAGTCATGCACTCTGTGAACCTGTAATGAGTCTTTGATACAAATGAGAATAAGGGCATGAGGAAGTCCTCACTTCTTCCACACTATCGTATACATATGACACTTAACTTCTCCAAAATTCTTTGCCTTTATGGCAAGATTCATGAGTGTTTTTTTGCTTCTGATGAAAGTCTCTTACCAAAAATCATGGCGATCCTGTGGTTTTTGCCCAACAAATAGTTCTTTCTGTATCGGCGTCCAGGTGACTATTTTTTAATTCAGTAAATTACGTTAAATTTTCAAAGCAAACGTCATTAAAACGATGATTGTTTTCTCTATCTAATGGTGCATCGATTATTTTTCTATGATTATTTCTCATGGATAGGCCAAAAACGGGCAAAAAATCACCCAAGACAATATAAAACATTAAATTAAAAAAATTTTAGAATAAATTTTAAAATTTGTGCTTCAAGGTGCATTGAGTTGCCATTACGATTTCCTGTGTGTCAAATTTGAAGGCTCTAAGTGCATTATTTTATGTCTAAACATCGCACAAACACAAACATCGCCTTTTATATGAATATATTAATATACTTATTATCTCAGAGAGCTTGGTTTACAGATTCCACAAAATTTTGGTGAAGTAAAATATGAAAGCAAAATTTAATAGAATGTTAACTCAGCCTTCAACAATGAAAGAGGAAGAACGCAATTAAATATTTGTTTAAACAATGAAAACGGTTTGAATTGCGTTGCAACAATGAAAAGTTATACCAAAAAATATTTTTAAAATTTATTAAAATTAGAAAAATATTGAACTTCAACTTTTTCGCTTAAAATAAACTTCATTAGAACGGAAATTGTTTGTTCTTTCTTATAGTGTATCTATTTTCTTGCTACGAATATTAGAAAAAATGCAGTGGAGAAATGAGTATGAAAACTCTCCCAAAAGGCCACAAAATATTAAATAAAAAAATTTCAAGACGGAATTTTAAAATTCGGGCTTCGAGTTGCATTGGGTCACCATTAGTGGTACGTGTGTGCCAAATTTTAGATATGTAAGTCCAATAATTTACGTCTAAATATCGCACTCACAAGCACAAACATTCCATTTTATATATAGATAGAGATTATAAGAACGAAGGAATAAGAAGAATGTATGCATTTCTTACTTTCCAAATTTGATTACCAGTAAATTGAAGTTACTGGCCACTGATAATGCACAAAAATTTCCTGGACTCTATTCAGGAATTTCAAAGAAATGAACCTGAAAATTCTTTTCGCTTCGTGGAAGTCTAATCTTTCCTTAATTGCTCTTATTTCCAAGAATATGAAATTTAATAAAATTTAGTAGGCGAGAAATATAATACTGCAATTTTATATTTCTTTGGTTTTAGTTTCATCGAATGTTAGAATTTTAATGTACTCGAAATGACTAAACATGAAACAAAAAATTTTTTGGAGCCTTAATTATTGTAATATTCAAATCTGTTTTGAAAATGAAAAACTTTCTGCCCTAAGGCTAGATTAAAATAGATTCAAATACATCTAACGAATCTGAGAAATATAAAGAACTTTAAGAAAATTATTATTTTTAGACAATAATGATATTACTGTGTGTTAACGAAGCATAACGGGTCTTCGTTATGGTAGTAAATAAATCAATTGCCTGTATAGATTTCGTTAAAATTTTATTTAAGCATCACAACCAAAGAAAAAGAATAAGGGGAAAATATAATGATGTTTGGTGTAAGAGACATATTTCGTATGCCAATCAATATGCCCTTTCTAAGAAGCATAATTATTTTCTGGATTATTTCTATTTATTTAGAAAACCTTAAATTAAATACTTGTTCAATCTCATGTTTACTAATCAGACAAATTCAAAGAATCACTTTAAATAATATATACAATTAACATTTTGAACACAGAATATTTACTTGACCAAATAGTATTTCTTTCAAATACAATGGATTAAAACTTTTCACAGAATAGTGACTTCTGGTCAATGTTCCCAATTGGTAACATGGAACTTTAATGAATAATAGCAAATGCGTTTGTTATTTATATAATTATATTTTATATGCTATTAGTACTGTGGACATTTCTAACAATGCGTACTAATTTTTAGAAATTTTGGATGTTTTTTTTTAAATTTTGGGCAAATTTTTATGCCACGCACAAATTGAAATGCAAAAATAACCATTTTTAAGAATTCCTGGACATTGCCAATTTTATATCTGAATCATAATTTCTATATCAAAAAATCAAGCTCACTTTCAATTATAATTAGCGATTCTTTCAAAACAATATGAACGATATTTATTTATTTATTATTATTACTATTATTAAGCCACCGGGAGGGAACCGACCAGATAAGGTTTACGGTTATACAAAACCATCTCAGGGTAAGGATGATTTACAGAAAGAAGATAAAAATTAAAATTAAAACAACAACAATAATTAACACATAAAGTAAACTGAAAAATTCTACAATGAACGCCTTAATTGCTGGTGGAAGAGACAAAAGTCTTTTTTAATCAATGATAATATCATGCATTCGTTCTTGTAGGATCTTCACAATATTCACGAGTCATGCCAGGGATATTTTGTTCTGAACAGTATTTTCACACCACGTCGAAAGATTTTCAGCACTGGACTTCATGAAATGAAAGGGTTTTGTCACTGGGCTGGGCAGTCTGTTGCAAAGTGGTTCGGATCACCTTTATCACCGCAAATGCAACGATCGTGCGAAAATAAACTGAACCTGTGAAAAAAGATCACGAAAGACCCATGTCCTGTCATCAGTTAGTTGGTTCTTGAGTTGAAAATTCGATTTGATGTTCCCAATTGAGAACATTGGCCTGTAAACGGTTAAAGCGCCATTCTCGAGTAAAACGAAATCGCCATCTGTTGCAAAAGCATAACTTCACTCATAAGTAGCAAAGATACACTCTGTGTAAAAAAGAACAATAACGATTTTAAGGGGAACATGGTTACGTGTATAAATGCATACAAAGAGTTCTACTCAATACATAAATACTATCTTCTCCAGAAAAATTATTGATATTAATAATTTTAAAGATTAGTAAGATCTTTCAATTACTACATTGTCAGCAAACTTTAAGAATAAAGGAAATTACTTTTTTACGAAAGATGGCTATGTTAATGGTTAGAAGGTAGCACGGAAAGTACAATATTTTTCCTTCAGAAGAACATGACATATGTGAAGAGAAATAGGTTCATTTTTCTCCTTTAGCTTCAAGAACCATCGTTAATCTAGTATTCTGTCAGATGCATTTGTTTATGAGTAAACGGATAGCATATTGCTTTTTAGCTAAAGCGGTTAGAAAAGTAACCTTCCGTACTGTCATTGTTTCGATTTTTACTTCAGCTTAATTATGCTATTTAAAAGATATCTATCAAATACGCCAAATTGAACTTTGGTAAATTTCTTAAATATCTTATTCCGTGGTAAGACAGAATCGTAGAGATGCATTCTGTTTTCATTGAAAGTAAGAATATGATACCATATGTCGTTTAATTTAATTTAATAAATATTTAAAAAACACAATTTTATCATGAATTCGTAAAACGCTCCATTCAGAGGTGTAATTAATTTCAGATAATTCAGATTTTGTTAAATGTGGATTCATTATCTTCCAAAAATTTTGTTTATATCAAATATACATTTCAAAGATAAACCATATAAGTAATATAATGACAGTGTGTAGAACGCCCTTAAAAATTATAGCCTTGATACTGTATAGCTCGTGAAATTTTATTTAACCACATGATTCAATAGTATATGAGAAATTTTTCGAATAGAAATTATCTCTCAAGACTCAATTAGTAAGGATTAGGGGATGACTGTTTTCAATTGCAGAACAGATTGCCAAAAGTGTTTACTTTCCACGAGCCATTATCTTCTTGTAAGGAGTTCTTCGTTTGCAATACGTGCTAATATGCCAATTTCAGCTTCTGACCTAAAATTTGATGGATTAAGAGAAAAGATATTATCCATGTCAAAATATCTTGATAATATAACTGAGTTTTCAGAAGAAATATATAAAAGCAACGATTCCCAGGACATAAATTCTCAAAAACCAAGCTAAACTTGCAGTTATCTTTCTAAAAGTCCTCTGAGCTGAAAAGGTAATTAACTTTGTGAAATGATATAGTGAAACACGTTAGTTCCAAATTATATTTCTAAATTTCTCCTTTTTCTTCGCCAATGGAATTGTTTGAATATATATCCGCATTCACGTATTTTTCTCCATCAACATTTCCTTAGCATCAATTAAGTAGTTCCGTCATTATTAAGGACATAAATTAATAATTCTATTCATACTGTGTGATAAATAGTTTTCATACTGCCGAAAAGAATTTATAAACTGTATACTTTTTGAAAACCTATATTGTGGAATGTTAGAAACTCCTTCTGATTTGTACATTTTCTCAATAATACTTAATTTGCTAATCACTGTATAAAAGATAATAGTTTGAAGAGCAGTGAGATGCAGTTTTTTTACATATATTGTAAAATGTGTAAATTAAATATCTGAACATCATTTGTCCAAATTGGTATCTAAACCCTCTTGGGATTCTAAATAATACAGTGAAAAAGTACGGATTTTATAATAAAATACAGAATCAACACTGCGTTGTACTAAAAAATAAAACCATAATCTTAATATTCTGAAATTATTATACTGGTTCTGAATTTTGTATTGTTATATTAATGTTTAATGATTTATGGTAAATGAATTGTACATTCCAATATTAAAACTGCATATATATTATAAAAAGCTGCTAATGATGAAAAATAATATTATTTATAATACATTTTTCTCTTATGATACTATAGCAATGATTGTTTAATGTATCAGTATTTTTGCTTACGTTTCGTATTTGTAGCATTGTTTCCTCGATATTAAACTTTGCCTTACAAATTTCAGAGCATTCTTTTTCTTTTTATGGAAATTATACATAAATAGACAAAACTATTGTTGTATTCTTAAAAAAAATGTTCTGCATCTTTTTTCAAAGCATTTTACTTATTATGAAGTCAAATTCACTTTCTATAGTCATGCCTAGCACTGATCAGAAAGACAAGAATGTTTGATATTTTCTTCAAAGCACTACTTAAACAAAATAGATGGGGAATACAAGGCTTCCAAAACAAATAGGAGATACTTTGGAAAGTTAGATAGGACAATCTTTACTACTACACAATAGTTCAAATAAGGATTTCAACGAAACCTTTCGCCATTTGCCAAGTTATTATACTCATCATCCACTTCATTAATATTCATGATAATCATCATCAAGAGACCATTAAGGCTTCCATTATTTTCACATTAATTCCTTTTAGGAATTAAATTTTTTTGAAGATTAATTATTTACGTCCACTGCTTTTATAACTGTAAAAAAAAGTATGAAATTGCCTAACTCATTTTCACGAATTTCTCTTATCTGTTTCATATTTCTCAGAACAATATTTAGAATCCCTGAAAATAAAATAGTATTAGCTTATTTATGATTCTTCTCATTTTAAGGCACAGTTATGAATACGTGTTTATACTCGAGAAGTTAGTCAATTCATAATGAGGAGAAAAAAATATTTTATATTTTGATGCAAGTCTATTTGTACTAACCTCAGTGTACAAGAAGCCCAAACAATGTATGCACACATTGAGTAACTTTTGAATAAACTATTATCAACATCCATACAGCTTCGTAGTATAACCGATTTAAAATAAAAGTAGGATGTTACAGATCAGTTATTGGAGGTTTTCGAATTGTTGTCCGTTAGTGTCCAGGCAGTGGTAACAATGTCGACCGATGGAATTTAAACTGAGCTCAACATACTAGTAGGCAATTACTCGCATTCACTTTCAACAGCTGTTCTCAATTTGTTGAACGTAACTAGTGTTGAGTTATGTTTGAGATACCCTACAAAAAGACATCTATCCAGGTGAGATCTGGCGAGCGCCGAACTCGATTCTACCACTTTATCAAAGAATCTATTCTTTTGAATTTCATTCAGGTAGACTTTCAGATCACAGTAGTATTTCGGTGCTGCTCCATTCTGCTGGAAATACTGTGTTTCATTCCCAAACATATCTTAAATGCGTAACAGAACGCATTATTGTAATAAGTTCAATCAAAGTTCGCCACTCACAATATTCTCAACTGGAAAGGCCAATTAATCAAAATTCTGGCACCACACTAGACAAATAACATCAAATATTAATATCGCGAAATGTTCCAAAATTAGTCGAGAATTACCTATCGCTAAATATTACAAATCCGATTTATTGCTTTATTTTTAAAAGAAACTCCTGAGAAAGACGCTAGAAATAGGGTTTTTTACTAGTTTAAAATCAAATTTACTTACAAATCAATAAAGATTTTTTTAAACTTTACATTAGATATATTTTGGTAGAAAATTAAAGTTTTAAAATTCAATAAGATTAGTGTTTTTCTGAGTTCCGTGGGTTCTGGTATTCCTTTTAAAATCATATCATCATTTTATGTTTCTGTATTACATTTCGGAGCAAAACTAGCTTAGTACCATTTCGAACGAATCCTGAATTCACGATATTGATCCAAATTTTTTATAGATTTCGGTGTCTTTTTTTGAAAAATGGACATAATTGATGAAATCTTCAGCGAATTCTGTTTTGTAATTAAATTAACACCTCTTGACATTGAATTGAGTTAAACTTTGTCGAATGTATTCTTAAAAAAATTTCATAATAAATACTAGTTTTCTGTAAAAGACTCTCATGAACGAAAATGTTGCAAAATTTCACAGATTTATGAAAATGAAATTATTTACCAACATGAGGAAATTAAATTATTATACATGTGAGATTTGGAGCTATAATCATAGTATTAGCTTA
Organism: Araneus ventricosus; assembly: GCA_013235015.1. NCBI lineage: Eukaryota > Metazoa > Arthropoda > Arachnida > Araneae > Araneidae > Araneus > Araneus ventricosus. The sequence continues at coordinate 188,811 of BGPR01000274.1, read as the reverse complement.
CAATGTGCCAAAAGGCCGCGGTGGCCTACTGATAAAGTCTGAGCATCGGGGCCGAAAGGTTCCTGGGTCGAGACACGATTTCACTGAAAGCCCGCAGTGTATGTGGGCCTGTCGCACTCAAAATCACACGTAGGAGTCAAACGTCTTCCCGCTGGTGTGGTGCAACACAACCCACCCCGGCCCAGTCTGCCCTACTGGGTTTAAGGCATTAAAGATTCGGAGGGGAAGAGAACCGACCCGCAGCAGCAGGAGAACGCACGCCCCAATCGCATTTATTAAAAGATTTTCCTCATATATGCATACTACACCCCGCAAAACGGGTGGAAATTAAATACATATTAACATATTTAAAAGTCTCACATCACAAGGGCTCACCCGGCCAAGGAGACAATACAAATAATAGCATATGGATTGAAAGTTATTTACTAATAAAAATTTACCATGGCCGGGGAGAAACAAACAATGCATTCCCAATTTTAATTATCAATGGCATTCCACCCATAAAATACAATGTGTGAAATGCAGCGCAAATACAAGAAAAAGTCAACCCAAAACCACACTCAAAACAGACACAGAACCAAAAATCGAACACACAAACAAACTCTACACACAAAATGAATTGACAATCAATTTTCCCTTACCCTTTTTCTTTAAAAAATATATAAACTAATGCATTCTAACCCACACAACTTATCAGTTAAAACTTTAAAAATGCCGATACTCTATTACCAAGCATGCACCGGGTATATTGATTAAAACCATGTAATAAAAACCAACAGGAATAACCACTCCCAGTGCAGGAAACCCACCAATTCAAAGATACCCAGTCCGTCATGTGCAATGCAGAGCAACCAGGCCCACACCTTCAACACGACAAGGTTCCCCCGACCAGGAAAGGGAATCAGACATAACGGTCATACATTAAATTTTCAATGTTAAAAGTCTTATTGTGAACAATTTAATTAAAACCATTATTAAAATCCTAAAAGTTTAATTTAGTTTCAAATGTCTAAAATCTCTGCTGGTGTGGTGCGGAAATTTTGAGAGAGGGGCGCCAGCTCAGGTGTCGTCCACGCCATCTGACCACGGTTCAAAATAACGACATACGTCCCAAAATAGCTCTCGTGTTGCTTCAAAACGGGGCATTAATATAACTAAACTAAGCTATGTTTATAACTGAAAATTACAACGATAATACCATTTTATTTTACTTGTCAATTTATTCAGTTAAAAATAACATTCATCAAAACTAAAAACGTATTACTTTCCGTAGGCATGCAGCTGATAAATTAAATATTTGCATTAGAATAATGATTTTTGATCTGTAATTTCGTTCTTTTAAATTTTATAAAATTTGTGAAGAAATTAAATTCTTCTGAGTTTTATGATTTTAGAACAAATTTAATGCAGAGACCTCTTTTATCTTTTATTTTCATTCCTTGCTATCCTCTATCGATATATCGTGGTGGCTTTTTCGATCAATACAAAAGCTCTGTTTCAAGTATCATTAGAAAAAAAATAAATGAAAATCTTTTACATGCAATAAATATATATCACTATATTTATGTGACTACATTACATAGTAACTTCTCTGTGTTCCAGAGATGGTATTTTCGTTATTGTTACCGTAGCTTGATTTACTGAATCTAGAACGTTATTACGCTAACGTTCCATTAAATCATTTTGAATGACATCTATTAGACTCCTCACGCACTCGATATTGGACGCTTATTTTATCATCCCTTGGAAATCAATTGATTTTTGCTGAATCAGAGAGTTTGGTCCCACTGTTTGAATTTTTGCAGCTGAAATCTTTGAAGCAATATGTTTTCAATACCTTCAATTTCACTCTGTAATTTAAACATTGCAATTTTCTACTAAATATTTGAAAGTAGAAATGTTAATGAATTCTATGCTTCTCTATTTGGTAGAAGGTTTTTAACTGCGCTTTTCTTTGGATGAATATTACGTTGAATAAAATTTAAGAAATCCTCAAAAAGGAAAAGCGTTATAATTTTTTAAAACTGCAAATACTTTCACGAATTTTACTAATCACATCGATATGTAAATTGATTACTGCTAGTTGTCCGTAAGTTACACATAGATGCAAATTAAAGAAAAAAATACTAGAGAGAATCTATGAAAAGTCTTAGAAGGCTTAAATAAAATTGCTTAAATATTATTTTTATCATTGCTGACTAATGGTTTTATTAGAAGAGAAAGTAACTTGTGTGTGTGTGTCTTCTTTCATAGGCTGAACTAAAATTTACTGCCGCTGCCTTTAGAACTCAGAATAAGAAAGCTCCCGCTGCCTTTAGAACCCAGAATAAGAAAGAAGTTCTATAATAAGAAACAAAAATTACCAATGAATTCTGAAAAGCAAGCAATATTAATATGTCCTCGGGCACCTAGCTTATGCTATTATGTTATTTGCTGGGACACCTAAGCTGTTTGATTAGCATTTCGTCTACAAAAACGTGTGGTGTACACAGCTTTGCGTTTTAGCAATCTCTTGGACGGGATGCATATTTACAAACCCTACCCTGATAGAACTGAGGCAGGAAATCGGACAATATGATTGGCTCGCTTCGCCGACAGCTGATGACGTCGTTCTTTGCTCTCGTGCGTGTACTTTTCGTTGGTATAATTTCTTACAGTGTGGGATGTTTTATTTTTTTATGATATTTTAAAAAATAATTTCATTTTTAAAAATATTACAACCCACGGAAGAATGTTTTCTGTGCTCAACTGTGGGAAAACGGAGAAGAAAAGTAGGACGACTCTTTTTTTGTTATGATTGGCGTACGCTACGTGCGAGAGCTGAAAACGACGTCACTGCTCCTCGTAGACAATGATATTGACTGATTTCCTGCCTCAGTTCTATCAGGGTAGGGTTTGTAAATATGCGGACGGGATATCATGTTTTGTCCCAGCAAGTAGAACGGCATATGCCGCTTTGTCCACGAAATTTAAAAAAAACGTCTTACGAACAAAATAAAACAAGGTGCATACAGGTTTCAATCCTTTTCTACGAGTTATATATGCTCCCATTTTAATTATATTCATAATTTAATATTAAAACGTAGAACACACCAACTGAAAGGATTTTGCTTTGTAATTTAGCCGTTAATTAAAAAAGCACCGGGAGGAAACAGATGAAAAACTGAAGGATGAGAGAAGGACAGAGAAACATAATTTAAATCACACCTTGGAATCTACAGCTTGATTTATATTTCCTTCTTTATCACATTGCTTATGATATCAGGAAGACAAAAACCTAATTCAAAAGGTAGAATATTATATACATTTTATCAATTCACTTAATGTAAAAATTCGATTATAATAATGAATAATAGAATAAAAGTAGGATAAATTGACTATAATTAAAGATAAATAGTAATGCTATCAGAAATATGTAAATTCATGCTAACAAATATAAATGAATGGTTATAAAAGATGTACTTCTAGCCCGCGTAGAAATTATGGAATATAATAGATCACCAAAAATGTAATTACATCTCGCTTCAAATTACTATATTGTAAAGAGAAAGCTTATATAGATAGATATTCAATAATTTGGAGCTTTCGGGTTTAATAAAATGTTAAGTAAATTTCTCAGAAATAGCTTTTTCGGCATAATTCCTCAAATGACTGCAAGATATTGAAAGTAAATTAATTCTGTATTCCATAATATATTCTATGTTTGTGACAGGAGAAATACTGCATTTCAGTTTTATTCTTAATTCCCTGGGAATTTTTAGTTTTTAAGTCTTTAATATTTTATAAGTTCTGAGAATAGTGACAGTTTTTTAATAAATTTTGTTTTGAAGTCTAATAATGAAAATCTGATTTATAATTTCTTTGCTTATAAGTCAATTTTAGATGAATAAAATTTTGTAGAATAGCAGTCATAACCGTTCTTAAAATCAGGAAATGTAAATGCTCTTTAGTCTTTTTCCAATTCACTGTTGAAAATAGCAAAAAATAAAGAAAAATTCGTTTAAATGTGGTGTTAGGTTTTGAAGGTGAGTTATATTTAAATCTGATTTTGAATAAAGAAATTCTTTAAAGGCTGTTAGAATTAAAAAGGATCGTATAATATAAGGGTAATTATAGTTAAAATATGCGACAATCTGGTGTATTAGCTTTGGCAATTTTATATTTATTTGAAGATTTTTCTGTTTTTCATTCAAAAAAACAATGTTAATTTCAAATTTATTCTGAATAAAACTGACAAATTACCCCGTTAAATACAGTTCTCCGTACCTACCTTGCTAAAAAGGAAAGATCTCATTTGAGTTGATGCTCATTGATGTATGCTATTTTCTAATTTTCATGGAATCTCTACAATTTTTGTCAATTTCTAAGCTTATATTTATTTCTTTTCAGATAATAAATATAAATTGTGTTTTTTTCGTGTAGGCGTGAATTTTTATTACATTTCTCTCTAATTCCTTAAAAGGTAAATCGAAACACATCGTCTTTTCAGCTATTCCGAAGCATACATAAGAAAGAACATTGTTGAAAAAGTTATCTGCAAGAGCTTTACATCTAAGTCTTTCAACTGCTAAAACAAGTTTTATACATAACATATAAGATATCATACAGTTGCGAGAATATTTCTAGAATCATTAATGCTGTAGATAAGTTGTCCGCCCACGAAAGTTCCTAAAACTAACAAACATTGAGTCCTGAGGCAGCAGAGGCATAACTTTTCTTTTTGAAAATATTCGAATAACTTATCGGCTACAAAATATTGAACTCAGCACTTTTTCCAATTTATTTGCAATTAATAAGATCGGAAGTTAGGAACCAGAAGAAAATTGCTTAGAAAATGTTCGTTCCAGTTCATTCATTTATTCTGTGAGAAATAAAGAACGACTTCAAGTAAAAAAAGGGAAAAATTAGGAATTTAAAGGGGCATATGCCCTTTAAACCTCTGAAGAATGGGGAAAAACTGTCAAATTCGATACATTCTATCTCTGAAACAAAACATTTCAAAAACTAACTTTTTTTTTCTTTAAAAATATCTATTTTTTCTGTTATTGTACACACATTTTCAAATCTTAATATTGATATGTATTTATTTGAGAAAGTAATAAATATGAGTATAATTTTTGGAGAAAAAATTTCACCTTGCGAGGATGATTACGGATAAAATATTGGTCCAAACACATTATTTTGGGTATCTAAGTAATCCAAACAGTCTGTTTAAGAAACTGAATCTCAATTTCTTACCATTTAAATTTAATTTCTATTTTATATACCAATTTAAAATAAAAATGTTAAAAATTGTAAAAATTTCAACATTTCTACCCCCTCCCCCCCCAAAAAAACTTCTTTGAATAAAATACGTACAAAACTGTGGCTAAATTTGTAGAACATAGCACAATACATATTCAGTAAACATTTTATATAAAAATATTCAATAGTTCTTGATCGTGCGCGCAATATTAAAAAAAACGCATTTTGAGATATAGCACTTTAAATATATGTCCATATTCAATGTTTACGTTGAATAGCTGATACATTTTCCTTCATAACTTTCATAAATCTGGGAATTTTTTTAACGCGGGTTGTTTTAAATTGTTCAGAAAAGACAGGGAAATAATATATATTTTTTCATAAAATCGAAAATGATCGAGGTTTAACAGTCGTACGTCCCCTTAACAGTGCTCTTAACAGGAATCAATATTCCAAAGAGAGTAAGTAGATTTTCAAATTGAATTTATAATAACGAAATACTTTTGAATTAAAAATGAATTACTTCACATGAATATGTATGTATCAAATTTATTTCTGAAATTGCTTTTTGCCTGATGTCAGATACGGAGAGCTTATACCTTTTACAATCAAATCAAGGTTTATAAGGCCACAATTCAAAGAACAATAGAGTGTGAAACTAAATAATTATTGAGAATATGATAATCTGCAATCAGAATATTTGTAGTCCTTTGCTATTACGAGCTTTCTTTTCAACTTTTGTATTCGAATGAATTTCATATTTATTCATTTCTATAGTTTTCAGTTTGCTTCAATATACGAAGTAAGTCAAATTGCATTCGAAATTCTAAATTATTCATAAATTATAAGAGAAAATGCATTTTACAAGCCAAGAGGCTTTCTTTTTCTCTTACTACCTTTAGGTTTATTTTCTTGGCAATCACAGGAGTAGAGGATGTGTAGGTGAAAAAGCTTTCTGTGTTTCTGTGTGTCAGCTGGCTCCTTCGAAAAAAAATATATGTAACATTATTTTGTTAGGTGAGGTGTTCAAGCATTTTAAAATGTAAAACGGCAGTCGTTGGCAACGGAAGAACAGTATATTTCAATTAATCATTTTTAAATGATATGTTGAGATAATTTTCTTTGATTTGGAGATACTTTAAATAAAACCAGGCCGTAATGAAAGCAGAGAGAAACGGAACGCGCAAGTTATCGGTGACGATTGAAGCATAAAAAGGAAAGATTGCGACGAGTCGGAGCTATAAATACTGTGGGAAAGGGGAGTCTCCGAAAAACCTTGTTCGGTTAACAATGAAGATTCTCATGACTCTGTAAGTTAAAGTGAAAGCGCGTTTCAGTGATTAAAAAAGTATTTTAAAGATGAGATAAATTCTAAATTATTGCATGTATATAACTGGAAAGTCCGAGTCTTGATTATACATCGCATTACATCGAATTTTACATCGCATTATTGTTTTTTAATCCCTTAAATCAAGGAAATTTCATCCTTAGAGTGAAAAATATACGAAATGTAAAAATTACTTGATCGAATATTTAACATTAATTTTTTAAAGAAGGAAAAATATGAATAATTTATGAATAAATCACAATTTTCTTGAGTTCTAGAATTAAAAATTCTTCAAAAAAACCCAAATTTTACTCGAAAGATTGCAACCTGTAACATACGCTTGAAGAAGAAAACAGGGACTCTGTATTAAAATTATTATTCACAGGTTTTACTACGAAATTTTCTGCCCATCCTCTTGAAAAATCTTATTTTTCTAAAATAATTTATCACCTTTCATAATATTTCACGCCTAGATCTTGTTCTGAAGTTAAGAAATAAATCATATCTCGTAGAGAATAATAAAGAATGTTCATTCATATCCTAAAATTCAGAAGTGAATTGCTTTTAATGAATTAGAAATGAGTGATTATGTTCTTGCACTTTCAAATTTTATCGTATAAATCTATCGTGTCTAGTATAAATTATTAAAGGAACTAGCAGAGTAGGTAAAATGGAAATGTTTCTGTAGAAATCACTTAAAATAAAAATCTATATATGGGTCTTTCTCATGAAAAAGGTACATATATCTAAAAAAAGTTTTATTTTACAAAAGCATGTAAAAAAAATTTAAAAATTGCATGGTTGATTACATTTTATCTCAACAAGTAACCTTATATTAGTGATCAAGTTTTCTATTTTATTTTTCACTGATTTTTAGTTTTAAAGTTTTTGACCTGCCTACGAAGGAGACATGATAGTCAACGGAACTTTTACATTTGAAACGAAAGCATAATTGACTAATTATTGGGTAGATTTGGTACAGGTTTATCTCTTATAATTAAACAATAAAATTAGTTATTAAAAACCAGTGCAAGAAAGCTTAACATTTTACTGTGCATTAGCTAAATAATATTTACAAACAATTTCAAATAAATGAAAGCCAACATTTCGCAGGAAAATAATCAATAATATATTAGATTAAGGAATATCATATATTTATTTATTAATAAACAATCTAGGAAGTCTCGTATTAAGTTTTTCTACTCTTTTCTCATCTGAATTTGAGCATGTGACTGCTTAGTCTTTCTATTTTTTTGATATTCCCATTTATTATAAAAATAAATTTAGCTATTAAAATGTTTTTATACATTATTGAAGAATAAGTATTATAAATATTCTATATGAATTGTTTACCTTAATTATTTTCGAGAATATAATTTCAATTTTAATTTCTTAAAAATACAACAGAAGATCACTAAATTTCATAAAAAATACCTGCCGAGCAACTTTTAATTGATATTATTTTAATTTACCTAACTGTATCTTGATATTTGAGATTTTCTCTCTTTCATTGACAATACCATCCTCTCTGTGGAGATGCTGTGTCCACGGAGGAGACAAAAACTAAGTTTTGAATTTTTAAGTGCTTTGGTTTTTACATGGCTAAAGTGGTACATTTATTTTTATTAAATTAGATACTAAACCTATCAAAATTTTGTATTTTTATTATAGATTAGATTTTTCTTAACTTATTTATAATGTCCACGGATTGGACGTTGAGAACTTTACCAAGCTCTAAATGGAACTAATAAAAAGGAATATATTTAATAATTCGCAATAGAACGAAAGTTTTTCTTTAAACAACAAATTGTCTGCCTCTTTTATAAACACTTTCATGATGATTTGACATGAGCTGCCATTTATGATATTTTTTAAGTTATTTTCTTTGTCCAGGGAGGGAAACGTATTTGACTGGGGACAAAGTGTAAAAATTAATTACTAAGTAAAAATAATGTTAAAAAATGTTAGGTTAGACCTTAACTAAAGACCTTAAACTAGTTAATACTAAGGAGTGGTAATCTGTACAATTTTAAGGCTAAAATTCTTTCCACTATTAAGGCACTTTCTTTAATTTCTTTTTGTGATTTTTGTTCGTTACTGTTTACATTTATTCTTAGACACATTATTCTATAATATGCTTATTTTATCCTAAAAGTTGACTTAGGACAATAAATATAAATTAATCGTCTAGTTTGAAGCTATAAAATTTAAACTTTATTTGCAAGAAAATCCTGCTTAGGATTCCAATCCTAGGGGGAACTAAAATTCATAGTTCATGTTTTTAACGTGAAAAAAATATTCAGATTAAATAATCATCATTTTAATATTTATTTTTTATGATGAATGACTATTTTTCAGGTAGAAATATTGAACAGAACTTTTAAGATGCTTTCATTAATTGTCAAACTGGATCTTTCAGCACGGGAATTCAAAGGTCATACGGCACACTTGCAAACTCCTTCAAAACATTTATATATTTAGTTTACGTTCATGTATTGCAAATATGAATTCTGTAAAAACATTTCAACGTCGGTTATAATTTTTCTTTAAAATCTATTCATCACATTTATCATCTATTTTAATACTAATATAATTAATCCAAACTAAGAAAAATAGTTTCGATTATTACATTTGACTGTTGGATGAAAATCTGGGAACTTTTCATCAAGCAAGACTGAAAGCTTTTCAAAAATAAATAAATTCTTGCACAGTAACTTTAAACAGAAAAGTCCCTTTCCTATCTTCGACTTCAATGATTAAAAATGTTTCGTGTTTGAACTTAGAAACTGAGACAGCCTGCATCTAATTAAATAGAGTATGTTTTTATTATTTGATCTTTGACCACCATTGATTATTACTTTGTTTCTATTCTTGCTTCTGCAACTGCTTTTCTCAAGTGGGGAGTTATAAACTATCGGAAGCTTCTTGGAATTTAAAAAGGTTTCGCATGGGAATTTTTATTGCTTTCATTACA